>JAVJIF010032704.1:0-392579 GCA_038442645.1 Agave tequilana
ATATATACATATATATATATATACATATATGAGAAAAATGTATATCAGGCCGCGGGCTGAGAGTACTCTCTCAGCCTGCGGTGACGTGGCTCGATTTGTCACCTCACTGACTTGCGGCCCGCTTTTAGGAGAAGTTAAATTACCAAATACCCTTATGATAACTTTTCCTTATTGTTTATATTATTTTCCCCCCTTTTATTTTGTCGCTCTTTATAGGATATAAATTACTTTTCGCCTTATTTCTTTACCTCTTTTTTGAAAGATGTAGTTTCTCCTTTTCAGCCTGGGATAAATTTTTTTGAAAATATAAAATCTTTTCAGATCAATGTTTTCAGCCTGCGATAAAATTCTACTTTATAGTTTAATTTTTTTTGTATATAATGTAGTCAGAGTCTTTGGTCGCATGTACATTTAAACTGCGACCTTAGTCAAAGTCTTTGGTCGCAGTGTACATGGTGAAATGCGACCAAGGTCGCAGTGTTGTTATTGATAAAGATGGCCAGCAACTGCAATCTAGGGTTGCATTACATGGACTGCGACTTTGGTCGCAGTACGTTAAGTAATTATTTTTTTGAATATAATGTAGTCAGAGTCTTTGGTCGCATTGTACATTTAAACTGTGACCTTAGCCAAAGTCTTTTGTCGCAGTGTACATGGTTAAATGCGACCAAGGTCGCAGTGTTGTTATTGATAAAGATGGCCAGCACTGCAATCTAGGGTTGCATTACGTGGACTGCGACTTTGGTCGCAGTACGTTAAGTAAGTGTTTTATTAAGTGTTTTTTTTGGATTAAGTCATTTTTTGAATCTAAATGAAAAATGAAAAGTTGTCTGTTGTCTGATGCGACTTGGAGTCAGTCCGTGAGACGCGACCTGTCATAAAGATTTTATGAGATCTTTTAACGTCAAGTCTATGTTGACGAACCCCGCACCATTCGTTGTTTCCCGAAGCGGTTGTCTACGCGTCGGTTCTTCATTGGGTTTAGGCGTTAATGTCTTTAATGCCAAACCGGCGCTGGCGGTTGGAGACCATTAATGCCGACGATTCTGATTAATGAACCATTAATTATAGTTATTATGGGCTGCCTATAAATAGGGCTCACGCTCTCCCTTTAACAGTCCATAATTAGACTGTTTTCTTTCGAGAGCAATTGCTCTGAGAATTTCCGTCTTCTTCAGAGTCTCTAACAGGGGCCTGCCTCCATGGATGAAGATGACCCTATTGACGAACTTGATCGATGTTCGTCCACAAAGGAAGAAGTCATAGACCTCATCGTCCACAAGGGAAGAAGTCATGGTCCTCGTCGTTCACAAGGGAAGAAGTCATGATCCCTGACGAGGACTTAATCCTCACCGAGATCTGCTCTGACTTGATGCACCAGTCAAGCTTGCTGGTAACGGATGGTCAGAGTGGGTATGGGGCGGGGGATGTGGTGGATATAGTGGTGGGTAGCATACCTTGTGAGGTCTCACTCTCCTTCTCTTACCCCAGAAGTCATATCGAGGAAACTCCATGCTCACTGGATAACCTTCTGGTGAAGAGATGTTCATAAACGAAAGATTCTGCTGCCACCAGACCTCCAGGAGAAGATTGCTCTTAGTAGTCAACAAGGGCTCTTCTTGGCTCTTTTGATGTTTTGTCTTCTTGGATACTTTGATGTTTAGTCTTCTTTGTAACACTCAATCTTATTGATTCTGCTGCCACCAGACCTCAAGAAGAAGATTGCTCTTAGTCAACAAGGGATTTTTTGATGTTTAGTCTTCTTGGCTACTTTGATTTTTAGTCTTCTTTGTAACACTCAATCTTATTGATTCTGCTGCCACCAGACCTCAAGAAGAAGATTGCTCTTAGTCAACAAGGGATTTTTTTGATGTTTTAGTCTTCTTTTGTACTGCTGTATTTGTAACACTCAATCTTATTGTATAAGAGATCGTTTTGTATCATTTGCACATGCCTGGAGATAAATGCCTGGACATAAATAAAAAGCATATTTGTTTTTTTAATAAACTACGAACTTTTTCGCAGCCATGCATTGCAAACAAAACAACTATGATCATAGATGACACTGCGACCAAGGTCGCATAAGATACATTGCAAACAGTAACTACTGTGACCAGGGTCGACACTGCGACCAAAGACTGCGACTAAGCAACTGTTGCGGTGACGTGTCACATCGTCGCAGTGTTGTTGTTGATTAAGACTAAAAACCAGCAATAGCGACCAAGATTGGAGATTATTTTTTTAAGACTGCGGCCATCAACTGCGACCAAAGTCACAGTGTTGTTGTTGATTATTTATAAAGACCACCAACTGCGACCAAGGTCGCAGTGATGTTGTTGATTAAGAGTAAAGACCAGCAACTGCGACCAAGGTCGCTGTGTATTTTATTAAGACTAAACAGCAACAACTGCGATCAAGGTCGCAGTTTATTTTATTAAGACTACGGTCAGAAAATGCGACCAAGGTAGCAGTGTTGTTGTTGAGTAAGACTAAAGTCCAGCAACTGCGACCAAGGTCGCAGTGTATTTATTAAGTCTGCGTCTAGCAACTGCAACCAATGTCGCAACCTTTCATTTTAAAAATTTATAAGGGTGAAGTAATATAATTATTAACTGCGACCAAGGTCGCAGTGTTGTTAAGGATAAAGATGGTCGCAGTGTACATGGTTAAATGCGACCAAGGTCGCAGTGTTGTTGTTGATAAAGATGGCCAGCAACTGCAATCTTAGGTTGCTTTACATGGACTGCGACCTTGGTCGCAGTACGTTAAGTAAGTGTTTTCCTTTAGATTAACATGCATAGCGACCAAGGTCGCCGTGTTCTTGTTTTATTAAGTGTTGTTTTGGATTAAGTCATTTTTTTGAATCTAAATGAAAAATGAAAAGTTGTCTGTTGTCTGATGCGACTTGGACTCACTCCGTGAGACGCGACCTGTCATAAAGATTTTATGAGATCTTTTTAACGTCAAGTCTACGTTGATGAACCCGCACCATTCGCTGTTTCCCGAAGCTGTTATTATGGGCTGCCCATAAATAGGGCTCACCCTCTCCCTTTAACAGCCCATAATTAGACTGTGTTCATTTGAGAGCAATTGCTCTGAGAATTTCCGCCTTCTTCAGAGTCTCTAACAGGGGCCTGCCTCCATGGATGAAGATGACCCTATGCACGAAGAAGACCCAGAGCTTGATTGTCTTTTTCAGGTTCGCTGGGCCTTTGGGAGAATATTTTGGCCGGTGAACTTGATCGATATTCGTCCACAAGGGAAGAAGTCATGGTCCTCGACGTCCACAGTTTTTTAATACACGGGGACGTCAATAACACCACTGCTCTTATTCAACAAGGGCTCTTTTGATGTTTAGTCTTCTTGGTTCTTTTGATGTTTAGTCTTCTTTGTACTGCTATATTGTAACACTCAATCTTATTGTATAAGAGAGCGTTTTGTATCATTTTCACATGCCTGGAGATAAATGCTGGACATAAATAAAAAGAGCTCAATAACAACACTGCTCTTAGTCAACAATGGCTCTTTTTGATGTTTAGTTTTCTTTCTACTGCTATATTGTAACACTCAATCTTATTGTATAAGAGATCATTTTTTATCATTTTCACATGCCTGGAGATAAATGCGTGAAAATAAATAAAAAGCATATTTGTTTTTTATAAACTACGACCTTTGGTCGCAGTCATGCATTGCAAACAAAACAACTTGGACCAGAGACCACACTGCGACCAAGGTCGCATAAGACTACAGTGCAAACAGAAACAACTGCGACCAGGGTCGACATTGCGACCAAAAAACTGTGACCAAGGTTGCAGATTATTTTTTTAAGACTGCGTTCATCAACTGCGACCAAAGTCGCAGTGTTGTTGATTATTTATAAATACCACCAACTGCGACCAAGGTCGCAGTGATGTTGTTGATTAAGAGTAAAGATCAGCAACTGCGACCAAGTTCGCTGTGTATTTTATTAAGACTAAACACCAACAACTGCGATCAAGGTCGCAGTTTATATTATAAAGACTACGGTCAGAAACTGCGACCAAGGTAGCAGTGTTGTTGTTGATTAAGATTAAAGACCAGCAACTGCGACCTTGGTCGCATTGTATTTATTAAGTCTGCGTCCATGGTCGCAGTATTTCAACCAATACATAGTAGTAAAAAATGTAATTCACACAAATAACTTTAGAAAACAGATTTATATATATTTAAAAAGAAAAACAAAATACAATTTTTTAAACTTCTAATCGTCGTCATCACCATAGTAATCAGATTCGTCGTCAAGAGTCATGCTTTCGTCTTCTGTATCGCTTTCGTCTTCTGTCTCTTCCTCCTCTTCAGGTACAGTCTCATCGTCGCTTTCTTCCTCTTCATGTTTGTGTTTTGGTTCATCAATGAACTCCCAGAAAGGGTCGTCTGTATCAAGCTCAGATTCTGACCCACAGCGAGACATTGTTTCAGAACTAAACATAAAATCATCATTTGATGATTGGCTTCTTCCGGTGAAGACGGTGGTGATGGTGAAGACATTTTTTGAATGTATTTTCGGAACAGTTAGAGTAACGAGTTTGAGCAAAAATAACTTAGTATGTTTTTAATCCTTTGCTCATGACCCTTTATATGTATTTAATCCCAGAATTCCAAAAGGTTTAAGCTGTCGGACCACGTGAATATCTCTCAAATATATTTTCTATCTTTTCTCAAAAATTGTATACTTCCTAGGTGACTGTTCAGTTATCCAAAACAGTTTAAAAGTTAATACACTATAACTTTAAATTACTTTGAACTCCAAAACAGTACAGTTTTAAAGTCGCATTGGGAACTGATAAATGATTAACTGCGACCATAAATTGCATCCGTAGTAGGATTGCGACTATGGTCGCAGTGTTTAAGAGCAGCAGTCGCAGTTTGGATATGTAATTAAAAGAGCTTATAAGTTAATATAGTGAGAAAGAGACCTTACAAAAAAAATAGAATTAAAAGCTTTTAAAAGAAGACAACATATAATTGAATATCAGAAGATCAGGAAATCCTAATCCTCGTCATTATCACCATCATAAGCAGATTCATCGTCTTCATTCTTCTGCTCTTCCTCTTCATCACTTATTTCCTCATCATCTTGCTGTTTTTGAGGTTTTTTTGTTTCACCGATGAACTCCCAGAATGGATCGTCTCTATCAAGCTCTTCGTCTGACCCGTTGCTAGGAAGCGAGCCTACAGCATCAGAGGACATGCTTTCATCAAGCATGTCTCCGTCAAGTGGCAGAGGAATAATGTCTTCTTCACTAACCCACATGAAAAATTCATTATCATCATGAATAGGAGGATCAGTTAATACATTATTTGATGTAGTGAGATAGTCAAAAGGAGTGAAGTCCATACTGGTATCAGATTCACTAGAATATCCTAAAGACAAAGGACCGGTGGGGGATTGATTGAAGTTGAATTCTGAGTGTTCAGAGGAAGAAGATGGGGAAGACATGATTCAAGAATGAATTTTTTTTTGAAGTTTTTGAAATCAAATTGAAAAGGAAGAGCAAAATTATAGTTTTTTAGGTATGAGGTAATATTTAGTTACAAGCATTATATAAAGGTCAATATTGTGGAAGAACATGAATAGTAATAATAATTGTTACAGGTGAGGGTTGAGTATGGTAGGAAGTGGTAAAAAAAATTAAATATTTAATTGAAGATTTATTGCTGGAGAATCCGAAGTACAAATTAACTTTTTATAGAATTGTTTGCTATATCTTTAGATTACGTATGGTGCACATCTTTCCTTTCTCGAGATTAACATTAGTGCATCTCTTTTTTTCTAGACTGGTGTTGTATCACGGTAGATATAATATTAATTACTTCTTTTACATAAGGCATGAGAAAGAAGATTGCGAATTTGGTCGCAGTACGAAGGAGGTCGCATTGCTATGCGATAGCATTTTTTGTCTTGTATTCTTTATTCTGTATTAAATCTGCGACTATGGAATGTTTTTTACTTTTGAATGCTAGAAGTCGCAGTCGTCATTTAAAAGGGGTATTTTTGTCATTTTGATTCACGATTGTTTAGGCGGGATTTTTTGATTTTTTTTTTGCGCCCACACTCTGCGACCGATGTGTGGCCTATATTCAGCCACGTCCCGCAGGCTGAGAAACTCTCTCAGCCCGCAGGCTGAGGTACAGTAAGCCCTACATATATATACATATATATACATATATATATATATACACACACACACACACACACATATATACATATATACATATATACACACAATATATATATATACTATATATACATATATACACACATATATACATATATACATATACACACACACACACACACACACACACACACACACACACACACACACACACATATATATATATATATGCGTGTTCGGTATCAACACTTCTGCATGTACCTATTCAGCCTCTGGGCTACATTTAAACTCCGGGATCTCTATTATTTAGCCGACCCTTCGCGGTCGCCCTTAGACCCTCCGGATCTTTTATACTCTGCCCAGTAGGCAAGCCTAACGCTCAACGCTTTACTGCTAACTCCATCCGAACGTAGTTACGTCGCGAGCGTGGCTTCATCATGTGTGCTAGTTGGACGTTCGTATGTGGCTTCACTGTGTGCGTTTAGTATCGCCACGAGCGATGACCACGCCGAGCGTGATAGCGGCTAGCATTGTACGCTAGCTTCACCCTAGCCTTCCTTAGTTCCGCTTGGATGTTTGCTTGTTTGCTCGCTAACTTTATTCCGGCTTTGCTCAGTCCTCAAACTTAACCTTCAGGTTCTCTATTAGCTCCACCAGGAGGCGAAGTTAGCGCCTAGCGCCTTACAACTAACTCGTTCGTGCGTAGTTTCGCCACGTATGATGGCATGGCATTCATACGCCGCTTCATCGGGTGCGTTTAGCTGTGCCGCGAGTGTAACTTCGTCATATGTGTTAGCAGGGCGTTCATACGTGGTTTCACCGTGTGCATTTTGCTTCACTGTGAGTGTAGCTTTGCTATGAGTGTGGCTTCGCCGTGAGCGATAGTTGTACGTTATTGTTGCTTCGCCGCCAGCGATAGCCTCGCCGAACGCTTTAGCCTCGCCGAACGCTTTAGCGTTTAGAGGTGCACGCTAACTCTGTCAGGAGCCAAACTCTATCATGTACCAGGCGTAATACTAACACAGCCTGGCCTTGCTCCAACTTGACCAACCACCCGCCTGGATAATTAAAGAAATAAATTATTATTCTTTATTAATAGTTGTGAAGAGTTTGAAATCTTTTCTTAAATCATTTTTCAAAAATTGTATTATTTCGGTATTCGTACTGATCTCCATATCAGTGCTATTTTCTCGTATTGTGTTATACGACAGTTAACATCTGCTTTGCTTCTACTTGATACTCTAATGCTGACACATGAATGTCATTACCTAACATCTACTTATTATAACTTGATATCTACTTGTTATCACTTGATGCCTACATATTATCACTTGACACCTGCATGTTATTATCTGACATTTGTATATTTTCACCTGAGTCCTGCCATGCTTAACACATGACTCATGATTATCACATTACGAGAATGTAATACTGATATCCTGATATACCCATGTTACTCATATACTCCTATACTCTGAACACTTGTACCTCTGGATACTCATGTATCTCTTGTATCTCCGGATATCCCTGTATCTCTTGTATCTCCAGATACCATATAGCTATTGTATTCCTGTTGGCTGTATTAATATAATAATATATGATTAGACAACCAAAGTTGGGGATGGCGAAACTGATGTATGTCATTCTGATATCATATTTATAATGGTGGTTATCTCTGAAGTGTTGTGATGGATGTAATATAATTCTCAAGAAGCATAAGGTATATCTCTGAAGTGTCATATTGGGTGTAATATAACTTTCTAAAGTATCATGTGGGGCATAATATAAGTCCCCGGAAGCGGTACCTTGATCTTCTGAGTCGTAGTCCCAGACAGAGGCGGGACCCACTATAAATATGAGCAGTCAGATCTTCCTCAGTTTTCAGTACTAACTTATTTTATTCATATGTGGATGTATGTGTACTGATAACACATACCTAGACATATGGATCGAATGAATATAATAATTTAATAATCAAACAATAATAATATTAGGATTATGAGATATTTGATCTCTCCTTTGTTCGAATTCTGGTACTCACATATTAGATCCGAATGAGTTCTATTAGAGTGCGAGCTCCAATACAAACTAT
Organism: Agave tequilana; assembly: GCA_038442645.1. NCBI lineage: Eukaryota > Viridiplantae > Streptophyta > Magnoliopsida > Asparagales > Asparagaceae > Agave > Agave tequilana. Next base: position 8,251 of record JAVJIF010032704.1, read on the forward strand.
CAGTGATGTGAGACACTGACAGGAGGATAATTGAAATAACAGACGGTACTGATTATTATTGAATAACTTAAAATACAACACTTTAATATTCTTCTGCATAGGGTAACTCGGGTTGTATACGCTCGGATTATGGCAACATGAGATAAAAGATATACATATACATACATACATACATACATACATACATATATATATATATATATATATATATATATATATATATATATATATATATATATATATATATATATATATATGTGTGTGTGTGTGTGTGTGTGTCTATATATATATATATATATATATATATATATATATATATATATATATATATATATATATATAAGGTTTTTCTTATTTGGATTATTCTTTTGACATACTAGTCTCATGAAGCATATACTGAGTTGTACAACTAGATTTTTGCACTCTTGCTTGTGTTCTGCGATACTGTTATAATCCACTTATTCAGGTAATATGGCTTGAGTGACACCCTGCTTTATTATATGTGATTTCTAAGTTTCTGCACTAGATTTTTTGATCATTGGTTTGCTAGCTTGTACTTGTATGCTTAAGCACATAATACTTGACCCTGTCCCAGATATAACTTAATTACCAAACAATAATAAACTCAGTAGCGAGTGTTATTGAATCACTTCCTCATCGGAATAATAGTATTCATATATCAAATTCAGATTGAGTTCTATTGGAGTGCAGACTCGGTATGAACTTCCAGTGGTATGGGACATTAGAAGGGAATGATTAGAATAACAGGCGACACTGATGATTACTATTGTATAATTAAGTTATCATGCCTGTCTCTTGTATATGAATTCTGTAACACAGTAATTATTCCCGACATTCTTATTATGTTACTTTGGGGCAACTCGAGCTATATGAACTCAGGTTATGATGATACGAGGTATATCACACACACACACACACACACACACACACATATATATGAGGGTTTTCTTGATTGGATTATCCTCTCGACGTACTAATCTCATGAATTCAAAGTCTAAACTTATACAACTGATTTTATCCACACTTGTATTAACACATTACTTAATGTCTCAATTCATGCTTGGGTGTGTCTATGCTCATGACACGATTTTCAATACATTTTCTCTATTCGGGTTTATCGTTAGACATATGTTAGCTTGATTCCTGATTATCCACTGATTTTATGATTTCCTCCATTTTTACTAGTCAATGCCTGTACTTGCACGCTTGAATCACATCACTCGATCATGTACACATTTGCCTGTTTATGCACGTCGCTTGGCTTCATCTTACCACTTGTTGGGTTGCTTCTGACAACCTGAACATGTATGTCCAGAACCCTGAGCATGGACCTAAAAGTCACCTAGACGGGGGGTGAATAGGTGATGGCTAATCTAATGGTCACTTATGAACAAATGATGCGGAATTAAAACTAAGATGACCAAATAAAACTTCTTTTAATTAAACACTTATGTATAACACAAGAGTGTTGCCGAATTCCCTTGCGAGGCTCTGGACAAGCTCCTCTAGATTCCCTTGAAATGGGTTGAGGTGCCGCGTTGGCTCTCTTGGTTGAATACTAGTGTTAACAACAATCCCAAGCAAGTATAGCAATTATGAGCACAAGGGTATATCATGCATATAAGAGATAAAGACTATAAAGTAATGCAAGATATAAGAGACAAAGAGAGAAAGAGAGATAGAGTAAGCAATCGCAAACACAAAGGATTTGTTTCGAGGTTCGAGCACACTTGCTCTACATCCCCGCATTCGACACACGAAGGTTTTCCACTATGCACGATCCAACGGATCTCTCCTTGGTGCCGCAACACCTACAAGCCCTCGGACTCCCAAGTCCCGTACACACGCAAGCTTCACAAGCTCGCCGAGGCCGCACCTCAAACCAAAGAGTTCACAACCGAACTCCAACCACCAACGAGCACACTTGCCCGTCTCCTCAAAGAACAAAGAAAAGATCTTTGGTGATCACAACACTTGATCACCTAAAGAGCACTCTCACTACAACACACCTATAGGAATATATAGCAATGGATAGCTCAAGTGTGGTGTGAGAAAAGCAAGGAAAGAACTATGGTGAAAAACACAAAGAATCACTTTTACACTCTTAATAAAATCTTCCCTTTTGATTGGAAGTATTTGCACTTAAATCTTGTGGAGAAAACTCTCTGAAAAGACTAGGAAAAACTGGCTCTAAGAGTTTCTAAAACTTGGCTTCAAACAATGACAAAAACCCCAATTTATAGGCTGTCAGAAAACTAGCTGTTGGAGTCTGTCAGAGCTGATGGTCGACCGGCCGGTCGACCGTCCAACGGTCATATTTTGACCCGTTGGAGCTACCGGTCGACCGCCCGGTCGACCCAGAAATCCAGAGAGCAGAACTCTCTGCATCGGTCGACCGTACGGTCGACCGGACGGTCGACCGACCTGGCTGCGGTCGACCGCCCGGTCGACCGATTTGGTCTGTCAGCCAATTCCTGGTCTGAAAAACTGGGATTTTTAAGGTAGTCTATTATCTTAATATAAATCCCATAAATCTTCAAATAAATCTACAAAAATAGTTTTAATGTTATACAATGATATACAAACATGCTTGCACAAAATCAAGGCATGTTATAATAGATTTGAACTATTTTTGTAACTTGGAAATATTGGCTCAAAAATAAAAACTGTTTTTCCAGAACATGTTTTTTTTCAAAACTAGTTTTTCCAAATCTTCATCAAATACAAAATAAGATATTTGAGTTCATTCTAAAGCATAGTGTGTATGGATATGATCCACTACACAATCATAATGATATATCTATGTTTTTGACATTAAGCTCTAAACATGGTTATGGTTAAAGGATATGCATGATAGAAATACCAAAAACCAATATATATATTTTATCACAAAGAAAATCTTTACTAAAAATAAAAATTCTTTTCTAAACATAAAAATCTTTTATGAAAGCAATTCTATCAAGAGTTCTATCAAGAGTGTGTGTGTGAAATAGACTTGAGCAATCCACCAACTATCTATCCTTTACATTTTAACTAAACAAAGAACTAAATCTTATACCTAGACCCAAGTCTTCATCTTCTTGAAGTCTTCACTTGAAGGCTTCTCATCTTCTTGACTTGGTCCAAATACAATCCACCGAGCTCATCTCTAGATGTGTTCTTGATGCATAGGCTCGTGAATCAACCGGTGCTAGCTTCAACTTGTCTTTAAATCCTTTGTTGAAGCTCCACACCTACTAAGATCTTGATAATGAATCTGTCACTAATTAAACACAAGATCATTAGTTATCATAACTTCATGAGTTGATCATCATCAAAACTAGAGTGATAGGCCTTTGGGCCAACAATCTCCCCCTTTTTGATGATGACAAAACTCATGGAGTTATATATGCATGGATTAAAGTAAAACTTCAAAGAAGCTCCCCCTTAACTCATGCATCTCATTCAATAAAAGATATGGCAATAAAGGCAATAAAAGCACATGAATATGTATGCAATGTATGGCATGTATGTAAATATAACATCATAAATCTTATCTCCATACATTATAAATCTCAAAACACATATGCATCAACACAAATCTTACTCCCCCTTAAGCAAGGAAGACATGCATATAAAATCTATAAATACTTCTCCCCCTTTTTGTCAATCATCAACAAAGGGTTCAAAGTAAAATACATCAAACAAATCTTCTCCCCCTTTTTGTCAAAACAAAGTCATCAAAGAGGGGTGCAATTAAATCAATAAGAGGTTATATGCGATATACATTCATGAAGAGGAAGACGCTAAGTTAGCTTCCCTACACACATGCATTACATGAAGAAGGGATGACAAGCCCTAACTCACATAACACATATTATGTAATGCATAAGAGGAGATGTGAAGCTCCCCCTACACACGTATATCATATAAAGAAGAGTTGTCAAGCTCCTCAATTTATAATACTCAACATGAATCCATATGTAAGAGAGATGTTAAGCTCTCCTTGCATATAGGAAATACAAATAAAAAATTTTGAATATTTCTTTATCAAGACAAAATTTTGAACTTTCTTAATAAAACACATTTTGAGATTTTCAAGATACACAATTGTCCTTTTCAAAGTACCAAATGAAGAACAATCAAATTTTGAATTTTGATACCAATTTTAAAAATACTATGCATAAGCTTATTATGGGATACCAATTTGAAATTCTAATTAAGCTTAGCATTAACAATCTTTGTGCTTTAAAAGATACCAATTGTAAAATAAGCACAAAAAGATCACATATATGTATGAAAAGATAATACCAATGAATATGATATAGTTTAAATTTGAATGCATTCATACATACAATCAAAATATGATTATATACAACAAGAATTATATTGATACCAATTGGAAATATCCAATGATACCAATTGAAAAATTAAGCTTAAGTGTATATATCATAAAATCTACCACATGAAGAATTCGAACTAGTTAAATGAAAATGTTTAACAACTAGCATGAAATCCTTCAAATAAGGAATAAATAATAAATGTTTTCATGAAACACAAGTAAATCACATGGCACTAAAAACACTCTATTATCCATGAAGTCCATAAAATTTTCAAAAGAGGTGAGTGCACTAGTGTTATGTGGAACATGGTATCATGAAAATGTCAATAAAGCTCAATATTCCTTTAAATAAGAAAACATGAAAATCATCACAAATTTTTATTTAAAAAAAATGTATATTTCAAGATATATGTATGTTTTGACAACACAATAAGTATACATACATATCTCTGAAACACAATTGAGTCCATATAAATAGATTTGCATTAAAGGCAAATGACTCAAGAGGTATACATGTATATTTTAAAGTTTGGCAAAATACACATATACATGAAATGATAACACAAGATCATTAGTAATCATAACTTCATGAGTTGATCATCATCAAAACTAGAGTGATAGGCCTTTGGGCCAACAATCTCCCCCTTTTTGATGATGACAAAACTCATGGAGTTATATATGCATGGATTAAAGTAAAACTTCAAAGAAGCTCCCCCTTAACTCATGCATCTCATTCAATAAAAGATATGGCAATAAAGGCAATAAAAGCACATGAATATGTATGCAATGTATGCATGTATGTAAATATAACATCATAAATCTTATCTCCATACATTATAAATCTCAAAACACATATGCATCATCACAAATCTTACTCCCCCTTAGTAAGGAAGACATGCATATAAAATCTATAAATACTTCTCCCCCTTTTTGTCATCATCAAAAAGGGGGAGATTGTTGGCCCAAAGGCCTATCACTCTAGTTTTGATGATGATCAACTCATGAAGTTATGATTCTTTTAGAAATAAACTTGCATGTTTAGAAAAGGAAAATAAAGATTTGAAAAATGAAAATGTTTCCTTACTTTCAAAATTGAATTATCTTTGTGAAGGGAACAATATTTTGAAAAATGATATTGCTATGGTGGAACAACAAAAAGAAAGTATTTTACAAGAAAATAAATCTTTAAAAAGAAAATTTGTTGAAAAAGAAAAGGATAATGTTTTTCAAAAGAAAAGAAAAATGATTCTTTATCTCACCATGCTTTACATGCCACAACTAATGAGATTAAGAATTTGAAAAATAAAATGGATGGTTTGAGTTCAACTTTGAACTCTTGTGCTTTTAATCATTCTAGGTTGGAGTCAATGTTTTCAAAGAAACAAACTCCACACATTCATGCACATCATAACCATGCATTTGCTTATGTTGCACAACATGATCACCTCCTACACATAAGCATACTAAGGTGTACACATGTACACATTGTGGCCGCAAAGGCCATTTAGCAAAATATTGTTTTGATAATAAACCTCATTTATATTTTGCTAAGTATAAAAGATTTTGGGATCCTTACAATAAAGCTAACCCCAAAGGACCCAAGAAAGTATGGGTACCAAAACCCCCACCCTTTGATTTTGATGTAGGTGAGGGCTCTCACAAAACGTGAGAGGATTGGTGCCTTGATAGCGGATGCAATGGACATGATGGACAAACTTTTGGATGCATTGCTATCAAGGAGTTTTGGTGGGAAGACCACCATATTTGGAGCTTTGGAGTTGGTAACAATTTCTAAACTCCTATCTTTTATGTTCATGCTTGTTCATCCATAATATTCATAGCATGTTCATGTTTAAGATTATTTGTGCTTCATGTGGTATGAACTAGTTTAAATGTAGATTTTATCAAAACTTGCATGTATACATGTACAAATAGTGAATTACAATTGATTCATATATTATTGAACTTCATGCTCATTTGTATCCACTATATGCATATGTATAGGCTAGTTTTGATGATTCTCTTTTATACATGTTTTTGCCTTATTTATATGCTTTACTTCATGTATATATATTCTTAATTCAAATCTAATAAATATACATGTATACCCGTGAGTCTCTTACTTTCATGCAAATACATTTAATAGACTCTCTTATATTTGGGATATGTATGCATATTGTTAGAATTGGATAAACCATACATATACCATGAAGATTGTTATTTTAATGAATTTTTTTTAAATTGATTGTTAAAAAATGTGATTTATGATCTTTTTGAGCTAAATTGACTATTTTCATAATAATGCTACTTACATAACCTTTGAACACTCACTTTTAAGAAAATAGATATTTTGAGTTTATGGAATATGAGTGCTTGAACTTTTATGTATTTAGTATTATTCATGGAAAACATTTGACTTTGTATTTTTGAAAGATCTTTAACTAGTTTGTAAAAAAAAAAAAAAAAAAACAATGTATACTAGTTATGTATTCTTCAAATAATTTTTGAGATTTACACATGATTCTATTTTTCTCAAAATTTATTCTATTTTTCTCTGATACCAATTAAAAGTCACCTAGAGGGGGGGTGAATAGGTGATGGCTAATCTAATGGTCACTTATGAACAAATGATGCGGAATTAAAACTAAGATGACCAAATAAAACTTCTTTTATTAACACTTATGTATAACACAAGAGTGTTGCCGAATTCCCCTTGCGAGGCTCTGGACAAGCTCCTCTAGATTCCCCTTGAAATGGGTTGAGGTGCCGCGTTGGCTCTCTTGGTTGAATACTAGTGTTAACAACAATCCCAAACAAGTATAGCAATTATGAGCACAAGGGTATATCATGCATATAAGAGATAAAGACTATAAAGTAATGCAAGATATAAGAGACAAAGAGAGAAAGAGAGATAGAGTAAGCAATCGCAAACACAAGGATTTGTTTCGAGGTTCGAGCACACTTGCTCTACATCCCCGCCTTCGACACACGAAGGTTTTCCACTATGCACGATCCCAACGGATCTCTCCTTGGTGCCGCAACACCTACAAGCCCTCGGACTCCCAAGTCCCGTACACACGCAAGCTTCACAAGCTCGCCGAGGCCGCACCTCAAACCAAAGAGTTCACAACCGAACTCCAACCACCAACGAGCACACTTGCCCGTCTCCTCAAAGAACAAAGAAAAGATCTTTGGTGATCACAACACTTGATCACCTAAAGAGCACTCTCACTACAACACACCTATAGGAATATATAGCAATGGATAGCTCAAGTGTGGTGTGAGAAAAGCAAGGAAAGAACTATGGTGAAAAACACAAAGAATCACTTTTACACTCTTAATAAAATCTTCCCTTTTGATTGGAAGTATTTGCACTTAAATCTTGTGGAGAAAACTCTCTGAAAAGACTAGGAAAAACTTGCTCTAAGAGTTTCTAAAACTTGCCTTCAAACAATGACAAAAACCCCAATTTATAGGCTGCCAGAAAATTAGCCGTTGGAGTCTGTCAGAGCTGACGGTCGACAGGCCGGTCGACCGTCCAACGGTCATATTTTGACCCGTTGGAGCTACCGGTCGACCGCCCGGTCGACCCAGAAATCCAGAGAGCAGAACTCTCTGCAGCGGTCGACCGTACGGTCGACCGGACCATTGTGCTGACAACGTGCACAAGGCTGTGCACGTCAGTCGACCGGACGGTCGACCCGACCTAGCTGCGGTCGACCGCCCGGTCGACCGATTTGTCTGTCAGCGAATTCCTGGTCTGAAAAACTGGGATTTTTAAGGTAGTCTATTAACTTAATATAATCCCTAAATCCTCAAATAAATCTACAAAAATAGTTTCAATGTTATACAATGATATACAAACATGCTTGCACAAAATCAAGGCATGTTATAATAGATTTGAACTATTTTTGTAACTTGGAAATATTGGCTCAAAAATAAAAACTGTTTTTTCAGAACATATTTTTTTTCAAAACTAGTTTTTCCAAATCTTCATCAAATACAAAAACAAGATATTTGAGTTCATTCTAAAGCATAGTGTGTGTGGATATGATCCACTACACAATCATAATGATATATCTATGTTTTGACATTAAGCTCTAAACATGGTTATGGTTAAAGGATATACATGATAGAAATACCAAAAACCAACTATATATATTTTATCACAAAGAAAATCTTTTACTAAAAATAAAAATTCTTTTCTAAACATAAAAATCTTTATGAAAGCAATTCTATCAAGAGTTCTATCAAGAGTGTGTGTGTGAAATAGACTTGAGCAATCCACCAACTATCTATCCTTTACATTTTAACTAAACAAAGAACTAAATCTTATACCTAGACCCAAGTCTTCATCTTCTTGAAGTCTTCACTTGAAGGCTTCTCATCTTCTTGACTTGGTCCAAATGCAATCCACCGAGCTCATCTCTAGATGTGTTCTTGATGCATAGGCTCGTGAATCAACCGGTGCTAGCTTCCAACTTGTCTTTAAATCCTTTGTTGAAGCTCCACACCTACTAAGATCTTGATAATGAATCTGTCACTAATTAAACACAAGATCATTAGTAATCATAACTTCATGAGTTGATCATCATCAAAACTAGAGTGATAGGCCTTTGGGCCAACAGGACCGTGATGGACTTCTTGTTGATCAGAGCTGCGCAGTTGTAGCATAGTGGATCAGCAGTAGACCATCCCGGGTCCTTTTCTTCAAGGCCCCATACTCGGCTCTCGAGTTTCTTTTTCGTAACTCGTGGGCTTCTTTTGTACTGTTCATACTTGTATATCTTCTTGTATTCTTATTTTGTGCCTCATGGTAATGTAATATTCATGTAATATTGGATCACATTTGTGATAACCTTGTAATTGTGCTCTTGTGCTGGAATGTATAATGCACCACACACTTTCATACTCTGATTTATGCATGTATTGTTGCTTAGCGTAGATATGTTAGGGTATTTCTGCCCTGCGTATATACGTCGCAGTAACATTTCCGTACCGTGGGATTGGGGCATTACAGGATGGTATCAGAGCCTAGACTCTCACATCCTCAGTATAACCAGTCAGTAAATTAATGATAAGAAAATTTGAAACTGGAATGCACGAGTCCTGGTTATACAATCCAACTGCAAAATACAATGTTATTTATTCCCTCTTGATCTCCCTTGCTTTATTCCTGAATTCCTTCCATCTTTTCACTTTTCAATTTACGTTGTCGTTATACCAATTTAAGATACAAGTAGACGAGAGATGTAGCGGCAGGTAAGATGTGGTTCACTCTCACCATGTTCTAGCACTCTTTGATTCTAGTACATCACATTGTTTATATCGGGTAAGTATTACTGCTTTGCATTCAGGTAAATTGTATACAAGAAGCGTCAGTAAGAAACAATTTTTCAGATTCAGGACTTATGCCAAATAAAGTTGTGGTATTCTCTATTTATATTATTCCAGAAATGATTACGATCTCTTCTATTAACTTCACAGAGCTCGGGTATTCTCAGAATTGATTTGTATTCAGGTTATTATCTAGAAGACAACATTCAGGACTCTCTACGGTTATTATAAATTCTCGATTATACCTTTCAGAGTAATCAACGCCAGCATTCAGAACTCGCTATTATCAGTTTATTCTTCATTTATTTACTTACAATCAATTTTATTATTTTTTCTTTACATACGATATTATGCTCTACTTCCAGAGTAACAGAGAGGATACAAAACATTTATAATCTTATTATAGACTTTCACAAGAACGGCTTCATGCCACGCAGGGATTTTATATTATTTCTATGAGTTTCATTACTATGGATTTCTATGTATTTCATCAGCTTTGTCTCGCAGTCTGAAAGAGATATTATTGGTCATCTCACCAAGACAGCTCATTTCATATTATTCAGAGTGAGTCAGTTTATAAAATTTCTGACAGAAATACCCACACCATCCGGAATGACCAACATCAGGGGTGACCAGGCAATGGCGAGGATGGTAGCTGTAGTAACCCGAAAGATGTTAGATTGGACGCAAAAGACCTCCCGAGAAGGCCTTAGAGAAGACTCTCCTGTAGATAAGAAGCAGAAGAGGGTTGTTGATCAATAGAAATCACACTACAGCGAAAGCTGAGATCCCGACCCACCTGCCGAGTCAGGAAACCCCAACAATAAGACTAAGAAGGAGCACGAGACATTTAGAGCAGACTCACATCATCCCAAGCGGACCCTCCGGATAGGCTCAGGCCTGCACCCTCACGAGAAGATATTGTTCAAGTAATTCTTATCAGAAAATTCGAACGTATTCGCATAGTCTCCCACTGATCTGCCCGGAATCAATCCCGAGATCATCTGCCACAAGCTCTCAATCAAGGCGGATGCCAAGCCGGCAAAGCAGAAGCCTAAAAAAATAAACGAAGAAAGGTGTCATGCCGTCAGCGATGAAGTCAATCGCCTACTTCAAGCATGCTTCATTTGAGAGACGTTCTATCCCGACTGGCTCTCTAATCCCGTCCTCGTCAAGAAAAAGAATGGGAAGTGAAGAGTCTGCATCGACTTCACCAACCTCAACAATACGTGCTAGAGAGACAGTTATCCCTTCCAAGTATCAATCAACTAGTGGAGGCAACAACGGGCCACGAGCTCCTTAACTTTATGGATGCCTATTCCGACTATAATCAGATCAAGATGCATTCACCAGATGAAGACAAAATAACCTTCACCACTAGTCAGGAAATCTACTGCTATAAGGTGATGCCCTTCAGATTTAAGAATGTGGGGGCCACCTTCTAGCGAATGGTCAATAAAGTTTTTAAAGACCTGATCAGGAGCACCATGAAGGTTTACGTCGATGATATGTGGGTGAAGAGAGTACAACGCGCGGCTCACTTCCAGCATCTAGACAAAGCTTTCAGCCTCCTTAGGCAATACAAGGTAAAGCTCAACCCTGAAAAATGCACGTTTGGTGTAGCCTCGAGGAAGTTTTAGGATATCTGGTCACTCAATAAGGCATCGAAGCCAACCCCGATCAAATATCTGCAATTTTGAACGTGAAGTCACCCACTTGTGTGAAGGAGGTCCAAACGCTAAATGGATGCCTTGCAGCCCTCGATCGGTTCACCAGCCGGTCCATGAACAAATGCAGGCTATTCTTCCAAGTCTTATGGAAGAATGGAGATAACTTTTTCTGGAACAAGGAATGCGAGACGTCTTTCCAGGAACTGAAGAAGTACCTAGCCTCACCGCCCCTATTGTCAAAACCTTCCTTGAGAGATGCTATTTCTCTATTTCACGATCCTGGAGCCAGCAGTGAGCAGATCCCTAATATAAGAAGATGAGGGTGTCCAAAAACCAGTATATTATGCCAACCACTCCATGAATGTCCTACAGATCATATACCAAAGGCTAGAGAAATTAGTGCTTAATATCATCATCATTTTAAGGAAGCTCAAGCACTACTTTCAGACCTTCCCGATCACAGTTCTCACTGAGCACCCTCTAAAAAGCGTCATAGAAAACCCAAAAGCAACTGGGAGGATTTCAAAGTGGGTCTTGGAATTGAGACCCTACGGACTTAGATACGAGCCAAGGATAACGACCAAAGGCCAGATCTTAGCTGACTTCACCCCAAGGGCCGCAGAGCACACTTAATAACTAGAAGGATGGATCCTGAATGTAGATGGAGCTTCAAATAACAAGGAACAGGCATCGGGATCATCCTCATCACCCCTGAAGGATCCATCATCGAGTAGTCTTCACTCTCCACTTCCCCGCATCCAATAACGAAGCTTAGTATGAGGTTGTCTTAGCTGGGCACCGAGCGGCCATCGCTCTTGGAGTCACGAGACTTAAAGTTTGGTGTGACTCCTCGCTGATAGTCAACCTAGTCATCGGGGAATACATCATAAGAGATTCTCGGATAGCTGAGTATCTACAACTCATCCTTAAATTAAAGTCCAAGGTTTCTCGATTCAACTTCAGATGGGTCTCCAAATCTGAAAACAATCACACCGACTCACTTGCCAACTTGGGGGCAGCCACAAAGTTCTAGTTCAGGTGTGAAATCTCCGTTGAGCATATCTCCAATCCGAGTGTCCAGCAACCAATTGGAAAAATCCTACGCCTCGACACCTCACCAGGGCAGAGGGACCTCATCATCGCCTAGCTAAAGGATGAAACACTCCCCAATGACAAAGCAGAAGCATGACAGCTCCAGCACTTAGCCTCCAGGTACACGCTCCTCGGGGATATCCTGTACAAGAAATTCTACTCTAGCCTTCACTCGACCTGTATCTGAGATGTCTTGGGCCAGACAAAGCTCGGAGAGTGATGCAGAAAATCCACGACGGCGGCTATGGGAACCACGTGGGAGGACGCTCCTTCACCCACAAAGTCATCAACCTGAAATCACCTAGAGGGGGGTGAATAGGTGATAATGCTAATCTAATGAACTAAATGCGAAATTTAAAAACTAATTGCAATTACACTTAATGCAACCAATAAGTGATGCACACACAACCAAGCCAAGCATATAAATATAAATGATCAATATGAAATAATGCAAGGCACAATACAAAGAGAGAGAGAGTAAGAGTCAATGGATCAAGCGCAAACAACAAGATTTGTTTCGAGATTCGAGCACCGAGCTCTACATCCCCACCTTCACCCAGAAGGATTTTGAATCCACTAGCTTGTCCACAAAGGACTCCCACACAGGGAACCTCCATCGAGGATTTGGGACAATACAATAACTAGGAGTACCCAACTCCTCTCTTTACAACCACAACCTCTCACTAGAGGCAAAGCACCAAGCCAACCAAAATAATCACCTCACAACTTGAGGGATAAGCACAAAGCTACACAAGGATCACCTCACAACTAGAGGGATGCAACCCACTTGCATAACCTCCTCAACACTATGAGGGAAGGCACAAAACCAAGCAAAAATAGGGTTTACAACTTGGTGATCAAAAGATCACAAACCAGTCTCTTTTTCCCACAAACACAAAGACCCTATAGATAGGATAGAATGAAGCTCAAGTGTGAAAAACAAAGTGTTTAAAACAAAGAAAAATCACTTGAGAAATCTCCACAAAGATATAGAATGATTAGACCAAAACAAATTCCCAAAAGACTATTTTTCTTTGAAATAATGAAATATTTTTAAAAACAGTAAAGATTGATTTTTTTGGCACAAAGAAACTCTTTCAAACTTATATAAACACTAGAGAAATCTCAGAAATTTTAGCCCAAAAATTCTTAGTGAAAACTGGTCACAAATGGGTTTTTCATAGCCTCTTTAAAAATATAGCCGTTTTCAGTCAAAAATGGTCAGATTTGACCATCCGGTCGACCGGCTAACGGTCAATTTTTGACCGTTAGCAGCTACCGGTCGACCGGCCACTGAACCAGAGAGCAACGGCTCTCTGGCCGGTCGCCCGGTCGACCGGAGCAACCCGAGAGTGGGTTGCTTTTAGTCGGTCGACCGCTCGGTCGACCGGCTAAAAGGGCAGGCCAGCGTGCACGTTTGGTGCACGTCGGTCGACCGGCTCCTGGTCCGGTCAACCGTGCGGTCGACCGCCAGAGCCTGGCAGGCAAAGTTCTGGGTCAAAAAAACTTATTATTTTTATTCTAAAAATTCCCATAAATCTTCTAAAAATACACAAAAATAGTTTTATCATTTTTCATTGATATACAAACATGTGATAAAAATTCAAGACAAATATCAAACATTTTGAACTATTTTTGTGTTATGGAAAAATTACCAAAAACCAAAAACTGTATTTTTCCAAACTTGAATTTTCAATAGGAAATCTGATTTTTTTCAAAACTCATCCAAATACAAAAACATGATATTTAAACACATTTAGGCATGTTGCATATGGATAGAAATCCAATATACAAGAAACATATACATATCATAATTTTTGTCTATAATTCCAAAATAATGTTTTTTTAAAATACAAAACCTAAACCACATGAATAGGTAAGTCAAAATAAGTTTGTCTAGGAAGTTAAGCATGCATGTATATAGAATGAATCTACTATACATAAACCATGTAAACTTGTATTGATCTAACTATTCATGAAAACCAAGATCGGTTAAATCAATCAAACCGAAAACCAAAATCAAAACATAAAACGTGTGTGTATTGTGAACTTGAGCATATCAAATTATCTTAATCTTTACAAATGGATCTAAACACAAAACTAAACTAGGTACCGAGATCTTCTTGTAGAGCACCGTCTCCAAGCCGACTCGATCCAAAACTCCGCGATCCACCGAGCTAGACTCCAACGAGTGCTATGTAAGATCTTGATGCTCGGGCTCTGGAACCACCATGTGAAACTTCCAAACCATCTTGTTGAAGCTAATCACCTACTAATATCTTGATTAGAGATCTGAAACTAAAATCACAAGATTATTAGTACACATAACTACATGAGTTAATCATCATCAAACTAGAGTGGAAGGCCTCTATGCCAACACAACCAAGAGTATCACTGGCTGATCGGGTAAAAATCGCGTACGAAAAGTGTATGTTTTGAAATCAAGAGTTAAAAGTGTGTGCTTTGGCTTCCTCGATACTTCCGTTATAACATAGAGGCTAAAACGAGTCGAATCCACAAGGACGAGAGGTGATAGAAGCTTACACAGTATGTTCACGTGTATATTAAAGTTCTTCAATGTTTGAAAGAATGAAAAGAAAAGAAAACAAAGAATGAAAAGGGAAGTACGGTGAACACAAAGAAGTGAGAATATAGAAGATAAAATGTTTGTGGTTTTTGGAATATTTCTAAAACAAAGTGAAAAAGAAAGAAAACTCATGGCTACTAACTACTAATGACTCTACCAACATGCTAACCTCTTAGTGATAGTTGCCTCACATGTATCATTGGCAATCACTAGTCCTTGATTCAAGAGCTTTCAAAGCATGACCCATATGTAACTCATCACATCCCAACTCAACAAAACAAGTGCAAGTTACACTTAGACCATCAAAACTAAAAGTAAGCATGGAGTAAAGTAATGTAGCTTGTTAGAGAGTTAGGAAGTTAGAGTGTTAGATCCATCATCATGAGCCATCAATGGCTCTTGTAAGAGCAAGGCCAAGTAGAGGCTATTAGATTCATGTGGATTATCAAATAAGAAGTTAGGAAGCTAGTGGTTAGTAGTTAGTTGTCATGAAAGAAAAGAATAACTAAACATGTAAAAGGAGTTAGAGAGAAAACAAAGAGAGGTAAAGAGAGAACCTTTCATATCTTGTCACCTTCTATTACAAGAAGTCTTGCTTTCAAACCATGTATCACTCTCTCTTATTACAGGATCTACAAGAAATGAAAAATACAAAGGAAGAAGAAGAAGAAAAACTAACCTAAACTATCCTATACTATAACATGGAGAAGAAACAACCAAAACTATCCTAAAAACTACCCTAAAACTCTGCATATCTCCCAATACAGAACCCCAGGGGGTATATATAGGCTCCAGGGAAAAGGGAGCCAGGGGGCGAACCCTAGCCCACAGTACGAGCGCGGCGTCCGCGTTTCCGCGGCTTTAGAGCGCTATCCCGTCCGTCCCCTTTCAGTGTCAGCGCCCGGGTTCTGGTTTTAAGCCCCTGGTTTTGACGAATTAGCTTTCCTAAGTCAATGACTATATTATAGGCCTTTAATCACCCATTAAATGGTGATTTAGGGTCTTTTTCTTCATTGCACACCATGGACCTAGAAACATGCAAGAGAGGTGTTTATTAGAAAATTTAATACGAAATAAATGTGAAGATGTGGTATAAAATATGCAGTTTTAGAGACTAATCATACCCCACACTTATCTTTTGCTCGTCCTGAGTAAAACAAAAAACTAAGAAAATTATTACACCACTTTTGCAGGTGACACGATTGTACTAAGCATGTGCAACAAGCCGTTAAACCTCTAGGTTTCCCCTAGAAGGAGGAGTTTTGTCTCCTGAGGGTTTTCAGCGGATTACACCCACAAAATCCATAAGAAAGAAATTAAATATTAGTATTTTGAAAACACATTTTTCAAATAGAGAAAAGTGTTGAAGTATTTTTGTGAAAATATAAGTAATCAAAGGTCATAGATTAACCATAAATTATTCTTCCTTAAACTAAGTCAAAATAAAATCTTGGTATAAATTAAATGTAAGAATTTAAACTGAATTGACTCTTCGATCTTTCATAAAACTCTTAAAAAATATGCACTTTGTGAACAATGAAGGTTTTTGGGATATCGACTCAAACTTTCATGCCATTTATTTAATATATATTAAATAAAGCAGTGAAGGTTTTTGGGATTTTTTTCTTCCTTTAGTTTCCTTAGGCTTTCTTATTTACCCGGGTAGTGAGCCTTTAGCCGGTGACTCCCAACTAGATGATCTTAGGGCACCAGATGAAAAAAACATCCCTCGAACTTAAGAACTCGAGTAAACAAGACCACAAAATTAAAGGAGATTATTTTATTTTTTTATCCACCATTTTAGGTGTGAATAATCATGCTTCTTGAGGCATAATTACCCAGCTTCAATAAGTGATTTTTAGTATCATCATTTTTTCTTTATTGTTTTATATTTTTTATGGTATTTTCAGTCTTTGTTTCAATCTCAAAAATTGTATAAGTGTGAAGTGCATAAATCTAAGGCAAAAAATTCAAGATCAAATTATCTTTTCAATCTTACTTCCTTATCCTAAAATTTAAACAAGATCTATTATTTAACTTCGTTTAAAAATTCATAATTTTAGGTTTTCCTAATTTCTAAGATAATCTTAATTTTCTTAAAAATAAATCAAAACTAGTTTCAAAATTTTTGTAAAAAGAAAAGAAAAGAGTTTCTATAAAATTTTTTAATTAAAACAAAATGTAAAAGAAAGAAAATGTAAAACTAATTATGTTAGTAAACCCTCCCCACACTTATGTTGGCCCAAAGGCCCATCACTCTAGTTTCAATGATGATTAACTCATATAGTTATAGTACTAATGATCTTGTATTATTAGTCTCAGATTTGTGATCAAGATCTTAGTAAGTGTTTAGCTTCATCAAAGGACTTAAAGTCATATTTTGAAGCTAGCACGTGTTGATTCAAGAGCTTGTGCATTAAGACTACATCAAGTACTCAAGAGAAGTCTAACTCATTGGATCATGATTTGGACCAAGTCAAGAAGATGAGAAGATTTCAAGTGAAGACCTTCAAGAGAAGACTTGGGTCTAGGTTTGTTTTTAGTAAGAGTTTATTTTTAGATAAAATGTAAAAGATAGATTAGTTGGTGGATTGCTCAAGTACATATACACTCACAACAAGTTTTCTATGTGTTTTCATAAAAGATTTTTTTCTAGAAAAATACCGGTTTGATTTTTGGAATTCAAAATATGCATGTGTTTTATCAAAACCATTTAGTGCTTATTGTTAAAAACATAGATATTTCATCATATATGTGTAGTGGATCATATCCATACACTAAGCTTTAAAAGTGTTAGAATATCATGTTTTTATATTTGGAGAAGTTTTGAAAAATCGGTTTTCTATTTGGAAAAATCATTTTAGAAAAATATAGATTTTTGTTTAAGGCAAAATTTTTATATTACAAAAATAGTTCAAAATGTTTGTAACATGCTTTGATTTTTACTCAAACATGTTTGTATATCAAAGTATAATACTAAACTTATTTTTGTAGATTTTTAGAGAATTTATGGGATTTTATTAAGGTAAAATGACAAGTTTTAAATCCTACAATTGCTGTTTTTGGCCTTCTGCCGGTCGACCGGCGGTCGACCGAGACCGAGGTCGGTCGACTAGGCGGTCGATCGACATGCACAAAACGTGCATGGCCAGGGCCGGTCGACCGTACGGTCGACCGCCAGAGAGCTTCTGCTCTCTGAAAATGGCCCGGTCGATGGAGCGGTCGACCGCTAGGCCATTGCCCTGAAGGCAGTCGACCGATCTTCAAAATGGTCGAAAAATTGATCGTTGGCGGTCGACCGACAGCAGCGTCAGCTGCTAATTTGGTCCCCAACGGCTAGTTTTTAGATGCCTATAAATTGGAGTTCCCATGGACTGTTTTCTACAAGATTTGAAGTGAATTTTTAAGCTAGTTTCTTATACACTTCTAAGTGTTTATCTCCACTTGTGTTAGAGCCAAATACTTCCATATCAAAAGGAAAGTTTTTTAAGAGTGTTTTATAAAAGTGATTCTTTGAGTTTTTCACTACAAATTCCATCCTAGTTTTCTCACACATACTTGAGCTTTTCATTAGCATATCTATCCTAATAGGAGAGTTGTTGTGAGAGTTGTTTTAGGTGATCAAAGTGTTTAGATCACCAAGTGTTCTGCATTGTACTTTGAGGAGGCGGACTTGCGGGTTCGCGTTGTTTTGAGTTCTAGTGAGAACTCGGTGTAGAGGTGCAGCCTCGGCAAGCTTGCGTGCTTGCGTGTGTTTGTTCTTACGGGAAAAAGAGAGGGACTAGAGAGTCCAAAAGAGTTCTAGTGTGAACTCGTCTGTAGGTGTTGCGGCACTGAGTGATCCGGTGGGATTATTTTTAGTGGAAATCCTTTATAATATTGAAGGCGGGGACGTAGAGTAAGGGTGCTCGAACCTCGAAACAAATCTCCCGTATTTGTGATTGATCTCTCTCTATCTCTCACTTGTGTTTATATCTTGCTTGCTTATATTGCTTTCATCACTATATGCTTGATATATACTTGTGCTCAAATTGATATATGCTTGAGTTTGTTTGCTCACACTTGTATTCAACCAAAAGAGTCATAGCGACACCTCAACTCTTCTCTAGAGGAATCTTGAGGAGATAGTCCATAGCCCTTCACGGGAATCTGGCTACACTCTTATGTTATACTTGGTGTGTTGTTCTTAAAATTTTTAGTTTGCATAAATAGGTTTTATTGCGCATTAATTCACCATTAGATTAGCTAGTCACCTATTCACCCCCTCTAGGTGATTTCAATTGGTATCAGAGCCAAGTGCTCTTGAATTGGGTCAACAACCTAGAGTTAAAGATCCTTATTTTATAGCTAATCACAATATTTTGTTTACACATACATGGATTTCATGTCACCTCCCTCTTTTGATATTCTTAACATCCAAACTTGAAAAGTTAAGATGTCATTGTACCTCAAAACCTTAGGGATTCATGTTTATTTTGCCACCATTAATGATGCAAATTGTTTAAAATGGCAAACATCTAGAGGCTAATGCAAAAGCCATCTATGCTTTAAAGAGTACCCTAAATGATGAATATATAATATATAATATATATATATATATATATATATATATATATATTATATATATATATATATATATATATATATATATATATATATATATATATATATATATATATCTAGTGTTGCTAACTTTGATTCGGCTTTTGTAGTATGGAACACTCTAGTCTCCCTTAACGAACAAGAGCAATACTATGCAGGGAGTAATTCGGATAATAGAAGTGATGCTTCCAACTTGTGCTATATGGTATAAGGGGATAACCCCCTTGAGGTAAACTCCGAATCCGAGCTAGAAGAAGATGTTGACATGTCTTATGATGAGCTTACTTCATTTTGTCAACAACCACTTAAAAATATGACTTGCTTAAAAAGGATAATAAGAAATTGAAAAACAAATTTGTTTCCATGTTAAAGAAAAAGATTCATTTCAAAATAAACTTGTATGAGTTTCAAAAGAAAATGATTTCTTAAAAAAGAGAATATTTTCTTATCTTCAAATTAAATGATCTTTTAAAGGAAATAATTCTTTGAAAAATAAAATTAGTTTGGTGAAAAAACAAAAAGAGATTGCTTTGGAAGAAAATAACTCTTTGAAAAGAAAAATTATTTCAAAAGAAAAAAATGTTCCTAAAAAGAAAAAGATTGTTGATCATGCATTTCATGCTACTACCACTGATAAAAATGAAATAAAATTTTTGAAAAATAGAATAGATTGCTTGAGCTCAACTTTAAGCAATTGTGTATTTAATCATAATAGACTGGAAATCTTGTTTCAAAAGAAACAAGATCCACATGTTCATGCACATCACCCATGGCATACTTATGCACACTTTACACATCATGATCACACACATTCGCATGTGCATTCTAGAGTGTACAATGTACACATTGCGATCGCAAAGGCCATTTGGCAAATTTTGTTATGATAGAATTAATTCTTTAAATTTTGTTAATAAGAATGTTTGGGTTCTAAATAAGAATAACCCCTGTGAACCCAAAAGAAAATGGGTACCAAAATCCCCACCTCTTCTGTTTGATGTAGGTGTGGGTTCTCACATGACGTGAGAAAATTGGTGCCTTGGTGGTGAATGCATGGGCTTGATGGACACACATATTGATGCCCCGCTATCAAGAAAGTTTTGGTGGGAAGACCACCAAGTTTTAGAGACCTAGGGTATAGTTCTTATAGTTTGGTAACTATCTCTAAACTCCTTTTGTTACATACTTGTATATTTGATGATTGTTAGCATGTTTTTATTTTTTGTTAAAATAATCATATTTTGTATTTCATGAGGTAAATACTTGTTTAGATGTAGTTTTTATCAAAACTTGTGTTTATACTTGTACAAGTAGTGAGCAACATTTGATTCATATATGTTGCACTTCATTACTCATTTGTACTCACTACATGCACATGTATAGCCTAGTTTTGATGATTTTCTCATTTATACTTGTTTTGCCTATCTATGCATATGTTTTTTGCTTCATGTATGTATTTTTATCTAAATCTAATAAATATACATGTATACCCTTGAATCATTTGCTCTTCATGCAATCTCTATTTTGGACTCATCTATATTTAGGATATGTATGTGTATTGTTAGTTTTGATAAATCATACATATACCTAGAAGTTTATTTTTAAATGAAAAATGATTTTCATGTGTTTCACATGTTTGATATTTGAGCCTTATTGACTATTCATGAATATGCTATTCACATGATGCTTGTACACTCACATTTTATTTATTTTCTCATGACTATGTTTTCATGAGCATTTTTTTTAGCTTTATCAATCTTGAGTGACAATATTTGTGTACTTAGCTATGATTCATGAGATACATGTGATTTGTTTTCATGCTTTGAAAGATCTTTAACTAATTTTGTAAAAATTATTTTAACTAGTTATTTATTCTTCAATTGGTAGCGTTTTTCAAACTATGCTAAAATATTTTCAAACTCTTATTTTTGGAAACCCCTACCAACCCTTTAAGGGCGGATGGATGGGCGACCATGCCTTGTATGCCTTATTGAAAATCTTTTATCATGGGCATGTATAAGGTGGTTATTTATGAGCTATACACTTGATCCTCATTATTTTTTCAATTGGTATCATAATTGATATTTATTTTGTATGCTCATATATTTTCTTATATATGTATGCTTCAAATTTTCAAATAATATCAATTTCTATTGGTATTTTCATTTTCATACATATATATGATTTGATTGTGCTTGATTTACTATAACCTTACTTGTTTAAAGCACAAATTATGTTTATGCTAAGCATGGCTTGTATCTTAATTTCAATTGGTATTTTAATAAGCTTATGTATTATTTTCAATTAGTATTTAATTTGGTATTAAAATATACTTCATATTGTACCATTTATTTGATATCAAAATTTACAATATACTTTAATTGGTATCAATATGTTTTAATTTCAATTGGGTTTCGATTTCAATTGGTATCAAAAATGTTTTACACAAGTGATTTATCCTGGTTTGATCCTCTTGACCTACATCCAGTCCCCAAGCCACCCGCTTGAGATTTTCCTTTAACCTTTGATTTTGTATACCCAAAATTAACACCTTGTATACTACTTGACAAATCCTCTTTGCCAAATGTATACAACTCTTCTTACAATTAAGAAGACGCAACACTTTGTACAACTTCTCTTCAACCCGAAGACGCTCTTGTACAATCTTTCTCTTTGAGTGAATACAATCAATCTTATAAGCCTTGAATCTGTATGTGATCGTGAATAAGGACTCTTATAGGTGGAATCTCAGAAATCTTCACTAAAGGATTAGAATTTAAGTGAAGAAATGAAAGTGAAAACAATTCTGTGAAAAAATAGATTTTTGAACAGAGTTTTTGGGTAGAAAACTTGTGTTTTGAATTGGTGGTTTTAGCCTAGGACAACATCCCTATTTATAGCTAAAATCTATGGTCAGTTAGGGTAGTTATCAGGATAAATTTAAATATTGAAACGTTGGATAAAACACCAGAAATCAAAAACTGTCCAGTCAAAAAACTGCCATTAGTCGACTAGGGTCTATAGGTTAGTTGACTAGAAGAACAACTTTTGCCTATATTAGTCGACTAATAAAGGGGGCAAGTCGACTAGGGTATGTCTGATACAAAAGACATGTTTCTAAAAACTGAAATTAGTCGACCGACAGAATATATTAGTCAACTAGGATATATATTAGTCGACTAGGAAAAAGTATAAGTCGACTAATAGTGCATATAGATCAGAAACAGAAAGTTGGTATGCATCTAGAAACAAACCTAAGTCGACTATAGTTAGGGGTTAGTCGACTATAGTTTATATAAGTCGACTATGCTTGGTAATAAGTCGACTTATAGACTTAAGATGTGTGTGTATGTTCAAGGCTTTTAACATTCTAATAAACTATACAATGCATATCCATAGCCATTGTTCTTGGGAAGTCTTGAGCATGGAGAACGCCGAGTAAGCTTGTAAGATAGAGCTCCAATGAAATGGCTTCACAAATGTATCATCAGAATCATGTTCCAACAAAATGAGGTAGGGGTGAAATATGGATTCATATTATGATTGAAAAAATTATTGTTGTTAAAATCCATTTCACAATGCACAAAACAAACAAACAACAACAAAGAAAAAGAAAAAGAAAAAGAAAACAAGCCTATGCTAGAGTTGACTTAGACCTAGACGACTCCTAACTGGTTACCACGGGGGGTACATTGTCAGAATCTGACCACAAGTTAATCGGCCAGGAGGGATAATATCAGTGGAGGTATCCGTGCCAGAGTAACGGACCTAATTATGCCAAACCTCTATTCATCGAGATTTCGCCTCTCAATCTCCAACCTTAGACACTGATTTGACAAGAGTTAACTTCTAACAACTTTTTCCTTAGGTCAATCTCTTAAATGAGTCTGAGATGTCCCTAGGAGCCAACGTCTAACAATTTTTATTAAGACTTGGGTTGTGTGAGTAGGGAGGTGATTTTTAGGCTAAGGAAGGGTAATGACTTCCCCATCTTATGTTGTATTGGGTTTTACCTTTAAGTTTATTCGTGCAAGTATGCAATATAGATAAGAATGAACACACAAAGAGAGTAAATTACCCACGTATTTGTCCTATGCTATATGCAATGCCACATGTACACCTCCTATCAATATCACAACAACAGAAGAATAAAATACAGTATATTGGAATGAAATTGACACGTGCCTAGATGCACATGTCTAAACCGTTTTAAAGCATCTAATTTTCGTATTTTAGTTCCTTAAATTATTTACAGTATACAAGTAATATAAATAAAATAGCAGCAGAGTATATGAATGTACAAGAATTTACCCAACCACACAAGAGAAAGCGTGGACTTCTACAATGCTAAAAATTTAACCTGCACACCAAAAACAAAGAATAAAAGTTAACAAAAATGTCAAATCAAACCGTTCTCATCCCCGGCAACGGCGCCAAAATTTGATCGGGTGAAAACCGCGAAGGAAAAGTGTATGTTTTGAAATCAAGAGTTAAAAGTGTGTGCTTTCGCTTCCTTGATACTTCCGTTATAGTATAGAGGGTAAAACGAGTCGAATCCACAAGAACGGGTGGCAATAGAAGCTTACACGGTATGTTCACGTGTATGTTAAAATTTTTTTAATGTTTGAAAGAATGAAAACAAAACAAAACAAAAAATGAAAAGGGAAGTACGGTGAACACGAAAAAGTGGGAACATAGAAGATGAAATGTTTGTGGTTTTTAGAATATTTCTAAAATAAAGTGAAAAAGAAAGAAAACTCATGGCTACTAACTACTAATGACCCACCAACGTGCTAACCTCTTAGTGATAGTTACCTCACATGTATTATTGACAATCACTAGTCCCTAGTTCAAGAGCTTTCAAAGCATGACGCATATGTAACTCATCACATCCCAACTCAACAAAATAAGTGCAAGCTACACTTAGACCATCAAAACTAAAAGTAAACATGAAGTAAAGTAATGTAGCATGTTAGAGAGTTAGGAAGTTAGAGTGTTAGATCCATCATCATGAGTCATCAATGGCTCTTGCAAGAGCAAAGCTAAGTAGAGGCTATTAGATTCATGTGGATTATCAAATAAGAAGTTAGCAAGTTAGTGGTTAGTAGTTAGTTGTCATGAGAAAAAAAATTAGCTAAACATGTAAAAGGAGTTAGAGAGAAAACAAAGAGAGGTAAAGAGAGAACCTTTCATAGCTTATCACCTTCTATTACAAGAACTCTTTCTTTCAAGCCATGTATCACTCTCTCTCCTATTACAAGATCTACAAGAAATAGAAAATACAAAGGAGGAGGAAGAAGAAAAACTAACCTAAACTACCCTACACTACAACATGGAGAAGAAACAACTAAAACTATCCTAAAAACTACTCTAAAACTCTGCATATCTCCCAATACAGAACCGCAGGGGGTATATATAGGCACCAG
Organism: Agave tequilana; assembly: GCA_038442645.1. Lineage (NCBI taxonomy): Eukaryota > Viridiplantae > Streptophyta > Magnoliopsida > Asparagales > Asparagaceae > Agave > Agave tequilana. Next base: position 33,304 of record JAVJIF010032704.1, read on the forward strand.
GGGAAAGGGGGCCAGGGAGCGAACCCTGGCCCAAAGTACGAGCGTGGCTACGCCCGTATGGCCTCAAAAATGCGGCAAAAGCCCCGTTCCGCAGCTTTTCTAGAGCCGCGCACGCGGCGCACCGCGCGCTGTCTGTCTGTCCCCTGTCGGTGTCAGCGCCCAGTTTCTAGTTTTGAGCCCTTAGTTTTGGCGAATCAGCTCTCCTAAGTCAATGGCTATATTATAGGCCTTTAATCAACCATTAATGGTGATTTAGGGTCTTCTTCTTCATTAGATATCATGGACCTAGAAACATGCAAGAGAGGTGTTTATTAGCAGAATTTAATACGAAATAAATGTGAAGATGTGGTATAAAATATGCAGTTTTAGAGACTAATCACTGGCCCGAAATGCTCAGCGACACCAAGGATTATGTGAAAAGGTGCCCGCAATGTCAAAGAATTGCTTCGACATCAAACAGACTGAGTACCAACCTCCATACCTTATGCAGCCCTTAGCCCTTCATGCAATGGGAATTGGACGTGGTCAGGCCGCTTTCTCGAGTACAACCCCAAGATTCCTCCTGATAGCCACGGTCTACTTTACCAAATGGGTTGAGGCAGTGCCGCTCTCTGAAGTCATCGGACAACAGATTGTCAAGTTCCTATGGCAGAACATTGTATGCTGCTTTGGGCTCCCCCACCAATTATTTCCAACAATGGAATGAACTTCGCCAGCAAGCAAGTGGCGAGTTTTTGTGACAAGTACGAAATTACACATAGATTCTCCTCACCCTATTATCCTCAAGGTAACAGCCAGGCTAAAGTCAACAACCGTACCATCCTGGATAACCTATGCAAAATTTTGGGCAGGGCTAAAGGCAAATGAGCAGAGAAACTCTCTGGAGTGCTCTGGGCTTACATGACCACTAAACGAGTCCCGACCAGAGAAATCCTATTGTCAGTAGCATATGGAACAGAAGCGATCATCCATGTTGACGTCAGCATGCTGACACTCCGAGTGGAAGGGTTGATCCAAGATTAGAACGGCTCCTGACTCCACCTGATGATGGATCACTCAGAGGAAAGACGATAGCAAGCCCAAATTCGCATTGCGGCCTATTAACAACAAATCCGGGCCGCACACCACAAGAAGGTAGGTCTAAGCGCGTGGTTCAGAGCACACATAGCAGGATCAAGGTAAGCTGGGCCCCCAACTGGGAGGGCCTCCACATCATCGTCGCTCGGGGAGGCAAGGGCTCGTACACCTTGGCCGATCAGGATGGAAACTAACTCAATAAGTAGTGGAATTCCTTTCGTTTGAAGCGATATTTTGTGTAAGTCATATTACATTCAATAATAAGATCATTTTTCGCTATCTCCGTCCATTCACCCAACTCTGATATCTATCCTGAGCATCACGAGCAGGTCAACTGCTTATATGGGTCTTTACTCTGATAGTGACCCTTTAGGGGGCTTGCTTAAAGACGAAGGCTTACCCTCATTGGATACTCAGAGCCAGCTTATAATGGGATATACCTTGATAGCTGCCCGAGTAGGTCAACCGTCTGTACGTGTCTTCACCCTGATGGTGATCCTTCGGGAGGCTTTTTGAAAGATGGAGGCTCACTCACATTGGATGCTCGGAGCCAGCTTATAATGAGATATACCTTAATGGTCACTTGAGGTCAACCACTTATATGGATCTTCACCCTGACGGTGACCCCTTCATGGGCTTACTGAAAGATGGAGACTCACCTACGTTGGATGCTCGAAGCTAACCTATAATGTGATATACCGTGATGATCGCCCAAGTAGGTCAACCGCCTACACGGGTCTTCACCCTGACAGCGACCCTTCGGGGGGCTTCCTGAAAGATGGAGGCTCACCCAAGTTGAATGCTCGGAGCCATACTATAATGGGATATACCCTCATGGCTGCCCGAGCAGCTCAGCTGCCTATGCGGGTCTTCACTCTGATGACGACCCTCAGGAGGCATCTTGAAGTACCAAGGTCTACTCACATTAATCACTCAAAGTCACCACGCAATAAGATCCACTATGTGGGTCCCCTGAGCAAGCCAACAATCCGCTTAAGACCAACACAATAACGTAACTATGAAGCCGGGAGGTCCCCTACCCAAGTAAACATTTGCAGGTACCTTCGGGGAATGAACCCTGGTCAGAAACTGCACTCAAAATCTTTCCAAACATTTTGGAACCAGAACAGCTCCCCGAGCAGGTGCAACAACAAGTTAAATCTCAAATCTCAAAACAAGGCAAGATCTAAACAACATGTGTTAAAAATTCTTTGCTTTATTATGAAAATTTTCGATTAAATCCATCCAAGTACAAAGTGTGAATACAACTAATAAGAGTGATACAAGTTCTAATTTTGCATGAATGCGTTCTTCCTGAGAGAAAAAAAGATGGAGCCCACTGTCGTGCCCCCAGCTGTGTCCTAGTGATGACTCCTAAGCAAACAATCCATCAGAACCGGATGAGCGATGATATCGAGAACTCCCAAGAAGGCGCTAGCAGGGAGACCTCGCCAGAAGGGCAAAGGAAGATACATATGCCAAGACCGTAACTCTGGAGCGGAGATGGACAAGGAGCGGCACCCCCACAAGAGCACAGACGATCGGCCCCTCATACCAAAGTCGACGTCGAATGACCTTATGGTCCTTACTCTATGTTCACTGCAAGAAAAGAAAAGGGGGTCAAAAACCAAACTTCTGTCCAGTTTGCTCTGAGCAGAAGCCAAGCGGCAGACCAAGCAGAAATTAGGTCATTCCTTATCCATCCCCACAGTTGGCCCTCGTCACAAGTGATTGATATTCAATTTTGCATATTTTACCACATCCATACCATGCATATTGCAAATAAAATTGTGATTTTTAATCCTTTTCTCTCTATTTTTGCAGGTCCATATTCTAATTAGAAAAAGCCCAAAATCTCTTTAATTATCAAGAATTAAAGGAAAATAAATCAAAGCCCAAAAGAGAGCCCAAAGGTTGAGGCCAGGATCTGGAGATATCCACGCGCCAACTCAAACTTCCAGAAGGTCCACGTGGCTAACAACTTAACAAGAAAATCGTAACAGAAATCTCGGCCTCAACGGCCAAGATTTTGCCGCGCTTTCCAGGATTTTGCCGCGTATCTGCGGCAGTTACAAGGCCGTTGAGGCCAGAGATTCTCTCCAACAACCTGGGTTCTAGATACTTCTCTCTGAGGTTATAAATACACCACCAGGGCCTTCGCAAAAGAATATAGAGAGGAGAGATGAGAGAATAAAGAAAGAAATTGTATTTTGATTTTTCTCTAGGTTTTATTTCTCTTAGTCTTCTTTCTCCCTAGAAATTCTGCAAAAAGAGAGATTGTGAGAGAGAGAAAGCTTGTGTAAATCAAGGTGTGACAGCTTATGAAGTAAGGTTTAATCCAATCTCCTTTCTCTACTTGAGCATTTTCTAGTACTTTACTTGCATTCTTTCATTTCAAGCTTTGCTTCAATTGCACTCTTATTCATGAATTGCTTTTCTTTTCTTGTAATGGCTAGTAGCTAAATTCTTCTACATGACTAGCTAACAACTAATCTTGCTTAACTTCTAACTTTTGGGTGAATGCAATTACTTCATCTTGCAATTGTTGAGTCTATTTTATCCATGATGAAGATGATGGGTTACTTTCATGCTTGGCAATCTCTTGTTGTAATTCTCCATATGATTCATGTGTGCCTCATTTAGAGCCTTGTCTTAGAACAAGTGCCTTGATAGAACATGGAGATGGATCACCAAACATATGCTATTTGTTGTACAACTTCTTTACTTCAATTAATGAATGTTGTATCTTCTTCCTTAGCATCCCTTGAGTGGCAACTCTTTTGATTCCACCATTGAAAGTCTATCTTGAAGGCCTATGACATCAATGAGGCTACAAGACTAGTCCAAGTAGATTACCCTTCAATCAAGTGGGAAAGTAACTAGACCAACACGCAAGACAAATATATGCCGATGAATCAACATGAGGCAAGCATCACCCTAACGGAGATTAGTAAGTTAGCAAGTTAGTAATGTTAGCTAGTCATGGCCTTTCTCATTTAAAAGTCTTCTACAAGTTTTCATTCTTTTAGTATTAATTCCAAAGCAAATCTTGTCTTCGATTCTTTTCATTTTATTTCATAGTTTTCATTTCATGTACACACCAACCACCAATTCTTTCATTTCTTTTTCTATGCCTTTTGCATTCTTTTAAAACAAAGAAGAATCTTCGTTTTCTATCTTCACAACGAACCGTAACGCTTCCATCGCAAGCTCTCCCTGAGGATTCGACCCGTATAGCCACTGCTACTACGGTGATTTGAAAAGGATACATTAATCATTTTAAATACATTGTGGAGTGATCAAGCACCCAAGGTTGACTCTAAACCTTCTTTCTTTTATTGAATATTTGTGCAATCTACCACACTATCCTTTTTCCCAATCAAATTTTTTGGCGCCGTTGCCGGGGAGAGCAACGGTTTTTGATTTCAAGTGAAGAACTAAACGAATCTTCTTCTCTGTTGCAGGTTACAGGAGAAGAGAACAGAAAAATTTGCATTACAGTAACATATAAGTGGCTTTGGGCTTCTGCTCTTGAAAGCAGAAATCAGAAGTCCTCTGAATTGCCGCAATTCCACGGCAAAAGCCGCAGATTTGCGGCAAGGAGGAGTTAACTACTGACCTAATTTCTGCAGGGCTGCTTGCTCTGCAAAATACAGCTGCTGCAATAATTAATTCTTGTATGCTTCACCTTATGCCTGCTAATAATCAACAGTAAAAAATTTGTTGCAAAGTTAAAAATTGATTAGACATTTGCATTTCTAGGCACGTGTCTTTTCAATTCTTTTACTTTACTGTTGAAGAGTGCTGGATGCAAGGTACGTGTGCATTGCATATTGAATAGGACTCACTCCTTGTTTGATTTTAATTGCTTTGAGTGAACCTTGTTTGTTTATAACTGTACACTTGCGCACAATCGATTTTAAGGGCATACCCAATAAATAAGATAAGGTGGAGGATTTCATCACCCTTTCCTTAGCCCGAAAATCATTTTTCCAAGCACTTACAATCCCAAGCTTGTAATAAAATTTGATAGACGTTGGCCCTAGGGACATCCGAACTCACTTAGGAGATTATCCTAAGGGGGAAAGTGTTGGAAATTGACTTTTGCAAAATCAGTGTCTAGGAAAGGGATTGAGGGCCGAAAGCCTGAAGGTTGGTGGTTACTTCATTAAGGAACGTCTTTGACGGAAAACCTCCCAACAACCTTGCCCTGACCTGGCTGATTAGCTTGTAGTCAAAGTCTACACTAAACCTCCCGTGGACGATCTAATCAGTTAGGAGTCGTCTAGGTCCAGAAATCCTAGATAGCTTGGATTGATTTTTCTTTTAATTGTTTGTTATTTTCATTTTTTTTTCTCGCTTGTGTGATCGGTGCACGTTGACTGTGATTGTGTATGCAAGAGTAGTACAGGGATCTAAATTCTGCTAGGCTAGTGAGAATTTCTACACTTGCACATACACCACTCAACACATTCCCAACCATGGAAAACCACACTTCGTTGCAAGACAAGTTCTACCCTATTCGCACATCATTTCCATCATGCATTCTTCTCCATATAATGAATGGAAATCAATTTGAGTTGAAGCCACAGTTCATAAATACACTTCCTAGATTTCATGGCTTAGAATCTGAGGATGCATATTTCTTCATTCGAGAGTTTGAAGAAGTATGTGTTATGATGAGGATTTCCCAATTAACCGAGGACGCTGTTAGGTTAAGGTTCATACCTTTTGCGTTAAAAGACATTGCTAAGAAATGGCTTTACAATCTTCCCGCTAGTTCGATTTCTTCATGGGATGATTTTGTAAAAGTCTTTCTTAAGAAATTCTATCCCATCCATAAGACAGCCCTCATGAGGAAAAACATAATGCAGTTCAAGCAGGAAACCAATGAGCCATTCTGGAAGTATTTCGAACGCTTCAAAGACCTTCTGGCCCTTTGTCCCCATCATGGTATAGAGAAATGGCGTCAGTGCCAAATTATCTATGATGGACTGGATTACCAAACTAAAACACTCCTTGAAACCATGTGCCAAGGAGAATTTTTAAAGAAAAATGAAGACCAGGGGTGGGATCTCTTTGAAGCCTTAGCCGAAAAAACGATTCAGTGGGAGTCATGTCCTGACAAACCCACTCCCACCACTTCCAGAACCGGTATGCATTCCATCGAGTCCTCTATAGCTGCCGAGGCCAAGATAACACAACTGATGAGGAGGATAGAACTACTTGAGTCTAGGGAATCTTCTGCTGTTAACCAGGTCAACCCATCACCGGTGGCCAGTCCATCACCTGTGGTCAACCCGGGTTGTACCTATTGCCATGATCTTAATCATCTGTTTGAGGAGTGTCCTGTATATCAAACTCAAATGTTTCAGGAGAGCACAAATGCCGCATACACCAGGCCCACTTATAATCCTTACTCCAAAACATACAATCCGGGATGGCAAAACCATCCAAACTTTTCTTGGAGTCAGTCTGGTCATGAGCAGCCGAGGCAACCATTTCCACAACAATACCCTGCTCAGTCTCATCCACCGACTTACCACCAGAACCCACCAAATGTCCATTCATACCAAAGTCCACCAAGATTCCAGTCATACCAAAATCCAGTACCTTACCCAGCAAACTTTCAGCCCCCGTATCAGCATCATCCACTACAAAATCCTTCAGACAAGAGAATTTCTGATTTGGAGAAAATGATAGAGACCTTATCTAAGACCCAAGCTTCAATGATGAACAATCAGCAGCAGGACATGAATAAATTACAAATCCAGATAGGGCAGTTGGCTAACTCTCTGAATGAACGACAAAAAGGAATGCTACCTAGCCAACCAGTACCCAATCCAAAACTCACTTTCCCCTGCACGAAGTTGAAGACTTGGGCCCCAGCCAATGCCAGGCTATTCAAATCCTTAGATCTGGAAAGCATGTAGATAACAAGGTTTCAAATCAGCCCACCAAATCTGTGTCAAAGCCACCACCGTCTGTTCCAATCCAACCCATTCAAGACAATCCTTCTTCAAGCACACAACCATCCACTTCCCAGTCCAAAGGAAAAGAAAAGATTGATGAGCAAACATACAAACCTGTTGTACCATTCCCAAATAGGCTTACAAATCAAAAGATGAATGCTCACATGGAGAAGATAAGAGAGATATTCAACCAAGTACAAATCAATGTCCCTCTCCTTGATGCTATACAACAAGTTCCATCCTACGCCAAATTTCTAAAAGACATGTGCACCAAGAAGAGAAAAGCAAATGTCCCTAAAAAAGTCTTCCTGGCTTCCAACATTAGTGAACTTCTCAATGGTCCGATCCCTGTGAAATACAAAGACCCAGGGAGCCCAACCATTTCTTGCATCATAGGACAGACCACCATAAATAGGGCTTTGCTTGACTTGGGCGCGAGCATCAATCTTCTCCCCTTTTCCGTGTATCAGCAATTAGGGTTAGGCAACCTTCGTCCGACCCAAATGACGATACAATTGGCTGACCGCTCTGTAAAGATTCCCAAGGGGAGATTACAGATGTTTTAATATGGGTCGGGGAATTCATTTACCCCGTAGACTTCGTCGTTCTTGAGACACAACCCGTACAAAATCACAGAGCGCAGACACCTGTCATTCTCGGACGTCCTTTCTTAGCCACCGCAAACGCGATCATCAACTGTAGAAATGGCTCGATGCGTCTAACTTTCGGAGATATGACAAAAGAGGTGAATGTTTTCCATCTGGGAAAGCAACCTAGGGATTTGGACAATGATTCTTTCGAAGTGAACTTGATAGAAGGTTTAACAAGTGAACATGATGAGGAGGTTGAGTATGAGTCTGAAGAGGAATTTGAGTTGGAGTCTGATGACTTCAACCTTGATCAGATTGTTGAGTCAACTGTTGAATGGGCTGCTAATTCCACCCCTCTTCTTCCTTTGCACCACGAGCAACCAGTGATAGATCCTGTCCCTTCTTCTGAGCTTAAGGTTTTCCCGACCATCTCAAGTACAAGTACTTGGATGAGAAGGAATCCTTTCCAGTAATCATTGCATCTAATCTCACTAAACAACAAGAAGAGGATCTTCTTTCTGTGTTAAGAGAAAATCGGGAAGCCATTGGTTGGACCATGGCTGACATCAAGGGGATTAGTCCTTCCATAGTTCAACATCGGATTCATTTAACGGAAGATGCCAAGCCAAAACGAGACCCACAGCGTAGACTAAACCCAATCATGCAGGAAGCCGTTAGAGACGAGATCTTGAAACTGTTAGATAATGGGATTATCTATCCCATATCCGATAGTCAGTGGGTAAGTCCAGTTCACGCTGTGCCCAAGAAAGCAGGATTTACTGTGGTAGAAAATGAGAAGAAAGAATTGATGCAAACACGTCTTCCAACGAAGATTCGAGTTTATATTGATTACAGAAAGTTGAACACTGCCACACGTAAAGACCATTTTCCTCTTCCGTTCATTGACCAAATGCTCGAGAGATTAGCAGGACATGAGTACTACTGTTTCCTGGATGGATATTTAGGATATAATCAAATCCCGATCGCTCCCGAGGATCAAGACAAAATCACCTTCACCTGTCCTTTTGGAACATTTACATACCGAAGATGCCCTTCGGCCTATGCAATGCTCCCGCAACGTTTCAACGTTGCATGCTGAGCCTTTTTTCAGACATGGTGGAGAAATTTCTGGAAATTTTCATGGATGATTTTTCGATTTACGGTGATTCCTTTGAACAATGCTTGTACCATTTGAAGCTGGTTCTACAACGCTGTATGGAGAAAAATTTGACACTTAACTGGGAAAAGTGTCACTTTATGGTCAAGCAAGGAATCGTTCTTGGGCACAAAGTTTCACATATAGGAATGGAGGTGGACAAGTCTAAAGTGGAAGTCATAACAAAGCTCACTGAACCAACATGCTTAAAAGACATTAGATCATTTCTAGGACACGCCGGCTTCTATAGACGATTTATTCAAGGGTTTAGCAACATTGCAAGACCTTTCACAAATCTCTTAGGAAAGGATGTACCCTTTATATTTGATGAAGAATGTCAAAAATCATGGAAGGAGCTTAAGAGTAGACTTGTCTCAGCACCTATCATTTCTGCACCTGATTGGACCAAGCCTTTTGAGATTATGTGTGATGCCTCGGACTTTGCTATCGGCGCTGTTTTAGGGCAGCGTATTGATACTAGGCAACACGTAATTTATTATGCTAGCAGAACGCTGAATGAAGCCCAACTCAATTATACAACTACTGAAAAGGAATTTTTAGCTATTGTCTTTGCGTTGGAAAAATTTCGCCAATATCTGCTAGGGTCCAGGACGATTATTTTCACTGATCACTCTGCCCTAAAGTACTTAATGCAAAAGAAAGATGCTAAGGCAAGACTTATTCGATGGATACTTCTTTTGCAAGAGTTTGATCTGGAGATAAAGGATAAAAAGGGCGTTGAGAATGTGGTAGCTGATCACTTGTCTAGAATCCCAAATGCACCAAAGGAGAGAATACCAATCAATGACGATTTTCCTAACGAACACATTTTTGTGATGTGTGGAGAGCCTTGGTATGCTGACATAGTGAATTACCTTACTACCAGGCAAATACCTTCTCATTGGTCAGGCCAGGAAAAACACCGTTTCATACGTCAAATGCGGTTCTTCCTCTGGGATGAACCGTATTTATTCAAATATTGTCCTGACCAGATAATACGAAGGTGTCTTCCTGAGGATGAACATCAGAGTGTTTTGACATTTTGTCACAAGCTAGCTTGCGGTGGACATTTTAGTCCACGAAAAACTGCTGAGAAAGTACTTCAGAGTGGATTCTACTGGCCCACTCTCTTTAAGGATGCATACAATTTCTGCAAGCTATGTGATAGGTGTCAAATGACGGGTCGAATTACACGGAGAGACATGATGGCCCTTACACCCATCTTGGAGGTCGAAATTTTTGACCTCTGGGGCATCGACTTTATGGGACCTTTTCCTCTGTCCTATGGTAACCAATACATTTTGGTAGCCGTAGATTATGTTTCGAAATGGGCTGAAGCAATTCCAACAAGGACAAATGACAACCAAGTTGTCATCAAGTTTTTACGAGAAAATATCATCTCTCGCTTCGGAGCCCCCCGTGCGATAATAAGTGACAATGGGAGTCATTTCTGCAATCGGGCTTTTGAAGCCCTGATGCGCAAATACTCTATTTCTCACAAATTATCCACAGCATACCATCCTCAAACCAACGGGCAAGTAGAAGTCACAAATAAACAAATAAAACTCATTTTGGAGAAAACTGTTGGACAGAACCGTAAAGACTGGTCCATCAAACTCACTGATGCCTTATGGGCATACAAGACCGCTTACAAAATTGTCCTCGGTATGTCTCCATATCTAGTTGTATTTGAAAAACCTTGTCACTTGCCTGTGGAGTTAGAACACCGAGCTATGTGGGCTTTAAAGCAGCTGAACTTAGATTTGGATAAAGCCGGTGCCTTGAGGAAGTTGCAAATATCCGAGCTAGAAGAGCTACGAAATAAGGTATATGACAATGCTCGGATCACAAAACACAGAACCAAGCTTTTTCATGATAGATCCATTCACCGAAAAAATTTTGTCTCAGGACAAAAGGTTCTGTTGTACAACTCACGACTCCACCTTTTTCCTGGTAAATTGAGAACCAGATGGTCAGGACCATACATTGTGCAAAATGTCTTCTCACACGGTGCGATTGAGATTCTTGATTCTAATAATGGCAATAAATTCACTGTGAACGGTCAACGTTTAAAGCCATTCCTTACCACTGAATTCATGTCACAAGAAGTTCATGAATTGGGTCTTTGCGACCCAGTTTATATGTGACCTTTCTGTTTGTACAGTCTCCCAGATTTCCCTGCATATCATTTTCGGGACCACTTTTGTAAATAAATTTCTGTTTTTAGAAAAAAAAGAAAAGAAAAAAACATATTGAGGGACTTATGTACTTAAAGGAGGTTCACAACTTTTCAAATTCAAACTTTCTAGGTCTCTACATCTCTTCCCTAGGGTCAAACTCATTTTCAAGATTCCAAATCCCTAGGCTTGTAACTTCACTTTTAACCTAGGGCTAAAATTGGAAATCTCCTTTTACTTCCCTCCTATAAATACTCCCTTCACCTATCCCTTGACCCTTACAAGCAAAATCTCCTCAGATCTGCAACCCTCTTTTCAAACCGCTGCCGACCGAATTTTCTTCTTCCTCAGAGCCTCTCTGTGTGCCGCGATCTCGCGACCAGGGCCGCGCATATGCGGCAGTCCTGCAACATCTGGAGCGCCGCAGAATTTTCCACTGATCGATTTTCTCCTCTGGTGGTAGATCCAGTGCCCGATCTACAAAAACCTGTCACCTATGCCCTCTGCTAGCCCGAAATTTCCCCCCACGTATTCTGGGGGCGGTTTGCTTTTTCGATTTCTCAATCTACTTGCATTGATCTAGAATTCTAGTATGGCACCCACTCTTTTTGCTGAAAGGGATTTTTCCAAATTATTGTGTGATCATCATGGGTATGGGCATATCTTTATTGATCGAATTAGAGCATGGGATTGGTTTACATTGGCCTATGATAATGATAATAATGATGTTTTCTATTGTCCCAACTTGGTGACAATGTTTACAACTCTATCGACCATGCCTCTATCGATTTACACACTTACCAATTCACTGTGCACATGCCCCTGGGCGACTTGTTCATCACGATTCCTCTCCTTGAGGAAATCACTAATGTCCCAAGTCAACCCCATCATAGCGACCCCCTACCACTGATAGACTACATGCCAATCATGGGGGCTCGCTGCACAGAGTAGGACCGTGGGCTCAAAGCCAACACCACCTTTAGAAATGTGCACTGCGTTGGACGCTGGATCCAACGCAATATTTTAGGGCTTGACCATACCACATCCTTTAACAGACCAGTGTTACAAATAATTCATGATTTAATTACTCGGCAACACACGGTCTGTTTAAATAAGGCCATCTTCCACGCAATCCTTACCAATTCTTCCCGCACTCGGGGTGCCAAATATTCCCATCCCATCCTGATTACTCGTCTGTGTAGGACCTTCCTACCAGACGATGTCTTTGATTCTTTTGACCGAGTGTTTATTACTGCAGAGAGACCCACCAGTTCATATAACAGTTGTTTGCACGCGGTTTGGACACCTAGTGTCCAACCCGAAGATATACCAGTGGAGTCCTCTTCGGAGGAAAGCTTAGAGGAAGAAGATGAGCCGCAATTTTGGAGGCAGGATCCCCCATCTGATTCACGTGCCTTCATGTCCACCATCTGGCGGGGCATGAAGAAGATCTTTCGGGGGCAGGTTCGTCTTAGGAAGAAGGTAGAGGAGCAATCCTCTAGGTTGGATAGTATCGAGGGTGCGCTGAGACGATCACAGTCGGCTGGACCTAGCACCACTGCTGGTCCAAAGCGACGGAGGGAGTAGCTTCATACCTTTACCTATTTCATGCATCATTTCATCTTGCATACATTGGGGACAATGCATGAGATAGGTATAGGGGGGGTAGATGCTAACTTAGGATTTTTCATTTTCTTTTTAGGTTTTTTATTTTTATTTTTAGGATTTTCACTTTCTTTTTAGGTTTTTATTTTCTTTGAGATTTTACCTTTCTTTGTAGATTTTCTATTTTTCTTGTTAGATTTTATTTTATTTTTAAAAAAAAAGAAAAAAAATATAAAAAAAGGAAATTCTTGATCCATGTTTAAAGAATCAAACTTAACTTTAGGGATTAAGGAAGCTCTAAACTAAGATTTCTAATTATAAGTCGAAAAGAGGAGTTTTGTTAGATTCTTAGGTTAAGTAATAAAGGATTAGAAAAATTACTAGATTTTAATTCTTTCTTTAGGATATATACATTAAACATATTGAAGGATTAATCAAAGACTTTGTGACTTTATTTACATATATATATAATAAAAAAAATATATACAATAAAAAAAATAAAAAAAATGTATATAAATAAATAATAAATACTTAGCCACTAATTAAGCTGGTTAGTCGTGCCTCAAGAAGCATTGCCAATCACGCCTAAAGGTGGTTAAGTCCTTAAATTTCTTTGTGGCCTAGTTTACTCGAGTCATCGAACCCTAGGGATGTTTTCTCATCTGGTGCCCTAAGACCGTCTGGTTTGGGAGTCATCGGTAAGAGACTCGTTACAAGGGTAAACTAGAAAGCCTAAGGATACTAAGGAAATATAAATAAAAAAATATATTGTATATATATAAAAAAATGTTATATATATTAGTAAATAAATGAACTTAGTCTAAGAAAGATCCTTCATATTTATAGATGTATATATCCTAGGATTGATGCAAAATCTGGTTTTTGATATTTTCCCTAAAAACTTAACCTAAGATGAAAACAAAACTCCAAATAGACGCTTATAAAAGGAATGACAAGTTTAGGGTAACCTGAAACCTATAACTTAAGTGAGAATCTTTAAAACATGGATCAAAATTTTCACTAACCCTTTTATTTTTCTTTATGGATTTTGTGGGTGCAATCCGCTGAAAACCCTCAGGAGACAACACTCCTCCTCTAGGGTAACCTAGAGGTTTAACGGCTTGTTGCACGTGCTCAGTGCAATCGTGTCACCTACGAAAGTGGTGTAATAAACTAATTAGAATTTTCTTTTTCTTTCTTTTTTGCTCGAGGACGAGCAAAAGCTAGGTATGGGGGTGTGATTGATATTCAATTTTGCATATTTTACCACATCCATACCATGCATATTGCAAATAAAAATGTGATTTTTAATCTTTTTCTCTCTATTTTTGCAGGTCCATATTCTAATTAGAAAAAGCCCAAAATCTCTTTAATTATCAAGAATTAAAGGAAAATAAATCAAAGCCCAAAAGAGAGCCCAAAGGTTGAGGCCAGGATCTGGAGATATCCACGCGCCAACTCAAACTTCCAAAAGGTCCACGTGGCTAACAACTTAACAAGAAAATCGTAACAGAAATCTCGGCCTCAACGGCCAAGATTTTGCCGCGCTTTCCAGGATTTTGCCGCGTATCTGCGGCAGTTACAAGGCCGTTGAGGCCCGAGATTCTCTCCAACAACCTGGGTTCTAGATACTTCTCTCTGAGGCTATAAATACACCACCAGGGCCTTCGCAAAAGAATATAGAGAGGAGAGAGGAGAGAATAGAGAAAGAAATTGTATTTTGATTTTTCTCTAGGTTTTGTTTCTCTTAGTCTTCTTTCTCCCTAGAAATTCTAAAAAAGAGAGATTGTGAGAGAGAGAAAGCTTGTGTAAATCAAGGTGTGACAACTTGTGAAGTAAGGTTTAATCCAATCTCCTTTCTCTACTTGAGCATTTTCTAGTACTTTACTTGCATTCTTTCATTTCAAGCTTTACTTCAATTGCACTCTTATTCATGAATTGCTTTTCTTTTCTTGTAATGGCTAGTAGCTAAATTCTTCTACATGACTAGCTAACAACTAATCTTGCTTAACTTCTAACTCTTGGGTGAATGCAATTACTTCATCTTGCAATTGTTGAGTCTATTTTATCCATGATGAAGATGATTGGTTACTTTCATGCTTGGCAATCTCTTGTTGTAATTCTCCATATGATTCATGTGTGCCTCATTTAGAGCCTTGTCTTAGAACAAGTGCCTTGATGAAACATGGAGATGGATCACCAAACATATGCTATTTGTTGTACAACTTCTTTACTTCAATTAATGAATGTTGTATCTTCTTCCTTAGCATCCCTTGAGTGGCAACTCTTTTGATTCCACCATTGAAAGTCTATCTTGAAGGCCTATGACATCAATGAGGCTACAAGACTAGTCCAAGTAGATTACCCTTCAATCAAGTGGGAAAGTAACTAGACCAACACGCAAGACAAATATATGCCGATGAATCAACATGAGGCAAGCATCACCCTAACGGAGATTAGTAAGTTAGCAAGTTAGTAATGTTAGCTAGTCATGACCTTTCTCATTTAAAAGTCTTCTACAAGTTTTCATTCTTTTAGTATTAATTCCAAAGCAAATCTTGTCTTCGATTCTTTTCATTTTATTTCATAGTTTTCATTTCATGTACACACCAACCACCAATTCTTTCATTTCTTTTTCTATATCTTTTGCATTCTTTTAAAACAAAGAAGAATCTTCATTTTCTATCTTCACAACGAACCGTAACGCTTCCATCGCAAGCTCTCCCTGAGGATTCGACCCGTATAGCCACTGCTACTACGGTGATTTGGAAAGGATACATCAATCATTTTAAATACATTGTGGAGTGATCAAGCACCCAAGGTTGACTCTAAACCTTCTTTCTTTTATTGAATATTTGTGCAATCTACCACACTATCCTTTTTCCCCAACCAACAAGAGCTGAAACGGCTTGACGAGAACATCACAAGAACTAAAACTCCATAACAAATAGACTCCTAAACATCAAGAGTGCAACGACCATGCCATCCTTTCCCTCTTCTTCCTCCATCGAATGAAGAACGAAGGAGACATCACCACCCACAGAACAATGTGAGACTTCTGTAGTCTCTCAAGAAGTAGCTTAGATCTCTCTTGAATATTTTCACCCTATTTATAGAGAGAAAGAAGTCAAAGCGTCAACCGCTCAGGATTCTAAAACCTAAAGATGACAAAGAGCCACTTAATCAGTGGCATACGCGTATTGCGATGGTTCAGATCGAAACAATCATGCTGGATACATCACACCTTTCTCAAATGCCACTACTCCTAAAAAATGGGCAGTTAATTGAACGGTTGAATAGAGGGTGTGAGACACATTTAAGGCTCTGCCAGCCTATAAAGCAACATACGCCATAGCAAGATGAAACTTGAAACGATAACAATCGACATGTGTCCAAACTTAAAATTCTTATATGCTTCTCTCTCTATTAGAGCCCTCGGGAACTTATAACCCCTGAGGGAAGTTTCTGACTTCTCACAAAGAGAAGAGAGCAGAGGGAGCATCTCTAGTGGTCACTTTCTGACCCACTTGAGATTGTGACACATGTCTATCCGGTCCCAAGGAATAGCGATGCATGGTTACTTCTAGAACACCTGATCCAGAGTCTCCGTCTAATTTGGACTTCAAGCGGGTCGGGTAAGTTGAAGAAGAGATAAAATTAGTTAAATGAGATCTCTATCTTTAACCTAATCATCATCCAAACGAGGCGGTTACCCCTCAAGAACAATTCTTCCTTATCTACAGTAAGGCATGGTATACCAGATAGAGACAGACTCTCCCCTATCTCGATTTGAACCAGAATGTTCAACTCAATTGCCATCAAGATGAGAAATTTAAGTATTTAAACTGAGTGGGACTCCCTCTCCTTATCTTGTAGATATTACCTATATAAATAACATATCTCTCTCAAAGTGGAGGGGAGGATCATTGGAATTCAGAAACCCTAGTACACTAGAGAAGCCCATATATAATCACCATTGTGATAGTGGAATTCTCCTCTTTCTCGCTCTCTCTGTGGTTTTCTCTTTTGAATTTTCACGTAAGTTCTGTGTGTTTATACTTGCTTTCTGTGATTTGATTTAACTATCCCTCTATATTATTTTGGTGTGTGGAGTGATTCCTTGAAAATTCACCCACTGCAGGATTAAAGCAATCAGGACACATGTGGTATAATCGCTTAAGTGGATATTTGTTAAAGAAAAGATATGTGAATGATCCTATGTGCCCATGTGTATTTATTAAGAAAATAACATGTCGATTCATTATCATTGTTATCTATGTTGATGATTAAAACATCATTGTGACTCATAAAGAAATCTTAGAAGCAATGATGTACTTAAAAGAGGAATTTAAAATGAAAGACCTTAGAGAAATCAAATATTATATTAGTTTATAAATCGAGCACCTTCGAAGTGGGATACTTTTATATCAATCAAACTATCCTAATAAGATCTTGAAATGCTTTAGCATGGATAAAGTAAATCTTTTAAGTACTCCAATGGTTGTTATATTACTGAATGTGAAATAATGCTTCATTTTGCCCTCGCGAAGATAATGAAGAGGTTCTTGGTCCTAAAGTATCATATCTAAGTGCAATTGGAGATCTTATGTATCTTGCTAATTATATCCGACCAGATATGATATTTGCTACTAATTTATTAGTAAGATTTAGCTCATGTCTTACACGAAGATATTGGAATGGAATTAAGCATGTATTTCATTATCTTCGAGGAACAACTGATTTAGCTTTGTTTTATTCTACAGGATCAAAATAAGAAATAATGGTTATGCAGATGCAAGTTATCTTTCAGATCCACATAAAGCCAAATCTCAAATAGGATATGTGTTCACATGTGGAGAAACAACGATCTCTTGACATTTACAGAAGAAGACACTTTTTTCACCATTTCTAATCATGCTGAAGTCATTGCACTCCATGAAGCAAGTTGATAGTGTGTATGGTTAAGATCTGTAACTCAACACATCCAAGTAACTTATGGTTTACCAATTGATAGAGATCCAATAGTATTATTTGAAGACAATGCTGCATGCGTCGCTCAAATGAAAGAAGGATATATCAAAGCGCTCGAACCAAACACATACCCCGAAGTTCTTCTCCTTCAGTCAAGAGATTGAAAAAGATAAGAAAATTAATATTCAATATGTCCAATCAAGTGATAATGCGGCAGATCTCTTCACAGAGGTACTTCTCACTGCAACTTTCAGAAAGCTTATTTGTGATATCAATATGCGTCATCTGTGAGATTTATGAAGAAGAACCATTCATGCCAACTTAAGGGAGAGTTTATGTGGTTGTACTTTTTTCCCTTACTATAATTTTATCCCACAGGATTTTCCTGGTAAGATATTTAACGAGGCAGTATAGGACACATATACAAAGATGGTGTATTTTTCTTCTTCGGTATGATTTTATCCCACTGGGTTTTTCTAACAAAATTTTTAATGAGACATCATGAATAGTGGATATCCAAGAGAGAGCGTTATGAATATGGTTATCCCTAATCCTCTAAACACCAACCGTCCATAATAAACGTGATTACTATTGACTGCACAGTAACCCAAATTTTTTTTATAAATAGGCCCTTTAAGTTTTATTTAATGTACACTTAAGAAATCAATAAGAGTTTCTTTTTTCACTATCTCTCTCTAGAATTCTCTCTCATGTTATATTTCTTGAGTTTTACAAATAATCAATTTTTTTACACTTTGCTACATCATTATCAACCTTTGGATCTTACTACTCCCCTCTAAACATACCCACCCTCCCCCTAAGATCGGCCTTCATCAACTTGCCCCCATTCTCCCCCCTCTCTCCCTCAGCTCCCAAAATCAGAAAAAAAAACCTCTCAAAAATCCCTATTCTCCATTAAAACCCTAAATTACCCAAAAATGGAGACAAGAAGCCCCAATTCTTACCAATTGGGTCATGATTTTAGAACAAACTAAAGTTTAGAATGAAAAGCCCCTGATTATAGAACAAAAATGGAAACGAGAAGCCCCTCGCGCTCTGCCGGCGAGATCTCGTTCGTTGTCGTACAGGTTCAACGAGAGCCTCAAGGACCACAACCCGGTCGAGACTGGCCCAGCCGCCACCCTCATCGGCGTCTATGTCAGCCACAACGCCCATGGGCTTCTTCCCCTAATCCCGCCTTTTGCGCCGACGCCTCTCCGATTGCTGGAGAAAAAGGCCAGGGGTGGTGTGTTTAGAAAAAAAGAGGGTATAAACATGTCTTTTCGAATAAATTCATGTTTACTTTGATCTTTAATCTATGGTTAAAACTATGCAAATAATTTCAGCTCCAAAAGTAAGCGTGTGTAGCAATTTTGTTGGTGTGAATAGCCACACTCTTAAAAAAGAGATAAGTAGCACCAAAAAATAAGTTAATATTTTCTTGGACAGTTTTACTCTCAAACAAAAAGTCTAAAATATAGAATTAACTTTTCAAATATTACAATTTTACCATAATAATTAGTTAGTATATCAATGTAATTAGTAAGTATACACAACCTCTATAATGTTAATTTTTCTTCAACTTCAAAACTCTCTTTATTGCTCAATTCATAAACCTTAAAAATTTTAGACTCATTTCTCTTTTAAAAAATCATCACCTTAAGTTTCAAACAGTTATGGACAAGCAAATTTTGGTGTTGGCAACATGAGGATTCTTAGGTCAAAATAATTTTATTATATGCACATTAAATGAGAAACTATAAGGTAAGTTCAAGTAGTGTTTATAGGAAGCTAACAATTTTTTAAACTAGATTGTAAGGCTCAATGATAAAAGCATTCCTATTGCGCAGGAAGAACCATCGAGACAAGGTATTGCGAAAAATGAGGGAGCATAGACCTGAGATTCTGAGAAAAAAGGTTGTCTTAGGGGCTATTTGGATTCAAGGAAGTGGGCGGAAGTGAGGAAGTGGGAACTAGGTTTTTTTTCTTTTTGAAAAATGAGAATTTATGTGTATCTTTCTAGTGTTTTATTGGTAATTGGGAAGTACAAGTGGAAAAGAGTACTGCATTTTAGAAATGTGAAAGTGAAAGTGAAAAAGTTGACCACAAAGTTGATCTTAAAATAATATTAGAATAAAAATTAATCATGAAAAATAAAAATTAGACTGTAATTAGAATGCCAGTGAGATTTACGTTACCGCAAAATTAACTGTTTTGAGTTACAACTTATTACAAATGAAATTTACATGACCACAAAATTAACTATACCACCCTGAAAGTGAGCAAATGTTTGCGTAAAGGGAAAAAGAGAAAAGAAAAAGAGGTTTCTCATTTTCCTTTTCTGGTGTTTGGATGGATAACGAAAGTGGGAACTAACACTTTCCTACTTTCTTACTTACGCCCACTTCCTTGAAACCAAATAGCCCCTTATAGGCTACATTTTTTTCTACAAAATAAAAACAAACAACAAGAAAGAAAAAGAAAGAGCAAAAAAGATTATGACATGTTAGTTCAGAAAATAATAATAGGAGATAGACTTATGGTGTTTCGGAAAAATTCGAGGTCGAATACTTCTCATTCAAATACAACAATATGATATCCAAATGCAAGTTCTATTCTGTTGAAATTAATATACATTATTTAAACTGACTAAAAATTAAAAATAATGTATTTTGAATATTTTTTGCGCGTCCATCAATTAGGCGTAAAATGGACGGTCAAAAATAGTATATTGCTTAGGTCTACATCTGTAGGCATACAAATTCTTGTTTTGACCATTTCATCATGATCTAAACACTTGAAAACTCTCAAACTATTTTTTTGTTAGATTTCAAATATTTTACACTATTAAACTAACTAATTCACTATTTCGGCCATTCATTTTGTGCCTACTTGATGACAAAATATATGATTTTTTATTTTTAGTTATTTGAAATAATGTAGATCAATTTCAACGGAGTGGATTTTGCATTCGGATATCATAGATTGTATGTGAGTGAGAAGGATTCAGTCTCGAATCCTTCCGGAATGACACAAGTCTATCTCATAATAATAGTTACAATAAATACAACTTATATTGCATATATTCCAACCAAGCAATTCAACTAAGTGATAAATAAAAATGACATCTAGAGGGATCAAAGGAGAATAACATGTATAATCGGATTGTAAGATTTAGGAGACTAATCAGACAACTCTGGGCTTGCAAATTCCTATTTTAGTAATTACTAAAGGCATGATGAAGTTGTTGTGAGATGCATCCTGCTGAGAACTGAGTTAAGTTTATAGGCACACTAATCACTCGGTTTAGTGTGCCTAGAAACTTAACTCAGTTCGAAGATATAAAATCATAATTGATATAAAACAAACAAGACACTAATGAAACAATTAGGAATATTTACAGATTTTGACAGTGGTAGAAAATTACTTTGATTAAATAACATGTTCTTCAAAAGTATTAAATGTGTATGTCAATTATTATTAGCTTTAATCTGATGAAAGATGCATACTTGCCCTAAGACAAGCTTGAAAAACACCTAGAGGGGGGGTGAATAGGTGTAAGTGCTAATCTAGTGAACTAAATGCGCTAAATGCGGAAGCTAATGCAAATTTTGCAACACACTTAATACAACTCACAAGTGTAGCCGAATTCCCCGTGAAGGGCTCTGGACTAACTCCTCTTGATTCCCCTTGAATGGGTTGAGGTGCTATGTGAAGCTCTTGTGGTTAAGTATAAGTGAGGCACACACACACAACCAAGCATATATAAGATATAGCAATATGAATTATGTAAGGCACAACACAAGCAATGAATGATATGTCAATATGTATAATGCTAAGAATGATGCTTTGCACAAATGTAAAGAGAGAGAGTTGAGAGACAAGCGAATCAAACGCAAACAACAAGATATGTTTCGAGATTCGAGCCCCTAACTCTACATCCCCGCCTACACCACCGTGTAGGATTTCCAATCCACTATAACGTCCACCGAGGACTTCCACCGAGGGAACCTTCACCGAGAAGGATTTGTTACAACACTAGGAGTACCTAACTCCTCTCTCAAACTACCACCTCACAACCGAGGGGTAAGCCAACAATCAACACCTCTACCGAAGAGAGATATATAAACCAACTCCACCTCTCACTAGAGGGAGCAAACCAATCACCCGATCACCTCTACCAAAGAGGGATACAACAAGAACAAGGGTGTACAACAAGTGGTTTCTTTCAACCACAAACAATCTCTCTTTTCTCTTTTTCCACAAAATAAAGATCCTAAATAGATTAGGATAGAAGATAGCTCAAGTGTGGAAAAACAAAGTGTTTTGAACAAAGAAATTCTCTTGGAAAAACACCAAAATAGATATGGAAATTTAGATCAAAAAACTATTTCCCAAAACCCTAATTTCTTTGAAAATAACAAAACACTTGAAAACGAAAGAATGAATCTTTTTGGCACTTAAACTCTTT
Source organism: Agave tequilana (assembly GCA_038442645.1). Classification (NCBI taxonomy): domain Eukaryota; kingdom Viridiplantae; phylum Streptophyta; class Magnoliopsida; order Asparagales; family Asparagaceae; genus Agave; species Agave tequilana. The sequence continues at coordinate 55,323 of JAVJIF010032704.1, forward strand.
TGAAAACTTCTTTTAAACTCTGGAAAATAGGGAATTTTTCTCTTGTAAAAACCTTAACTAAAACCCCCAAGAGTTGGGGTATTTATAGCCCAAACAGAAAACTAGCCGTTAGGCTGATGTGGCAGCCTGACAGGCTAACGGTCGACCGGCCCGGTCGACCGCCAACGGTCAGAAATGTGACCGTTAGGCAAACACGGTCGACCGGCACGGTCAACCCAAACAAACAGAGAGCACTGCTCTCAGACCCGGTCGGCCGCCCGGGTCGACCGTCCCAGAACTGCCAAACGTGCACAGATCTGTGCACGTCGGTCGACGGCCCGGTCGACCGACTTCAGCCCAAGTCGACTAAGTCAGTTGTCTAGTCGACTGGTTGAAGCCTGTAACAGAAAACTGGGTCAGAAAAAATAGTTTAAAAATATTTTGAAAAATCTTTTAATACTTCTAAAAATCCACAAAACTTGTTTTAACATTTTATATTGAAACACAAACAAGTGATAAAAATTTCAAGACATATATCAAACATATCAATTCATTTTTGAGTCTTGCAAATTTTATCAAAACCAACACTTGTATTTTTATCAAACTTGATTTTTCAATACATGAATAAGATAGTCAAAATAAGTTTGTATAAGTCATGTAAGCATGTATGTATATTGAACATATCTAACATACATAAAAATCATGTAAACTTGTTTTGATCTACTATTCATGAAAAACAAAAACCAAACATAAAACGTGTGTGTTTGTCCACTTGAGCATATCAACTATACTAAGCTTTACAAATGGATCTAAAACACACTAAATTATGGATACCTAAGTCTTCTTGACGATCTTCATCTTCAAGGCGACTCGATCCACAAATACTGTGATCCATGAGCTAGGCAAGGTATAATCTTGATGCTTTGGCCCTGGAATCACCATGAAAAGCTTCTAAACTCCTTGTTGAAGCTAATCATCAACTAATATCTTGGTTAATGATCTGAAACTTAAACAACACAAGATTATTAGTAAACATAACTACATGAGTTAATCATCATCAAAACTAAGGTGGAAGGCCTTTGGGCCAACAAAGCTTTGTCAAGACACAACCAACAAACCATATATCAATTATCGTGGTCTATTTCTATACATATATTTACTCATGTCGGGGATAGCTTACTTCTACGAGGAGGGTTGTGCAGGAGGCATGAGATCGATAGGAGAGGGAGTGAGGGGAGAAGGAGAGATTGAAACTGGGTTTGAGATGGGAAAAGAGTTGGAATTAATTTCAAATTTTAGAGTATAACTGGATTTTTACACTTAAATTGTGTGTAAAATATAAGGATATTTAAGATAATTTAAGGGTGTATCTATTTATTAATATACTGAGTCTACTAACTAATAGGTCTACTTATCACTTATTTGGGATTAAATAATCACACTCTTTTTTCTTTTACTTCTCAGTGAAGCTCTATCTCAAATCCATGGCTTGTAGTCGCGTGGCGGGTTGGCGTGTTGAGGACCGGGTCTGTTGGTAGTCAAGTAGGGTTGCACCATATACGAATCCACATCAAAATTCTGAACTTGAAAGTTGAAACACGAATAGTAAATAAAAATAATTAAACTAGTATACCGATATCGGTGGTAGAAAATCGACTGACGACGACGAGAGAGGAAGAGGGGGATGAATTTGGAGGGAGGGCAGGGAAGGGGAGGATGCTGCGACGAGAGAGGGAGAGGGGGTGGAATTTGGAAGTTGGACAGGAGAGAGGGGACGGGGTCTGATCAGCTTTACCAGAGGAGGAGGGGGAAGAAGAGGAGGAGGAGAGGGGATGATAGACAGGAGGCCTGTTGTGGCGAAAGAGGAGTGACAGCTATGGCAACAGCGAGTGACGGCAACAATGACAAAGGTGCTGCTCTTTCTTTCTCTCTAGCAGAATGAAGACAGACAGACAAGACTAACAAAGTTTGTGAAGGAGTCACAGATAAAACCTTGCTTCATTCGGTTGTAATAACCAATAAGAAATCAGACGAAGAAGAAGAGAATGAAGTACAAAGATGAAATGTTTTTGCTGCAATGGGGAGAACATAGCTGTAAATGGGTCGCATTCGCGTACAAAATCTGATTCTGCGTTCAAACTTGATAATCATTTGGGTGTAGTGGTTTAATTCGAGACCAAAAATTTTTCCTCTGGGATCAGATTGGATTATTCGATTATCATATAACATTTACAAAGAGTAGTCTGGAAAACACAATTATTGATTAATTTAATAATACTAGTATATCGAACACGTGCTATGCATGCTATGCATGTTAAGAAAAAAATTAAAAGAACTAACAATAAAATATAATTATACACATATTGATGTGAATTAGTATTATCAAATAATTATTTTTTAGTATAAATATTATTTTGTTTTTTGAAAATAAAAGGTTGTGATTTATGTATATGGCAAGGTAATAAGAAAATTGATGTTATATTAATTTTTATATAAATTGAAGCATGAGACAACAACATATAAAAGAGATAATAAGACATTATAAATTGATAGTTATCACATGTTTATCCACATTAAAGAGAAATAAGATACATGAAAAATAATCGATAAAATTATAATTTTGAGGTGATCTTTTTCAAAAGATCATTATTATATTATAAGTGTCAATAATTATCTATATTTACTTTGGCAATAAAATATAATTATACACATATTGATGTGAATTAGTATTATCAAATGATTATTTTTTTAGTATAAATATTATTTTATTTTTTGTAAAGAAAAGGTTGTGATTTATGTATATGATAAGGTAATAAGAAAATTGATGTTATATTAATTTTTATATAGATTAAAGCATGAGACAACACATATAAAAGAGATAATAAGACATTATAAATTGATAGTTATCACATATTTATCCATATCCAAAAAGAAATAAGATACATGAAAAATAATCGATAAATTATAATTTTGAGGTGATCTTTTTCAAAATATCAATATTATATTATAAGTGTCAATAATTATTTATGTTTACTTTGGGCATTAACATTTCTTATGTTAAGTTGCGCACATTTTAGTTAGAGGTACTATTTCTTAATTTATATTTACTTATCTTCTATAATGGTTAAACTATATGCTAATATTTTCAATTGACATTATTCATTTGTGATGAGAAATTTAGCTCTTTTTATTATTTTTATTTGTATATAATTATTTGAATGATTTAGATTTATCTATTTATTATATAGTGGGTTTGCACTTTCAAATTAAAAAATAAAATAAAAATAGGTATTTAGATAGAGATGATGAAGTCAAAGATAGAGAGAGGGAGATTGAAGACGGAAAAGATGTTGTTGGATGGGAATGAGAAAGATTGCAAAAGAAAAATCAAAACTATCGAGATTATTGAGACTCATAGAGAGATTAACTTAAAATATATTTTCTAGTTAAGAAAATAAAGAATTACAAAAATAACTGTGCATAATTATATTATAGTTAAAGTTTCCAAATTAAATAGTTCAATTTCTATTTAAGATCAAAATTGACTAAAAAAATCTTTTAGAACATTCCAATTAGTGTTTTTTATACTAATATAGATAAGGGTTGGCTAGGATTTTATCTTTATGACATAAAATGTATGTTAGAATTTACAACTAAAATATAGTGTAAATCAGATGGCACTTTCTATTACAAAACATTGAGTTTTTTTTTTAAATTTCTAGAGTGGAAGTGGATAATTCTCTCAAAAGAAAAGAATGAAAGTGCATAAAAATTAAAGGAGAAGATGACGGGGAAGACGACAGTTCATAAACCAAAAGTAAGACCAGAAAAAAATGGATAGGAAAGAAGAAAAATGTATATAAATCTGTGTATATTCATTTTTTACTGTATTTGCAATTAGAGCCTTTGATGTCGATCCTAACCCAATAATCACAATACATAGGGTAGATTTATTTTTTTAAGTTCCTTTAACGGAGCTAGCTCAATCATATTCTGACAAATGTAAGGAAAAAAAAAGTAAATTTAGAAAGGTAAGAAACCCAAAAATCAGGTGGATTAAGTGAAATGTACTCAAAAATAAAATCACTTTCTTTTCAAGAAAAAATCACTTAGTATTTGGTAGCAATAAAATTTAGAAGGAGTTGTTTTTACTTGTTCATATATTTACTATTGATTGCATTTATATTTGGACTATACCAAACGAGGGGACTCTTAGCAAAATCACAAGTAATAGAACTCACCATTTTATGAAGCTTAGTTCGTGTATTTTTAACTTTCTTTCCATATCCTGATATTGTTGTCTATATTCTAATGTTCCTTTTTTGTTGGGTTCAGAAAGTTTGACTTTTTTTCTTCTAGACTATTAATTAAACAAAAGTTGAAGTAATATGGTTAATCTTTCAATTGAATACATGTTAATTTCGGTACTAGGTTGGGTTTTTGCATTGATTGAGTTTTAATTTGACTCATGAAGTATTTATAGTAATTTTTGGCACTATTTAATTTTCAACTATTCTCTAAAGTTTTTGATTAATTTAGGTGCTTGATCTGTCTTTATAAATGTTCTGAACCTTCGGATGGTTTTTCTTGATGATAGATAAAGATAACTGTACTCAAAGTTTTTGAAGTTTTTTCTTCTGGTGACTTACTAGTAAACTATTTTTTTTCGAATAGAGATAGACTTCTAGAAGTCAATCATATACTTTTCAGTATTTAATTCAACTTAGTAAAGTGTTTGTAGATTTGCAACAACCAATTAGAATTTTGCACTCATTTGAGTGTTAGCCTGTAAGCCTGAGGTTTTTTGGTTTTTTTGGCTTCCTAGGCTCTTTTTTAATCTTAACATTTTATATGAAATTATCAGGTTCAGCTAATCATTTCTCAGTGAGATTCTCTAGGTTAATACCTTGATTTTTTTATTGACTCTGGATTGCCAGAGTAAATTTAGTTGATTTTAAAATAACCAATTACAATTTGCAAGTACTTTTTGCATTTCATTTGTGTGCTAATTTTCCCATGCACTGACAACTAGATATTTTTTTTCCTACTTTGGGTGGAATTAGTGTTTTTCCTTAACATATATGTCAATTTTCATGATAGGTACATATGTATGATGTGTTATCACTTTCTTTTGTGCATTTTATTTGGGGGAAGTTTGGAATGAATAAGCATTCAAAGGAATAGTAGATAATAGGATATGCACTTATTTCCATTTCTCTTGAGCTTGTTCGATACTTATAAGAATTCTCTTGGCATGGTGATGGGGATCACTCTAACGATTATTTAGAAGTTTTTTTAGTTATTTTATTTAGTGTGTTTTTAATCTCACATCGGCTATGATGGAAAAGTTTTCTTTATAGGAGCCTATATAAGGCAAATGCTTGTAGTTGATTAGGCAGAATATGATGAATTGAAATTAAAACCCCTTTACTGGAGCATGGTAATTTGCTTTCCAAAAAATAAATCTTTGTATGGTGATGTACAGAGTGGGAGAGAGATCTCCCGAGTGCTGAAGCCCGAATCCCTTTTATATCCTGAAATATTAATTTCTTCCCTCTTTCTTCTTCCTCCTTCCCATATTACATCGATTTTGTATCAGAGCAAAATTTCTGCTCTTCTTTTCCTTCACAAAAAACCCTAGCTTCCACTGCAAATCTCCAAATACCCTATATCTTCATCTCCTTCTTCTTTTCTCTGGTTTTCAAAAAAAAAAAAAGGAAAAGAAGAAAATAAAAGAAAAGAAAAATTCAAAAAAATTATTGAAATTCAGAAGCTTCTCATCTTCTTTGTTTTTCATCTTTCTCAAACCGCCAGCCCACCAGATCACCAGTGCCGCCCTCGTCTTTCGCATCCGCCCTCGATCTTTATCAGATCTCCGCTCCTCGTCACGACCTCCACCTACCACAACAGCCGCCCTGGCCTGCGAATGCCACCGCCAACATTGTTGCGACCTCCTTCAGCTTCCACTTCACCGGAGCATCACCACCGCCTCCATCTCCCTCCAACGGCCTCGTCAGCATTGCCAACATAACCATCGTCTCCACCGTCTTCACCACCAACATCACCATTGAGCCCACATCGTCCACAAGCATCACCGCTGCTCAAGTTTCCTCCCTACCGCATTGATGATTAGACCCACTTCTCGTCATCACCCATCGACATCACCAGAGTCCTCTACGCCTCCAATAGCGACAACATCCCTCGACCTCGACGCTGATTAACCCCCTACGTCGTCGATCTCCTCAAGAGCCCATATCAACCCTCGTTATCTCCTATACATCGTCGTGCCCTCGCCATCGCTATAGGACCATCGTTGAAGCCTCACCATTGACTCCTCTGCCCTCGTTGTCATCCACTGACCCCATCAGAGTTTATCGCCGAAGAGCTACAATGTCATCCTCAGCCATCGCTGCCTTCGTCAGCCTAGATTCATCGTCGCCTGCTTAGGTGTCAAAACCCTGATCTCAAACAAGGAAGGAGAGAAGAAGTAAATGTTGTGGGTTGTAAACCCAAATTCAAACATTCATTGGGTTTAAGTTATGAAGAACCCGACCCGATCAAGATCCTACCTGCAGAGCTGACCCGAGCTGCTGCTGACGTTAGCAGCTCACCTGCTAACATCATCGACTCGACCTGAGCTGTGTACCGTGACACTGAGCCGCCGCTGATGTCAAATGAGCTATGCTAACGTCATCGGCCCGTCTGAGCTGCAACTATTCACAGCAGCAGATCAGCAAGCTTTCTGCATCCGTTTTGAGCTCTTCGGAGTCTGACTCGAGTTTCGTCTAAAGCATTGGATATATAGCTGACTCCCAAAGATACTGGAAGAATTTCGCATCATTTGGCCAACAGATCCGGCCTCTACAAGCCTTTGCTTGGAGCTGACATGGAAGAGAACCTAGATCGCATGCTAGAGAAACTTGACATTATCCTCAAATTAGCTCGGGATTGCAATTCCACATTAAAGAGGATAGAGTCACAAGGCAAGAGTCGACATATTAGTGTTTGGTAGGAAAATTGAGGATCGAAGTATAAATTCTTTATTTGATGGTAAAGAAAATTACAACGGATCAATAATCCTTTTACAAGAGAGGAGAGATATTCAAGCTCAAATCTCTCATTTGTTTAATGCCAGGTTCTTGATGTGGCGATGGAAAGTGAATCTTGTTTTTTATTGACCGGGTGAACGTCAAGACTTCTTGAAAATCTTCTCTTTAGATGGTGGACGAAGTAACACAGCTTCTATCCAACAGGAATCTCAAAGAGACTTTAGGTAAGAACAAACTTGAATGCAACAAGTTGTTAGAAGAGTTGAACTCTCTCTTTCTTTTAGCTGAAGATCTTAGTCCTTCTACGGCTTACAACCGAAGTTCTTCTGACTAGATTTTCCACTGCGCCTCCTCTTCCATAGCAAATTGGGCTATTTATAGAGGTTTCAGGGGTAAAAGTGTCCCCTAAAAATACTCCATGATGGGGGTTAACTCCTTCATTACATGAGCAGTAATTAATCCAGTAATGAGGGCAATTATAACCGAGACGCAGGGTTCCTTTGTAGTTGAAAAGCGAGCTTCGAGCCTCGCGTTTAGCCATTGAGGTAACTCTTGAACTTCGTATTTGGTTGAAATGTGAGCTTCAAGTTCTGCGTCAAGCTTTGTATGAGACGTGGGCTCTGGGCTCTGTGTCTTAGTTATTATGATAAAGAAGAGACGAGGGTTTTGATCCTCGCGTTTTGATACTGTAGTGATGTTATTGCAGTAATACTGAGACGTGAGTTTCGACCCTCGCGTCTTGGTGCTAAGGCAGTGGCTATGATTGGCCCTGCGTTGGAGTTTGGACTCTGCTTTCTGATGACTTATCCTCAGTAATTTTGGATAGTCTATAGAACTCCTCCAAAGTTTTCGATATTCCGCGGTTGACTGGGATGGATTTCGAAATACTTTAGACTCTGGTTGAATTTGGTCGAGCTAGAACCTGCACACAAAATATAGAATTTTAGAACTAAGAATGAAACGTGCAAGTTACCCAATTCTATCGCAATAGCAAGTGGCTATGCGGGTCGTGATCCACAGGGAGGGACAGCGATGGAAGCGTTATGTAAATTTCTTCTTTTAATTTATCAAAATTAGTTAATACTTATCTTCTCAGTTTATAAAAGAAAATAAAAATATTAACTTAAGAAGAAGATGGTAGAAGAAGAGATGATGATAACGTTGTTGTTTTATCTATAAAAGAAAAGGAACCAAAAAGAGATAAAGAAAAATGTGATGCAAAGATTAGAAATAAAAAGAAATAAAAGAAGAATATTTACCACTACTGTTGAACCATAAATGAAATTTACCTTAGCATCAAATAAAGGAAAGTAATAGAAAGAATAAAGGAAAGCAAGGCTTCGGCTAGATCGAGCACAATGAAGAAAAGTGGGAAACCTCCATTGATTGTCACCTTTAATATAAGCTTCTTGAAGAAAAAATTACAATAGTGTCACTCTACAATAACTCTTCCTCTCTTTTGATTATGTAACTCTCTCTAACCTAAAAATAAAATAAAATAAAGAAAATAAAAATTACATTGAAGAAGAAAAGAAAAACCTAAACTAAAGCTCTCTCTCTGAGATGGTGCTCCCCTTCTTGCCTTTGAGATTGCAGGTATTTATAGAAAAAATGTAGAGATTAGAGGAGTATGAAGATAGGGAAAACTGGCTATTTCTGAATTTGAGTCCTCCCTTATCTCCAAACTTGATTTGATGTGGATATTCAGTTCTGATCTGCAGTTTGTTAGCGTGTTAATTGCTAAATATCACTTATCAAATGACAGAATTAGAAATAGTGATCAATATAAGAGTTGTAGCTCTATAAGTCCGCTTTCTGGATCAACTTGAATCATCAGATTTGAGATTCGGTAGCGAAAGTTATGATTCAAATACTTAAATATATCCAGTCAGAATCTGAGTCAAACTTGCTTCATCTCATCCGTTGATCTTCTCTCTATCCATTTATCTCTCTGTATTTGATATTATCCTCGATTGATCTTTAGCTAACCAAAATGGATTTGTAGAAATTTGAATTTTACTGGTTTTCATTTGGTGTTATCTTTCTGATTTGCTCTGATCTTCAGCTGAACATTTGCCCAATCCTTGATTTGTTCTAACTAGATCTGGGATCATCCTTAGCTAACCAAATAGATCCAGTTAAATCTGATTTTAACTGGTATTTATTTGGTTTAATCCTCATTCTCTACATTATTATCTTCTACAAAATAGACATTTAAGACAAAGAAATTAACAGATTTATTACACGATAAATGTAGCAGTGTAATGAAAAAAATGCAAAATATGTGTACGATCACACCCCCGCACCTATCATTTGCTCGTCCTCGAGCAAAATAACAAAACTAAATCAAAAATTATTAGACCACTTTCGCAGGTCACGTGATTGCACTGAGCTTGTGCAATAAGCTTTTAAACCTCTAGGTTACCCCTAGAGGACGAGTTTTATCTCATGAGGGTTTTCAATGGATTGCACCCACAAAATCCATGATGGAAAAGAAATAAAGTGTTAGTATTTTCGAAAATGCATTTTGAAAGGAAAAAATATTTGAAGTATTAATGTAAAATTTCAAGTAATCTATAAGTTATAGGATTATCAAAACTTACTCATTCCTAAACTTAGTCTTTATTCAAAAACTTATTTTCAATCAAGGTAAAGATTAAAATTGTATTTTTCATCTAGTCCATTATTTTACCCAAAGTCATATGCATTTTGTGACCGTAAAAATTTGGCTCAGGATTCATCAACTCTAACTCTTATGCCTTATTATTTTCCTTTCTTTTTTTTTTTTTTAATTTATGGCGGTAATATCCCTTAGCTCTATTAGGCTTTCTAATTCGCCCATGTAACGAGCCTTAGTCGGTGACTCCCAAATCAGACGGTTTTAGGGCACCGGGTGAGAAAGCACCCCAAGGACTTAGGACTCGAGCAAACAAGGCCACAAAATTAAGGATTTTTATTTATATGAACCACTTTAGGCGTGAATATTTATGCTTTATGAGGCACAAATACCCAGCTTAATCAGAGGATTTTTTTTTGATATATGTATATATATTTTTATATAAGGCATAAGCATCTTTGTTTTAGAACCCTAAGTGTGTAAGTATATAAAGTATGCATATTTCATCAAGGTAAAAATTAAGACTAAATTACTTTTCCAATTTTTCTTCCTAACTTCAAAATCAATAAATAATTTTATTTTGACCAAGTGTAAGAAATCCTAATTATGATCATCTTATTCCTTAAAATTAACTTAATATTTTTACTAAAATAAGTCAAAGTATTATTTTCCTTTTCAAAAAGTTTTAAAGAAAGTTTTTTTTTTAAGTTTTAAAGAAAGATTTTTTTTTTTTTTTAGAGTAGTGAAGTTAGCATGTTAGTAAACCCTCCCCCACACCTAACTCATGCATTGTCCTCAATGTATGAATGAAATGCAATAATACATGAAAAAGGACGAAGGGAAGGAAATTGTCACCTCAAGGTGGTGGTTCCGGTGGTGGTCTCATTGGGCCAAGCGTTTCTGCCCAATCTAGATATTGTGGATTTTCATAAAACCACCTTTCATCACCTCTTTCTTATTAATATTTTTATAATCCCCAATATGAATAGGATCATGCAAGATCCTAGCATGAAATTTTTCCCGGTTATATGACCAGTCTTGGGATATCATCACAGAGTCATATTGATCTAAACCTTGGTTCAAAAATAGAATATGATTTGTGAAATGGATGATTTGGGCTCAACAATAAAGGGAATGGGAACTGATTCGGACTCGGGAATAAAACTCAAATCAAGTTTAGATTCGAGAGTAGGAGTTGGTTTATGAGTTTGGTCCAAATCATAGAATTGAAGTTCACATTCATTTCCCAATAATGGAATGGAACTATCTAAAATAAGTGGTTCATGTTCAAGCTCTATAGGGATAGAAATCAGTGTTGGCTTCAGAATTAAGTTCGAATCGGGTAAGGATACCAGAGTCAACATAGATTCAAAAAGTAGAACTGAATCATAATATTGAGAATCGGTATCACATTCATCTTCAAGTTCAATCTCATTGAAATGAAAACTTGCCAATTTATCAATGGGTTGATTTGGTCAAGTTCAAAATTTGTGGTGAAATTGAGTCTTGGTTAAAATCGTCAAGATGCCATGATTCTTCGTCAATATGGCTAGGGGAATCAGGAGTGGTTGAAAATATGTTAGGTAGAGTTTCCTCATTCCTATCATTAATTGTATTGACCAAATGACTCACTTTTACTTCTAGCATATTGATAGATTGGAGACGATTCATTTGGGATTGAATAATATCATTTTGGGACTGAATCATGAATTCCATAGTCTTTTCTAAGTCAACCGGTTCTTTTTGTTGTGGTTAGACTTGAAAATTAGAGTAAGGATCTTGAATTTGGGAATTATTTGAGAGAATTGAGTCCGCTATGATTTGTACTTGTCGTGTGGACTCAAGGAAGGCTTCAAAAGTCTTTTCTAAAGAAGATTTCTCTTCTATAGGTTGGTCTTGGTATGGATTATATGAAGCTGTTTGTTGGTAAGGTTGTTGATAGTAAGACTCAGGGGAGTTGTATTCCCACTGACTCGGTGAAGAGTGGTGATGATTGTCCCATTCTTGTTCATAGTACTGGGATTGGGGCATATTTTGATTCGGATAAGACCAATCTGGCATACTTGGTTGGTTAGAGTTATGTAATGCCGGGTTGGTAATATCCGAATTGAAGAAGGTTGAAGTGAAATATGGATTTGAGTTATAATCAGAATAATTGTAATTATAATCCATTTTCACAAGAACAAACAAATAAACAATCAAGAAAATAAAAAAATCTGGCCTATGTTAGGGTAGAGCTTAGCCTAGACGACTCCTAACTATTGATTATCCACAGGAGGTATATTGCAGAACCAGACCACAAGTTAATCGGCCAAATAGGGGCAAGATTGGTGGGAGGTATCCGTGCCTAAGCAACGAGCCTAATTATGCTAAACCACCAGCCTTCGGGTTTCGCCCCTCAATCCCCAACCTTAGACACCGATTTGGCAATAGTCAATTTCTAACAACTTCCCCCTTAGGTCAATCCCTATTTGAGTCCGAGATGTCCCTAGAGCCAACGTCTACTCAATTTTATGTTAGGATGGTTTAGTGAGTGAAGAGATGGTTTTTGGGCTAAGGAAGGGTAACGACTTCCCCATCTTATCTTGTTTAAGGATATGCTCTTAGTCTTTTTAGTGCAGTATACAAGTATAAAATAAAAGGTAACATTCAAGCAATATGAATCACTCAAAATATGTTTCCTAAACTATATGCAATACACACATACCTTTGCTCTAGCACTCTTCAACAGTAATGTAATGAAACAAAATAGACAGATGCCCTAAGATGCAAGAGTCTAAACGTTTTTTAGCATTTACGAAGCAACAAGTTACTGTTGATTAGAAATATGTACAGAGTGAGTAAAACAGATAAACTAATAACTACAGATAGCTAATCTATGTAAAGCAACCTCAAGAGACTACAGTTAGTAGTTCACCACAGTTGTGGGCTCTGATGCTCTGCCTTCTTGGGCAGAGGTACAGAGTAGCAATATGTCCACTGCAGCTCCTAATTTTCTATAATTAGCCTCTGTACATCAAAACAGAGAAGAAAAAGAGTAAAACTGTTAAAGTAAATCAAGAAGAAAGAAAACTTACTGTCCCTCTCCGGCAACGGCGCCAAAATTTTGATCGAGCTAGAACCTGCACACAAAATACAGAATTTCAGAACTAAGAATGAAACGTACAAGTTACCCAATTCTACCGCAATAGCAAGTGGCTATGCGGGTCGTGATCCACAGGGAGGGACAGCGATGGAAGCGTTATTTAAGTTTCTTCTTTTAATTTATCAAATTAGTTAATACTTATCTTCTCAGTTTATAAAAAGAAAATAAAAATATTAAGTTAAGTTAAGAAGAAGATGGTAGAAGAGATGATGATAACGTTGTTGTTTTATCTATAAAAGAAAAGGACCAAAAAGAGATAAAGAAAAATGTGATGCAAAGATTAGAAATAAAAAGAAATAAAAGAAGAATATTTACCTCTACTGTTGAACCATAAATGAAATTTACCTTAGCATCGAGTAAAGCAAAGTAATAGAAAGAATAAAGGAAAGTAAGGCTTCGGCGAGATCGAGCACAACGAAGAAAAGTGGGAAACTCCATTGATTGTCACCTTCAATATAAGCTTTTTGAAGAAAAATTACAATAGTGTCACTCTACAATAACTCTTCCTCTCTTTTAATTATGTAACTCTCTCTAACCTAAAAATAAAATAAAATAAAGAAAATAAAAATGCATTGAAGAAGAAAAAAAACCTAAACTAAAGCTCTCTCTCTCTGAGATGGTGCTCCCATTCTTGCCTTTGAGATTGCAGGTATTTATAGAAGAAATGCAGAGGTTAGAGGAGTATGAAGATAGGGAAAGCTGGCTATTTCTGAATTTGAGTCCTCCCTTATCTCCAAACTTGATTTGATGTGGATATTCAGTTCTGATCTGCAGTTTGTTAGCGTGTTGATTTCTGAATATTACTTATCAAATGACAGAATTAGAAATAGTGATCAACATAAGAGTTGTAACTCTGTAAGTTCTCTTTCTGGATCATCTTGAATCATCAGATTTGAGATTCGGTAGTGAAAGTTATGATTCAAATACTGAAATGTATCCAGTCAGAATCTGAGTCAAACTTGCTTCATCTCATCCGTTGATCTTCTCTCTATCCATTTATCTCTCTGTATTTGATATTATCCTCGACTGATTTTTAGCTAACCAAAATGGATTTGTAGAAATCTGAATTTTACTGGTTTCCATTTGGTGTTATCTTTCTGATTTGCTCTGATCTTCAGCTGAACATTTGCCCAATTCTTGATTTGTTCTAACTAGATCTGGGATCATCCTCAACTAACTAAATAGATCCAGTTAAATCTGATTTTAACCGGTATTTATTTGGTTTAATTCTCTTTCTCTTCATTATTATCTTCTACAAAATAGACATTTAAGACAAAGAAATTAGCAGATTTATAACACGATAACTGTAGGAGTGTAATGAAAAAAATGCAAAAATGTGTACGATCAGAATTCATAATTCTCATGATTGGACTGACAATCATTTGAGATGCCCTGAGCTTGATCCTGTCTGGAACGTGGTCTTCAAGAGTGTATTGTAAAACCATTTGAAGCCACCAGAGGTGATCGTGGTGAGTGTCTTGATACGCAGTCCAGACCTCCTTAGTGCTCTGAGCTAGTTGTTGGTGTACTGTTGAACTAGAGATAAACAGTCGTCTGCTTGTGTCAGTATACTATTGAACTAATTGCAGAAGTAAAGACTGAATGCAAGTCTTGTAGACGCAGGGGTCATATTGCTCTAGAGACGCTATCCTCACTCAGAGTGGGGACGAGTCTATTAATTTGCTGAAGAAACACGGCCTCTGGAGGGACGTGATCTTTGAAGTGAAGACGCAGCTCTCACCCTGTTGACTAGACGCAGCTCTAGTCTTGCTGAAGAGATGCGACCTTTAGAGGGACGTGATTTTTGAAGTGAAAACGCAGCTCTCACCCTGTTGACTAGACGCAGCTCTAGTCTTGCTGAAGAGATGCGACCTTTGGAGGGACACGATTTTTGTTAAACACGAGTACCGTGTTTTGGGCGCGTTGCCACGTGTCCGACAGAGTTGAGGGGACATCCTTCCTTTAACGCGCAAAATTCGCGTCGCATTTAAGATGCATGCCACGCGTCGGACGGGGATTAGGCCTCGAGACATGCGCCGCGTATCTCTATGGATCACTATGCTTATAAAAGATAACAGTCTTTCAAGAGTCATCATTAGACTCTTCTTCTTCTTCGCTGAGCTTTTTATCGAGGGTTAAGAAAAGTTTAAATTTTTTCCATTTTCATCGTCTTCAACACCGATTTCACGATTGCGATGGCACCAAAAGCTAAGCATGTTGCTTCGTCCTCGAGTGCTGCTGTCTCTGAGACTCAAATGGGCGGTCCTTCCACGCAAGAGGCCCCTGTTTCAGGTAGTAAAACTATCTGATTTAGTTTCTGTCATTGAAGGGGCTTAAAGGGTTCTCTTAACTATTAAGTCTCTTTTTAAATGTGAACCGCCAACGCAAGGCTCATGCCCGTGTTTGATTTTCAGACGCAACTCTTGAATTGGTAGGCAAGACGCGGGTTTGACGACCTCCGTGTCTTTGCTTCATCAATCTTGAGTCGATATCTGTTTATTGAACGCGGACCTCATTGAGCCCTGAGTTTTGAGCTCAATACTCAGAATTTTTCTAAGTATGAGAAGTTCAGACGCAGACTTTCTATGATTCTCGCATCTTTAAGATCAGGCTCAAGTTTTAGTGATTCTCGCATCTGAGTCCGACACTTAGAAAAATTTCTAAGTTATGGATTTTAAAATGCGGGCTTTATGCAAGCCTCGCATTTTTTTAGTCTGGATGTAGATTTTTTTTGATTTCCGCGTCTGAGTTCATTCCCGTGTTTGAATTTTAAACACTTAGCCATTTTCTTTTAGATTTCTGGCTAAGTGTCATCTTCATTGCAGTGCAATACTCTTCCAGCCCCTTATCCAAGAAGTACCACTTTGGGCATGTAGGTGGCGCTGATCGTAATCTGACCTTTGTGCTTCAGAAGATTGCCCCTGTGACTACTGGTAAGTCAAAGGAGTGAAAGAAGAGAATCTCCAAGACCAGTATGGTGACCCTTCGGTAGATTATCTCTGATGGGCTGTTCGAGACGGATTCTCGTACTCCGCTAAGAAAGCCTGCTTTCTTCTTTGGTGACACCATTGACGAGGATGATAGGATTCTGCTTGACGGAGATTATAAGTGGCTTCGTCAGATAGGGGACAGAAGGTTCTTTCTTTCCAATATAGAGAGGATGTATTCCTTGTCCTATCTTTAGCATATGTCTATTCATCGCACGATGGAATGGGATCTTTCCCGGTTTGTTTTTAGCGTGTCTATCGACAGATTAGGTGCCAAAGAAGCATACCCTGCTGGCCATGGGAAAGATATCTTCGGTTTATTTTCCGGGTTAGTCAGGCCTGAGTATCCGAAAGGAGAAACCCATCAGCTTGCCGCCACCTTTATCAATCAGTTCTTGAAAGTTAGGGGTGATTTTTCCATCGACTTTCGCCCGCTCGGGTGGGTCCATTCTACTGACAAATCATGGTGGGATAGAATGGTTGGATTTGTTCTTGTCGAGCTTGGGGCTCTGCTACAATAGGTGGGATTATACCATTTGGTTAGGGCCATACAGTATGGCCTCCCACAGAGTTCCCATAATTTTTATAGCGTCCTGGAGTATAATAATCCTCTGACGGGCACATTTTTTACCCAGTTGGAGAGATGGGGCTTACTTTTCATGAGCTATATGAAGTCTCGGGGCTGCTTATTGGAGATGCCCCTTATGAAGAATACGTCCCGACTTCTGAGGAGCTTCACTTCTTGAGGAAAGAGGACCCTCAGGTGTATGAGACATACTGAAAAATATTGTACCACTTCCACATCTGCGGGCAGATATCCTCCTGGAAGAATAGGGGTGTCAAGAAGATGTCCTAGGTGAGCTATCTGTTCAATGGCATAAATGAAAAGGATAGCCCAGTGACTAGTCTGGCTCCTTGCACTGACGAGGAAATTGCTGAGAGGATCAATGCCTCTATAGGCTCTTACACCACTGAGTCGAATGAGGACACTTTCAGACCTGATACGATTTTTGAAAATTTTCATCACCAGGCCCGAGTTCCCATTTCTGACCAGGCTCTATTGGCGGGCTTCCTTATGCTGTGGTTGAAGCGTTGTGTGGTGCCAACACTGTCGCATGAAGTAATCGTTGCTGATGTGGTGTACCCGGCATTCTTACTTGCATACGAGAAATCTATCGCTCTCCTTCCAGCGAAGGTGGCCGGAATTCAAAGTGGATTACGGGCTCTGGTTAAAAGCCTATGCCAAGTGGAGGCCATTGTAAATTCTGAGGGTAGGCCAGTGGTCAATTCAGAGGGAAGGCTGAGAGTGAAGACCCCTAACCCCAGGATTGAGCTTCCATATACGTACTTGATGGCCTGGTACGTTATGCACTGCCCTTCACTAATGACAGCGGTGCCTTCCTCCGTAGGTTTCATTCTCTTCGTGCAGAAATTGGAGAATTCGAGTTGGTCTAACTATTATATGTTCTTTGTTCGGAAATCTATTCTGAACATTTCGAACTATCAGCTCGACTGTTGCTTCCCTGAAATTGCTGATGCATCCTATGGGATAAGTTTGTCGATCTTGCGGGACCAGATGATTTCACAAGGCTGCCATCGGGAGTTTTCTGGTGGATGATCAATATTCGGCCTGGATATCTGATCTTCTGGTAAGGAAATTCATGTACGATCGAGCCTTACATGCCCAGTCGTTTTGCTCGACAGTTTGGCTATGATCAATTACATGTCGGTAACCCCAACGCTGGCCTCTGCTTTAGCAAAAATTTATTTGAAGATGCCCGGGCTTGGTACTACAGTGTAGCTAGAGGGACAAAAGCTGTTTTCAGCTTGCTGATTAGTCTCTAATTTTGCATAATTTTCATCACATTCTCATATTTATTTCATGTAAAATTTTGCTAATAAAACATTGCTTGCTTGATCCTAGGTCCATGGTGTGCAAATGAAGAAGAAGACCTAAATCACCATTTAATTGGTGCTTAAGAGCCTACCAAGTAGCCATTAACTTTAGAGTGAAGATTTTGTCAGTCTAGGGCATCAAATCGAAAATCTAGGAGCTCAGGTGGACAGAAGACAAACTGGGCAGCGCACTGCCCAAAACTGGGCGCGCGCCGCCCAGCCTGGGCCGCAGAAACGCGGCCCTGGCCGCGTTTCTGCTGTCCTTTGGGCGCGCGCTTGCGTTTTGGGCCACGTGCTGTTCACGTGGCCCCCTTTGCCCTGGTGTCTATAAAAACCCCTCAGGGTCTTTAGTTGGAGCAGATCCAGAGTTAGAGCAAGTTTTTGTAATCTTATTTTTAGGTTTGTAGTTATTGTTATTGTTCTTCTTCTAGTTGTTGTTTTAGCCATTAGAGTGAAAGAGAGAGAGTGTGTAAGTGTTGTATTGGAAGGGTGACAAGCTAATACAAGTACTACTTCTCTTCCTCTTTCCATTTACTTGTCTTTGTCAATTGCTTTACTTCCTTGTTGTAGTGTAACTTCCTTCTTCTTCACTCCTTTTCTTTTACTTTGTTGTAGTGTAACTTCCTTTCTTTAACTTTCCTTTTCTTTTATTTTCTTGTAGTGTAACTCCCTCTCTCCACTTCTTTTCCTTTGTTGTTTCTTTTACTTTTATGGCTAACTAACTTTTCATTAGCATGGCTAACTAACTACTAACCCACTAATTTCTAACACTTGATTGATAACCCAAATGAGTCAATAGTGTCAAACAAGCCTTGTGCAAACAAGAATTATGGCATCTTAAGACGAGGGTTCTAACTCTAATTTACCTACAAGTATTTACTTTCTTATACTTCATTCTTAATGAGTTTTGATGATTTATTAGTTGTGTACTTTACTTGTTATTGTAAGTTTGAGACTTTTCCCTTTAACTTTGCCGATACCAATAGTGCACTCGAGTCTTCCCTTATTCTCACCTTCTATCGGATCTTGATAAGGGAATGTCCGAGTTTTTGCCGTATAAAGCTAAGTTTTAGGATGAACTTTCACTCGATTTCCACGTGAATAGTTCCAATGCAAAAGGTTTGTGTTCGCCTATGATCCATCGTGAGGCTATCTTCCAAAAGTTAGAAATTAGTGGGAGCACTTAGTAGAAAGTTAGCCATGCATTTTTACAACTAAGAAAAAATCACTTTTATAAACCACCAAAACATTTCCAACAATTCTTCAAACAACTTGTTTTCACTTTTCAATTCTTTATTGGACACAAAGAACTTTCTTTCTTCTTGAACTTTGAAGCCGCATCAAGCTTCCCTCCTTGTGGATACGACTCGTATAGCCACTTTGCTACTACGGAAGAATCCTAAAAGCAATAACATCAACCCACACTTTCTTCTCTTATTTTAGTACTTGCTTTTTGCCGATCAAATTTTGGCGTCATTGCCGGGGAGGGAACGGCTTTATTGTTCACTACTAAAGATTGTTATTTTTGTGTGTAGGAGAAGTACTAAGGAGCTCATTATCGCGGGAAGCAAAAGAGGTGGCCAAGGACATTGCGCGAGGACTCATTTGCCCTCAGAAAAATTTGTGTAAAAGCGAGTTTTTCCGATTGAAGTACTAACAAACTCGTTTGCAGGGTTACCGAAAGTCGCTAAAAAAAATTGCTTTCTAAATTTTTAGTTTCCTTGGATGCTTCACCTTATGCCTGTGTAATAAATTCAACAGAAATTCACTTGTTGCTTAATTGAAATTTGGACTAGACCTTTGCATATAGGCACGTGTCTATTTCAATTCATTTCAATTTCTGTTGAAGAGTGCTGGAGACAAGGTACGTGTGTATTCATATAGAATAGGACCAACATTTTGAAGTGATTTACCACTTTGAGTGTTATCTTGTTGTGAATAAACTGCACACTTGCACAATTGACTTTAAGGGCAAAACCCAAATAAACAAGATAAGGTGGGGATTTCATCACCCTTCCTTAGCCCAAAAATCATCTCCAAGTGCACTCACATTTTCCCAAGCCTTAACTAAAAATTAATAGACGTTGGCCCTAGGGACATCTCGGACTCACTAAGAGATTAACCGAGGTTGGAAATTGTAAGAACTATACTCCTGCAAAATCGGTGTCTAAGGAAAGTGGATTAAGAGGTAAAGCCTAGAAAGCTCCGTGGTTTGGCCCGTGGCTCTGCCCAGATACCTCCCCCCGAGCTTTGCCCTTTCCTGGCCGATTAGCTTGTAGTCGAGTTCCTGCAACAACTTTCCCTGGAGAATCGATTAGTTAGGAGTCGTCTAGGTCCAGGTATCTTAGACTAAGGCTTGTGGTTGTTTTTCTTTCTTTTGTTTGTTTTTAGTTCTTTTTCGATTATTTGTTGTCTTCACATTGGTTGTAGTGTGCTGCATGCAAGAGTGGGTGAGAGATCCGTCAACTTCCAGATTAACAAGAAACACTTCTCTACCCTTACATCCAGAATCGGTGATGGCATCACTTCAGGATAGATTTTACCCGATCAGAACTTCACTTCCATCTTGCATAAAACTTCCTGAAGCAAACGGCAATAATTTTGAGTTAAAGCCCCAATTCATTAACACTCTTTCCAAATTTCATGGTTTAGAATCAGAGGATGCATACTTCTTTGTTAGGAAATTTGAAGAAGTATGCCTCATGATGCGTATACCTCAGTTAGGAGACGATGCCGTTAGGTTACGTTTCATCCCTTTTTCCCTAAAGGACCTATCTAAGAAGTGGTTGTACAGCTTGGCAGCAGATTCAGTCACGACCTGGGATGATTTCGTCAAGGCCTTCTTAAAGAAATTCTACCCAATTCACAAAACTGCCCTCATAGGAAGAACATCATGCAGTTTAGGCAGGAACCGAGCGAACCATTTTGGAGATACTTTGAGCGATTCAAAGATCTCCTAGCTCAGTGCCCTCATCATGGCGTGGAGAAATGGCGTCAGTGCCAGATTCTCTACGATGGTCTAGACTATCAGACCAAGACCCTGTTAGAAACGATGTGTCAGGGAGGGTTCTTGCAGAAAGATGAAAATCAGGGTTGGGATTTATTTAAGGACTTAGCTGAGAAAACCCTGCAATGGGAGCCAGCCTCGGAGAAACCTAGGAACTCACAATCTATAGCTTCAAGAGGAGGGCTCCTATCTCTAGAAACATCCATAGCTGCCGAAGCTAAGATTGCTACCCTAATGAGAAGGATAGAGGCTCTGGAAACAAAAGAGCCTGCCGGTGTCAACCAGATCAACCCACCACCAATTCACAATCCGGATTGTTTATATTGTCAGGCACCAAACCATATTTTTGAAGAGTGCCCTATTTTGCATGCCCAGCAAGTGCCACCGGAACACATGAACGCGGCTTACTCACGGCCGCCTCACAACCCCTACTCACAGACCTACAATCCCAGCTGGAGAAATCACCCCAATTTCTCCTGGGCCCCAAACAATCCTCACAGGCATAATTTTTCCAACAACTTTCACCATCCTACTCCTCCACCAACTTTTCTCAGTCAAGCCCCAGCTTCCTCCTCCCAAGGCTCACCAATGGAAAAGAAAATCAGTAAATTAGAAGAGAGCATAGAGGCTTTCATAAAGTCCCAAACCGCTTTTATGCAAAAATAGGGACAAACTCTAAACAGTCATTCACAGGCCATATCGAGATTGGAAATGCAGATGAGCCCGTTAGCTAGCTCCCTAAGTGAAAGACCAAAAGGTACTTTGCCTAGTTGCCATTAGTTAACCCAAAAACCTCCAATCAAGCATATGAAATTTAGGATCCATTGATTAACCAGTGCAATGCTGTTCACACACTGCGATCTGGATAAAAGGTAGACAACCAGGTCTACCAACAGAAAAGTCCAGTCCATCCTGATCCCACTCCAACCTCCACCTCTGCTAATTCCTCCCAATCCACTCCACAAACATCTGACGAAGACAAAGCTGCTGAACAAGTTCATAAGCCTGTAGCACCCTTTCCCAATAGGCTTAGGAACAACAATAAAAATATGCACATGGAGAAAATGCTAGAGATGTTCAACCAGGTCAAATTGAATGTGCCACTTCTTGACGCTATCCAACAAGTCCCGGCTTATGCAAAATTTCTTAAGGATATGTGTACAAAGAAGAGAAAGACC
This sequence comes from Agave tequilana, assembly GCA_038442645.1. Classification (NCBI taxonomy): domain Eukaryota; kingdom Viridiplantae; phylum Streptophyta; class Magnoliopsida; order Asparagales; family Asparagaceae; genus Agave; species Agave tequilana. The sequence continues at coordinate 77,181 of JAVJIF010032704.1, forward strand.
AATGTGCCCAAGAAAGTCTTCTTGGCCACTAATATAAGTGAAATTCTGTCTGGTCCCATTCTGGTGAAATACAAGGATCCTAGATGTCCCACCATTTCCTGCACCATAGGACAGACCGAAATCAGTAGAGCGCTTCTTGACCTGGGAGCAAGTATCAACTTGCTACCTCTCTCAGTATACCAGCAACTCGGGTTGGGCGAGCTAAGCCTAACTCGAGTCACCATTCAGCTAGCCGACCGATCTGTGAAGATCCCTAAGGGGGAAATCACAGACGTCCTCATCTGGGTCGGGGATTTCATTTACCCCGTTGACTTCATTGTGCTTGAGACCCAACCTGTATCCAATCTTAGGTCTCAAACTATCGTCATCTTAGGGCGCCCATTCCTTACTACAGCCAATGCCATAATCAACTGTAGGAACGGGTCCATGCGATTAACTTTTGGAGACATGACGAAGGAAGTCAATGTCTTCAATCTTGGAAGACAACCTAGGGATGTCAATGATCAGACATTTGAGGTCAATTCTATTGAAAACCTGACCAGTGAGCATGAGGAAAGTATGGAGACAGAAATGAGGCAGAGTTTGATCTGGAGGCTGAGGATTTTAATCTAGACCAGATCATAGATTCAGCAATGGATTGGGCGTCAAACCCAAGTGTACCCCACCCTAGGATTGAAAGCCCAGAGATTGCCTCCAATGAAGCAACACCTTCCCTATGTCTTCCATTGATTTGCAAAAGGGAAAAACTTACAATAAAAAGGGTTGAGGAGATAAATTACAAGTATTCTTAAAAAGATTACAAGTAGATCTCCTCAGAGATTCTAGAGAAGTGTGCCGATAGGAGTCTGGTCAGCGCGCGACCACTTTGTCCCTTTGACGATGCGAGCGATGAGATTCCCTTCTCGCCTGGTTCCGAGAATCAGAGAATAGAAGGTTGGTAGAACCCTCTTACTACTTCTTAAAATCGCCTTCAATTAGGAATTCCTTCTCGCCTGGTTCCGGAGATTCCTTGAGAAGAAGGTATTAGGGTATCAGCACCTGATTAGAGAAGCAATTCTCTAAAAGTCTCTGAATTCGAGAGCGTACGGTGCGTCGTGAAAAAGCCTCTGCTTGTGGAGTCCTCTTGTGCGTGTTGTCTCAGAAAAGCTTTGTTTCTGGAGATATCCTTGCCTCCTCTCTCCTTGTACCCCTGATGGGCTATTTATAAGGAGAGTAAGGGTATAATCGTCTCTTGAAGATATGGAAACAGTTGAATCAAATCTGTTTAAATCTGGAAAGTAGCCTTGCTGCGAGGCTAGGATCAGCTTCTGCGAAGCTAGGAATGGTAGGTCGATTGATCTTCTTGATCTGTTTGATCCTTTCCATATCATTGGAGGATTTTCCCTGATCTTCTTACTCGTTTTAGGAGAGTCAAGAGATTGTGGCAATCAACTGCCAAATTTGATCTCAGATTTGATCTTGATTGGATTTGATATTGATCCGATCTCATCCAGAGATTTGATTGGTCAAAGGTTGACCATAGCAGACCGATAGCGGCGCTGCCCGCTTTGAACTCATAGCGAAGCTGGAGGCAATTTCTTGCCGAAGTCCGAAAAGAGGCTTTTCGGTGGAGCTAGACGTCTTCTGTGGCGAAGCTATAGGTTAGCTTCCTGGCGAGGCTCTGAATGGCTTCAAGGCAGAGTTGGATGATCCTAACCTCTCAAGCGAGGCTATCCCTTTAGGCTCATGTGATGCTAAGTACTAGCATCTTAGACCTGCTGAGGTCTGTTTAGAAACAATCCGGGTTCACTGTCTGCTTGCTGGATCAGTGGAGTCCAAGTTGCTTCTCTGTCCCTCGGAGATGGGTGAAAACTGGTCTTCAGCTCGTCTGTTACTTGTCTTTTATAAATGTCAACAAGTTTAGACATTGTTCAGGCCAGTAAGAATCTTGTCTTTTTTAAGTGTCAACAAGACCCCCTTCAAAGTTTTCGAAAATCTGTAATAGCTCAGACTTCGAAATACTTTGAACTGCTTTGATCGGTGGTGTGTGGAGTATGAACGTCGCCATGATGGTTGAGTTCAGCTTCGCTTTGGATCCTGCTTTGGAATGTAGATTCACCGAAGAATTATGTAGACTCGCGTCTGGGTAGCTTCGCGGCTAGGAAGGTTCGCTCTGGAACATCTGTCGCTTTCCCGAGGCCAACTGCCGTGGGCCGGTTACGAGAAGGATTACTTCTTCTCTCGCACCGATCGAGGGAGATATTCTTTCATCGTGCGTTTCCAAGGGAGGATATTCCCTTTCTTCAAGGCGCCATGAGTGCCTTTATGAGGGAGACATTTCTTCCTTTGCACGATTCCAAGGGAAACCGTCCCTTTTCTCAAGGCGCAGTAAATGCCTTGAATGCGCTCGTGCTTCCACCCTTGAGGCGGCAGCGCTCAGGCCATGAGGCCTATAAATAGGACACTTGAGGTCCTCTGAAAAGAAGTGGTCTGCTCTTCTTCTCTTCTCTTAGTTGAGAGAGATACTCAGATCTCTTAATTAGTGGGAATGCCCACTCTGGTCATTATCCAGCCAAGGACTGATAAGTCTTGATCATTTAACGACTTCACCAAGTTTAGGGAATTCATCTCCCTTAATTTAGCTTTAATAGCTGCTTCAGGGATTAGTTTCCCTTATTCCTCATTTTGCAATTGGCTGATTGCATGTTAAGGATTTCAGCATAGCTTTCCAGCGAAGCTATCATCTTGACTTGATCAGAGAAAGATCACTGCATGTTAAGTCCGCTACACAGGTAGAACTCGGGACTTAGTTTCTTCAAAGTTGAGCCAGTCTTGCCATATAGGTGGGCTAAGACTGTGTTCCACAGGATCGGTCAGGCTTAGCCATGTAGGCGAGGCTAGGACTTGGCATTTGCTGAGCTAGCCCATCATCACTGTGCAAGCGAGGCTATCCTCTGCTTTAACTGAAATCGGATTACTTCGCCCCAAAGAATTTGACTTAGCGCTTTTGCAGCTTCTCCGGTGTTTAACTGCTAATCTATTCTGATTTGCATTGCAGTGAGCTATGTTCGCCAATTTTGTGACTTGATGAAAGAGACCGAAAAGTTGCCTTATGCTTCCCTGGTTGAAGCTTTACTTTTAAGCAGGAGGAACAAACTGGGGCAGCTGATGCGTGTCCCAGAGGCTGTTGGTAGTCGCTTATCCGAGATGATCCCTTTTGAGGCGAGGCTGGTGGTCGCTTATCTGAGATGATCCACTTCGGGACAGCGGACGTCACCTGTGAGATCACTGACTTTGTCCTGGTGGCACCATCGGTCCTGGTGGCACCATCTGTCCTTATGTGAAGGATTACAGCCTTGTGCAGGAGGAAGGCCTTTCGTGTCCAGTTGGTCTGGTTTGGAAGCAGATAAAACCACTTGTATGCCTTTTACGCAAATGATCTTGCTGAGCAACTGAATCTGTTGTACGAAACACAACCTTGATGTAATATCAATGTACTTTTCCTTTTAAATCAATGAAAGTTCATGTTCTGCTCATTTGATTTCCGCCTTGCCTTCATCTTGAATTCGGCTATCGGAGGTAAACTCCATGCGAGATAGGATTAAAACAGGAACGAGCTTCCGACGAAGCTAGCATATTTGCGAAGTTCGGCCTATGCCTTTAACAAAGCTATCAAAGCTAAGGCAATCCTGTTGTACGAAGTCCGTATTTGACTTATGGCGAAGTTAGCCCTTAGTGGCTGAATCAGCGCTTCTCGGGAAGGCGCTTTAGGTGGCGTTTCAAATTAATTCGAAACGGCGGCCTGTGCCCTTTTCGAGGCATTGTTTCAGGCGCTCATCGGCCTATAAAAGCCCGATTGGGCTGAGAGAGAGTCATTATTTCTCTTTGAATTTTCAGAGCACTTGACTCTTCTTCTTCTTTCTTCTTCAAGAATTCAAGAACTTCCATAGTTCTTCAATGGCGCCCAAGAGACGAGCGGGAAAGAAGTGGCAACTTCTGCAGCGGAGGGTCCCTCTCCTCCTCCGGTCATCGAACGACCAATCGCCAGTAGGGATCTTTCCCTTTCGATTAGATACTGCCGTCTCTCTTTTAAAGCCGATGTCTGGCTGTCTTTGGATGAACCCAAAAATGATCAAATTATGATCTGGTATTGTTAGGGAATCTATTTTCCTGCATTTCCCTTATTTTCTCGAACGGGAATTCAAGAACTGAAGAGTTCTTCTTTAAGCTTCTAGGCGAAGCTATCCCTTAGACTGTCTTCATCCTGTTGAACAATAGGATATGGGTCTGTCCCCTCAATCATGGCCGCAAAGGACTAATGATAATTTTTGACCATAATGCCCTTTTGACGAAGTTAGTCCTCAGGGCTGTGCCGCCTTCTGCTTAAGCTTTTCGAAGCGAATCTAACACTTGGACATTTTCTGCGAAATGCGGACTTGACTGTAACTGTGAAGCTAAGCTTTGGCGAAGCTGTCACCTTGTTAGCTTCGTTCAGAGGGCGAGGCTATGCCTTGGTGAAACTTGTGTCTTTGTATTCGCTTGGCTGATGAACTAATCATGATTCTTCTTTGCTTCTGCAGTGCACTACACTCCTGGTCCTTCGAACAATCTATTTGGGATGACCAGGGGATTGGACGGCAATATCAGCCTGCAATTTCAAGGGCAGGCTTCTCTGTTTAGCGAGGGGAGCTCTCTCGTCCGAGACACGCTTATTTATGGTGGTGATCAATACACAACGAGCAGTATTTTGACTACGGCTTCCCTTGAAGATATTGACCGTCGAACTTATAGGAAGCCCGACTTCATGTTCGGGGATGCCGCACCAGATCCTGATCACCAACTACTGGCAGGGGAAGGGTAGTGGGTTTTCCAGTTGGATGGTGAGAAGTTCTACCTTCCGTCCAACAAGCGACATTTTTCTTTGTCTTTCTTCCAGAGTGTGACGCAGGCTCGGAAGATGTCGTGGGAAGTGAGCTGGAGCACTGACTCTGTCCACATTGGAAAATTGATGCTTCAGTCTCCTGGTTATGCAAGAGCGGGGCCTCCTTGTTGCATAATGGGTCTACATCCTGGGAATGTGTCGCGAGAGATCCCAGTGGGAGAAAATCCCGCAGTAGCGCTGACCTTTGGCAACCAATTCTGTAAGATCAATGGGAACTACCCGGCCACTGACTTCAGGACTCCAGGCTGGATTCACCCTCCGAAGGCATAGTGGAGGGATTTAACTACATATATCCTCGCTCATTTGAGGAGGATTTGGAGAGGCTGAACCTCTATGAGGCCGTCAGGGCGACCTGCTACGGTATTGAGATGAACGTGGCGTGTTTTTACGCCATCTTTGAATTGTATTGCCCCGCTTCAGGGACTTTCTTCACCCCTGTTGGCGAATTGGGCATGGCCTTGCATGAGATGTGGGAAGTCTCTGCTTTGCCTTTTGGGTCTCTCCCATATGAAGAATACTTCCCGTGCGAGGCGGAATTGGCTCTTCTGGAGAAGCAGGAGCCTGCCTTGTTCGAGACCTACAGGGAGTTAATGTGCCACTTGTACATTTGCTCCAGTATGCATGGGGGCAGTAAGGGAACTTCCTGTAGCTTGAAGAGCTGGGGAGATTACTTGTTCCCAGATATGGAGAACACTCCTGAAGCGGATCACTGTGGAGTCACTGTCGAAGACATCTTTGACCGGATGCAAAAGCACTTCCAAGGGGATTTAGTTGTGAAGGAAGACGATGGTCCCTTTGAGAAGGGCGATGTCCTTCGGAGTTTCCATCATCAGGCTCGCCGGCCGATGTCCCGGAAGGCACTGCTGGCTGGCTTCTTGATAGTCTGGCTGAAGAGATGCGTGGTGCCGTCTTCTTCCGGTGACGTCGTTCATCTGAATGTTTTGCTGCCCTCTGTTCGTTTGGTTCATGGTTGTCCTCTGGGTCTTCTTCCAGCCATGGCGTGCTGTATCCAGAGAGGCCTTCGTGCATTAACGGAGGCTTTTTGCAGGCCGCCAGCAACGAAGCGTGGAAAGGGGGCCATTTCGCCTTGCGACGGTCCTAATCCCAGGATAGTTCTGCCGTACACTTACTTGATGGTGTGGTTCGCCCTGCATTGTCCTTCTTTGATTGAAGCTGGAGAGGATCCCCCGCAAGATGTTCGAATAGCGCTCCTCCACCGATTCGAAGGATGCTCATGGCAGAAGACTTACGTGGCTGAGGCCCGTAAATTAGTACGTCGCTATGACGTCTATAGTCTTTTCCGCTGTTTTTCCCGTATTCGGGGTGCAGGCAATGGGGAAGAGTTCAAAGATGCGGGGGAGGCGCAGTCGTCCCTGAGCCGGGGAATTTTTGAGTGGCTAGTCAGCATCCGGCCCTCACATCTATTATACCGGAGCGGGGACATCTGCTACTTGGAGCCTTATGTTCCAAGTCGGTTCGCTCGGCAGTTTGGATATGACCAACTGTATGTGGGCAACCCAAATCTCAATCTGGCTTTCATGGGGAGTCTCATTGATGGTGCCCGTGCCTGGCGATTCTTCATTACAGGCTGTACTGGGGCGCGACTGCGTACGCCGTTGAGGACTCCCAATCTTCTAATGACCCTGCGCTTCTGCCAGTGGTATGCCACTTCCAACTCCACACCCCTTGGATTCAATGCTAACAGTTCTGGTATGAAGTTAATTTCTCAGCGGCTGAAGCGGAAGGTCTCTGAGAGAAGGGAAGGTAGGAGAGTTCGCGTCCCGGGCATAGAAGAATTCGTTGCTGTTGATGACAGCGAAGCCTCGGATGCGGAAAGTCCTCGCTTTGAAGCGGAGGCGGGTGCCGAGACTCTCGCAGCCGGTTCTGGCGTGATGGGGACAGTTCTCCCAAGACATGTAGAAGAAGCCAAAGAGGAAGGCTCTGATGCCCCCTCTCAAGTGCAAACGGACAGGTGTGTCTCGTAGGAAGGAGTTGGTGAAGAAGCCCCGTCGCCAAGCTCCCACGGTCGTTGTAGAGGGCGAACCATCTGTGGCGGTTCCTCCTCTTGTCCCATTAGTAGTTGAACCATCGGTTGGTGAACCGACTACTAGTGAAATTGCTCCAGACTTAGGTAAGATCAGCTTCGTCTTTGTAATATATCTTCCATGTGTTTCGGACCGCTTATTATCTGCTTCGTGATGTAGGAGCTGAGGCGGTGACGAGCCCGAGAGCTGGGGCCGTCGGAGAACAAGGGGAACATTATGATCCCCTATCCGCCTACCACGGGGTGATGAGGCCGGCTATTGTGCCGTCCCGGAGGAATCCGGAGGTGATGCAGCTGACGTTGGTCCTTCGGGCGTTGGGACTTTCAAAGGAAGTCCTGTAGCGTCAAGCTCTTTTGGGTGGTCCACGGAAGATTCGGCAAGTGAAAGCGGGCCGGCCATTCGTGCTGACTCCGCAAAGGACTTTCCAATGGGGCCCGTAGAGACTGATACGGTTGCCAAGATGTTTGAGGCGACATCATCCTTTGGTATTGTTCCGACCTTTTGGCTTTTACTATTTATTGTGTCTTGCCTAAACACAATTTTATTGCAGGTGTTCCGCCTCAAGGTGCATAGCTTCAAGGGAACCAGACGATCTTCCCGAGGGGTCGAGGGGTGATATGAGCACTTTGACTGCGGCGGATGCTGCTGTGTTGGATGCGCTATATGGCGACCTGCCCTCTTATCGGCCCAAGGCGGTTGAAAGACCAGAGGTTGAAGGGACGGCAGTCCCGGAGGTGTCTTTACTCCTAACTATATCAACGAGTAAGGTGCCAACAGTTTTGCCAAGCGCGGAGTTGAGGGTGATTACCAGCCCTACTTCTCCAACCCTGGTGGTTGAATCTGCTGTTCAGGAGATGGTCACTAGTCCTACCTCCGCGGTGGCTAGTGTACTGATTTCCATGAAGACTCCGCCGAGATCACCAACGGCCTGTCTTACTGCTGTTAGTGTTCCTGTTGCTCCTTCCACGGTAGTGTCAACCACACTGGTGGATTTTTCTAAAGTTGTCCGTTTACCAGAGGTGGCCGAGGTTGAAAACAATTTTATAGGCGACATAGTCGATAGTTTTTACAAAGGCTTAGGGCGAAGCATCGACCTGGTCTTGAAAGGTTCGACTATATCGTTCTTAACTTTGAAGGTGGTCCTCTTCCGCAATATTGAAAGTATTCGGGACCTTGAAGGGTACCACCAGGCCGCTGCCTTGGAGCTCCTGGTAGATCAATTTGAGAGGGACGTAGAGGAATGGCGCCGTCTCAGCCGCTCGGACTTGGAGTCTTTAGTTGATGAGCGGTTTGCGTGCCTTGTCGCTCAAAAGCATGAGGCCCGTCTTGCCGCTCAAGAAGCCGCTGAGGCTATTTTCTCTGATTTGAAATCCTTGGAAACAAGGCAAGCAGAGGTTGAAAATGCCATCGATGCTTCCACCAGTGCTCTTCTTGATACTGAAGATAGGATTGCGAAGGCCAAGGAGATGATTAGGAAGGGAAACCTTCTCTTGTCCAAGGCTGAACCGGTGTGTTTGAAGAAGCTGCGCGGCTTGAGCAGCTCAAGGCTCAAAGTGATGAACTCTCGCAGCAGGGATTGTCGCAGAGGGCAACTTTGGCGGAGGTCGAAGCTCGTTTGGCCCAGGCAATGGATTCCAATGAGGCTGAGCTAAAGTCGCAGGCGCTTGCCCAGGCTGCTGATGATAGGAGGACGAGGCTGGTTTCCCTTGGAGAGCAGATCAGATCTTACAATGTACGCCTGTAGGTCGTTGTATATGTGCCTTCATGTATCTCATCCTTTTGGAATCAATGAAAATTCTTTCTTTTGTTTTGACTCCCTATCGAGTCTCTAACTCGTTTCACTTGCTGAATTATCCTTTCAAAGTTGTATTGTAGCCACTCGAGAACATAATCCTTGTTGGATTGGATAATGAGACTTGGCCATCTACCGGTTCAGAGGTCGCAATGACATAACCGATTGAGAAGTCACCAATCTCAAGATTAGCCCTCACAGGACTAAAGGGGTAATACTTGCCTTTTGTAAATGTCAGCAAGTATGGTTGAGACCTGTCTTTTGTAAATGTCAACAGGGCTCGGGGTTGAGACTTGTCTTTTGTAAATGTCAACAAGCTCAAAATTGAGACTCGGCTGTCTGCTGGTTCAGAGGTCGCAATGACATAACCGATTGAGACGCCACCAAGCTCAAGGTTGGTGATACTTGTCTTTTGTAAATGTCAACAAGTATCGAGACCTATCTTTTGTAAATGTCAACAGGGCTCGGGGTTGAGACTTGTCTTTTGTAAATGTCAACAAGCTCAAAATTGAGACTCGGCTGTCTGCTGGTTCAGAGGTCGCAATGACATAACCGATTGAGACGCCACCAAGCTCAAGGTTGGTGATACTTGTCTTTTCTAAATGTCAACAAGTATCGAGACCTGTCTTTTGTAAATGTCAACAGGGCTCGGGGTTGAGACTTATCTTTTGTAAATGTCAACAAGCTCAAAATTGAGACTTGGCTGTCTGCTGGTTCAGAGGTCGCAATGACATAACCGATTGAGACGCCACCAAGCTCAAGGTTGGTGATACTTGTCTTTTGTAAATGTCAACAAGTATCGAGACCTGTCTTTTATAATGTCAACAGGGCTCGGGGTTGAGACTTGTCTTTTGTAAATGTCAACAAGCTCAAAATTGAGACTCGGCTGTCTGCTGGTTCAGAGGTCGCAATGACATAACCTATTGAGACGCCACCAAACTCAAGGTTGGTGATACTTGTCTTTTGTAAATGTCGACAAGTATCGAGACCTGTCTTTTGTAAATGTCAACAGGGCTCAGGGTTGAGACTTAGCTGTCTGCTGGTTCAGAGGTCGCAATGACATAACCGATTGAGACGCCACCAAGCTCAAGATTGTAATGGAGTTTGGGGAAAGGCCTCGTTTTCACGGGGAAAAACGAGGGGATCACTGTCATAGGTTTAATGTTAACGTAACAGTGAAATGTATATGTGGTCTTACCATTCTATGGATGAGAATGGTAAGTGATTTTGGAGGTTTCGTTTTCACAAGGAGAAACGAGGGAATCGCTGTCATAGGTTTAATGTTAACGTAACAACGGAATTTATATATGTGATCTTACCATTCTATGGATGAGAATTGGTAAGTGATTTTGGAGGTCTTGTTCTCAATGGGAGAAACGAGGGAATCGAATGGGAACAGGTCCCTTGGGATTTTTGGCAAACCCCCAGCTATCAACGGGTTTGATATGTCTTTACCAACTACCGTTTGGGTTGGGCTAGCCATGCTATTCCTCTCAGCATGATGAGTTGTCGAGGACTTATGTTGGACTTAAAAGCTAACATTTTCCTCTGTCCCTAATCGTTAAGGATGTTGGATCATCTGGTTAATGTATGCATAACCTTGATTCTCCTTTAAAACAACCAGTGTATGGCCAGGTTCCTACGGTTTATGGTTGTATGACCTCGCTTGGAGGAAGAGAAAGGCTCTCTTTGTATGTACTTTGGACACGAAGATCTTGATCAGAGGTGTAGTGTTAACTTGATCATGAGAAGGATCCTTGATTAAGGATAATACTTCTTTAAGAACTTGCCATTGATCGGCATCATGAGTAGGTCGCCATCTGAAGTCATAAGGCGGTATGCTCTGTTTGAATAGACTGTTCTATTATGAATGGTCCTTCCCGTTTAGGCTAAAATTTGCTTTGGTCTTGTGCGTCATAATCATCAGTCGTCTGACGGCTAAAACAAAGGTCTCCTTTCTGGAAGACTCTCTGTCTGACCTTCTTATTGAAGGCTTTTGAGATTCGAGCTTGATATAGCTCAATATGTTGCTAGGCTTGAAGTCGCTTCTCATCTAGGGTTTCGAGCTCGTGAAGACGTAACCGATCATTGTCTTCTGATGTGATTTTAGTGGTCAGAGCTACTCGCAATGACGGCATCTGGATTTCCAATGGGATGACTGCTTCACACCCATATACCAGGGAAAAAGGCGTATTGCCTGTTGGTGTGAACCGTGATTCGATAGGCCTAGAGACATTCATCGAGCTTTTCGTCCCAATCTCGCTTGTTTGAGGAGACAAGCTTCTTGAGTAGCTTGATGATCGTTTTGTTGAATGCTTCCGCCAAGCCATTGGCGGTAGGATTATAGGCAGTGAAGCCACATTCTGAATTCGGTATTTATCGCAGAACCGATAGAACACTTGGCTTATGAATTAGGGACCGTTGTCGTGGATGATCCGCCTAGGGACACCGAATCGATGGATGACATGGTGTTTGATGAAGTTAACCACATTAGAGATTTTGACTTCAGCTAATGGTATAGTTTTCGCCCATTTTGAAAAGTAATCGGTTATTGCGAGGATGAACCGGTGACTTTTGTCGAAGAGGGGCTGATTGGTCCTACGACATCTACCCATGCTTCAAATGGCCATGAAGCAACAGTCGGGTGGAGCAACTCTGAAGACTGGTGTATGAAGTCTGCATGGATCTGACATGCTTTACACCTTCGTGCATATTGGATGGCGTCGGCTATCATAGTTGGCTAATAATATTCAAGCCTACGCAACCTGTATTTAAGTTTCGGACCTGGCTGATGAGCTCCGCAAATGCCATCGTACGCTTCTTTAAGCGCTTCCTGTGCCTCTGAATGAGAAAGGCAACGGAGGAGAACACCGTCATATGAACGACGGTAAAGTGTCTTCAAAGTTGGATCGTAGTAGAAACGGAGAGACCCTTCGTCTGACGGACGCCGCTTCTTTAGGATCGTCTGGAAGCAGACCGTGCAAAGCATAGTCAATGAGAGGAAAGCACCAGTCTCTTGGCTCAAGATCCGTGGAGACATTATAGGCTTCTCGAGTTCTTAGCATGTGCTTGGAGCATACAAGATGTCGAGTTGCGACTGTGAGGTGATACTCGGTGTCGGCTGGCAAGGCTAGTGTTGTTGCTAATGCAGCAAGAGCGTCCGCCTTAGTATTCTGGGATCGAGACACGTGCCCGATGTAGAAACCTTTAAATAGGTCAGCCAATTCAATGGCCGTGTGATAACAAGGCACCAAGTCCTCGTGGCGAACTTCGTATTCGCCTTTAACCTGATTGATGATCAATTTTGAATCGCCGTAAGCTTCGAGGTAGCGTACCCCCATTTCATGGGCAAGCTGAAGACCAATGAGCAGGGCATTATATTCTGCTACATTGTTGGAGCATGATTCCGTCAGAGAAAATGCTCTGGGAAGGACATGATTCTGTGGGGAGATAAACACAACCCCCACTCCGGCAATGATCTTGCCTTTAGGGCTATTCGTGATGCTCCATCGAAGAGCATCTGCCACACTTCATCCTCTGAGGTTACATTGGACTCGAAAACTTCATCTGGAATATCCTCGTGAAGTTTTGAATGTTCCGGAACTGGATGAGCAGCCAAGAACTCTGCCAGGGCCTGACCTTTAACCGCCTTCGAGGGGTAAAGATCATGTCGTATTGAGACAAAAGAAGTGCCCATTTAGCCAATCTTGAATTCAGTGATCCTGGCTTTGTCATAAGGAGACACAATGGATTCACTCTAGAGATGACATTTATGGTTTGGCCGACCAAATAATTTGTGTCTTCTGAACGGCAAAGACAAGAGCTAAGCACTCCTTCTCGATAGGATTATAGTGAGATTCCGCCCCTATCAGAGTCTGCTCAGATAATAAATGGCCTGCTCGTGACCATTGTCGTCCTTTTAAGCAAGGAGGGCACCGAGAGAGTAGTCCATAGCTTTTACATAAAGCAAGAATGGTTTCCCTGATGTAGGGGCCACTAAGACTGAAGGCTTTGTGAGGTACCTCTTGATGTCTTCATAAGCTTCCTGGCAAGCTTGATCCCATATGAAGGAAGCATCCTTTTTCATGAGTCGGGTGAACGGTTGACATCGGCCTGAGAGATTTGCAATGAATCTTCTGATATAAGCCAGCCTGCCTGGCTAACCTCTAAGCTCTTTGAGATTCCTCGGTGGATGCATGCTCTGAATGGCTTTGACTTGTCTGGGTCTAGATTAATCCTTTTTGATGTGACAATGAACCTCAGGAACTTGCCACTTGACACTCCAAAAAGGATTTTGTCGGATTCATTTTCAATTGATGAACCCGCATTATGTCGAACATCGTTCTCAGGTCGCGAAGATGTTCATCCTTATTGCGGCTTTTGACAGCAATGTCGTCGAGTAGCATTCCACGGTTTTTCGAAGATAATCGCGGAAGATTGTACTCATTGCCGCTGATAGGTTGCTCCGGCGTTCTTCAGTCTGAATGGCATTACAGTGTAGCAGTATACCCCCAATGGTGTTCGGAACGAAGTATGCTTCTCGTCGTCGGGATACATCTTAATCTGGTTGTACCCTGAAAAGCCGTCCATGAAAGACATCTTTCGAATCCGCATGTGTTGTCATCATGACGTCGGTGATGGGTAGCGGGAATTCGTCTTTGGGACAGGCCGTATTGAGATCACGATAGTCGATGTAGATCCGTATTTTCCCGTTCTTCTTGAGGACGGGGACGATGTTAGCTACCCAATCTGCATGTTGTTCCTCCCGGATGAAGCCACATGCTATGAGCTTGAGAACTTCGGCTTCAACAGCTTCCATGATGTTCGGGCGAAACCGACGTTGTTGCTGCTTGACTGGCTTGACGTCAGGTTTGATATTAGACGGTGCAAGGCTACTTGTGGATCAAGTCCGGGCATGTCTTCGTAGCTCCATGCGAAGACGTCTATATACTCCTTTACAAGTATTATCAATTCTTCCTTTTCTGTAAGTGATAGGCTTTCACTTATAAAGATGGGCTTAGGGTAGTCTTGACTACCTAAGTTGACCTGCATCACCTTGTCTTCAGTAGGTGGCTCGCACAGCTCGAATCGCTTTTCCCACTGGAGGTCCAAATGCTGGGCCCATGGTTCCTCATCAACAGCTTCTGTGGGGTCCATTTGACTGCTTGAAGTCATATTAACAGTGAGGTTTCGAACATCATTCCCACACTGATGTCTGAGTCCCACTCGGAGGAGGAGGCTGAATGTGATGGAATTGGTTCATCGTCTTTGAATTGAATTATTGCTGACGATGGGGTGTAACATATCCCAACCCCCTGCGTGTACTATCATAGTAATTTGCAGGCTTCTCTTTAGGCACAAAGTTCCGCATCAAACCGCGCCTTCCTTTCCAAAATTCAGGCCTTCTCCATGCTTCAAGTTGTATCCCATTTTCTTCATAATATGGCGCGCCGACTGCGCGTAATGGAAGAACTGTGGAGTGTCTGAATCTGAACTTGAATCTGCAGCTGTGGGTCCCCGTGGTTGGGTTCTACCGAAGATTATCGGTAACTGACCTTGTTTGGACGGAGGGATCACTAGCGTGGCCCCTTCTATAGCTTCCATAGGCGTGCTGGCCGCACTCGGCTTATGTAAGGGCATGTGCAGAGAGCCATCTGCAATGGATCTAACCGACCCAACACTCGCAGGATAATCAAAAGAAATATTATCATTAATTACCCATTCACCTTCATCCTCTGAAGGAGTATTACATTGGGATTGTTGAGACATGCTATAATTGGTTCACCAATCAGAATGGCTGGCATGCCTGCTTCGGATTCTGAATCCGCCTCATTGCCACTTTCATCATCGTCCGGCAATGGTTCTTTAGGTGTTCCACCGGCCTCTTGATACAGGAGAGCGTCGGTGAAGTAATTCTCCACCCCTTTGAATGGTTGCTTCTCAGCAAAGACAGTTCGTACTGTCGCGTCATCTTCAACATATTTGAAGCATTGGTGCAGAGTAGAGGGAACGATCCAGTTGGCATGGATCCATGGTCGTCCTAGCAGCAGGTTATATGACGTGTCAGCGTCAATGACATAGCATGTCACTTCTGACTTCAGGCTCCCGATTCTGCAACGGAGCCGAATTTTCCCAAGTGGGTGACTGCTTCCGGCATTGAAACCGTATATTGTAGTAGTGGTTGCGGACAACCTATACAGCGGTATGCCGAGGAAGTAGAGAAGCCTTTTGGGATGATGCTGAGTGCGGACCCCGGATCGACTTGTATTCTTTCAATGCACGTTGAACTGATATATCCGGTGTAGTACAGAGGTCGATCGTGCTTGTTGTCTTTGAGAAGCATATCTTCCGCCGTGAATGTAATAGCAGGCACCTTGGATTGTGTATGATGACATTCTGGGCAAGGAGACTGAACGTCGTCGTTAGGGACCTCAGGCATGCATGTCAGAAAGGACTCTGAATTGGCTAGCGCATCCCTGAGTGCTTCTCTTGTCTCTTTTGAGAGGCGAAGGAGCTCGTGTATAGTGATACGAGCTGGGATATTGGCCAGTTGAGCCAATATGTCAAACCGAAAGGGCGTATCAAACCCTTGGCCTGATGGTTTCTTCAACACGTGGTCGAATCGTACCTCCTTAGGCCTCTCTTTTCCCTTAGTTGGAATTGGAGTGGGTGCTGACATTGGTACTGACGTTGTTTGCTGTTGTATCTCGTCAGTAGACTTTTCATACTGCCTCAAGTATGATTTTCCGGATCGGGTGCCCGTCTGTTGAGGCGCATCGGCTTGCGCTGCGCAAGCATGCTTTTCTCCCTCAGAATCACTGAGGGAAGCCGATGTAAGATTGCCGTCGTCTGGCAGGATGGAGATGACATTGCAAGATTTGCCCTTTGACTTAGGCTTCTTTGAATCCCACTGCACGTCTTGGACGAGGTCTGGGTGTATCCACATGACTTCCCCTGTCTTCAATGTTAAGGGAACAAGACCCTTATTGTTTTGAGTTGTAGCTGGAGGATGCTTGACGTCCAACCGTGGCGCAGGGGCTGGATAGGTCCCATCAGGAACTGTGACCTTTTGGGTGCTGCCGAACTCGAGAGTCACCATATTGGCAGTGACTTTCTTCTGCTCCGTCTTCAATGTCAGAACCCCGGCATCGATCAAGGCTTGAATTCTGTCCTTGAGGACATAGCACTTATCAGTAGGATGGTGAATCATCCTGTGGTAGAGACAGTATTTGGGGTCATTTGTGCGTCCTATCTCATTAGGACGTCGAGCATCTGGCAGCTTCATTTTGTTTCCTTTGTGGAGCAGATGGAATATCGTGACCACCTGATCGTCTTTGAAAGAGTACTGTTTTGGAGGGAACTTAGGCTCCTGATTATTGAAGCCACTCTTTTTGGCCTTTGACTGCACGTCCCCGGGCAATTCCACAGACATAGTCTCTTTCCCTTTGGCTTGAGAAGACTGCAGTAGGTCGCTACGCCCTTTACTGTTCATACCCCATTTGCCTCTAGGGGTGGATGGTTCGAACTTTTTAGCCGACTTTTCGGCTATCTCAGCTTGTTCGACCAATTCTTTCCAAGTGTGGGCCTTGACAGGCCCCATGCGAACTTCTACTTGGTCCAGGAAGTTGTGCCTGCACGTCTGCAAGAGCATGGGTAACGGCATCCCTGCTGGGCACATCAAGGATAAGTTTCTGAACCGCTCAATGTAGTCACGGACGGATTCGCCCTTCTTCTGCACCGTGGAGAGGAGCTTGTCCATGGTTACTTCGGTATCGTCCTCATAGAAACGAGAGAGGAACCGGGTTTCCAGGTCAATCCAGGAATTGATAGAGCCCGGAGGGAGACTTCGGAACCAGTCAAATGCCACCCCCTTTAAGGTGCCAATGAACAGCCTAGCCATGATGGCGTCGTTGCTTATAACATTACCAGTCTGAGACCGGAAGCAGTAGATGTGCTGATTTGGTGAACTCTTACCATCATACGTATGCAACGTTGGTGGTTTGAACTTCGATGGATATGGCACCGAATCCCACTCCAATGGGTAAGGACGGACTGCCCCTACTTTCTTTAATTCATCCCTTTGAGTTAGGGATGCGATTTGAGCTTGGAGGCCTTTGAGGACTTCGGCGTCTAAGGAAGAACCCTCTTTGGATTTTTCCGTCTTTGGCTGCTCATTGCTGAAATGTTCCTCCTCATCGTGATTGCTCCCGGCATCATTGTCATTCCGATGCTGAGGATCGAGCAAGCATCTGTTGAATATTGTCCAGGGCCTCTTGCTGGGTTTTAAAAGTTTGTTCCTGAGCTTCCAGGCGCCGACGAAGGTCGTCATTAGCGTTATCAGCCATATTGACTGATGCTCTGTCTGTTCGCACTGAGCTAACTGTCGCCGAAGAGGCGTACCCACTGTCTTCGTCCTCTTCATTCGATGGCTGGAGTGCTCTCCTGGGCCCCGGCGAGGCTAGGGCCGTTGAGGAGGAAGGCTGTTCATAATTATAGGGTATCGCCACCCTAGATCTGGTGTTTTGAAAAACACCCTCTTCATGCACCAAGACTTCACCTAAGCCTGGGCTGTAATCTGGATCTGGGGAGCTGCAGGGGGTGTTGTCAGATGTTTGTCTTCCCCTGCATAAATCTCGTCCTCTTCCGGTCATATTGACGGATGCAGATGGTGGATCCCGCGAGATGCTCCTTTTGCGATGCTCCCTCGGGCCTGTACCGACAATCGATCAAAAACTGATCGTCGTCCTGGAGGAGTGGCAGGGATTGGTCCCAGCCGGCAATGGACCGAGTGGACGTCCCAGCTGACAACAGGGGGAAGTAGTTCGAAAAGATTTTGACTTCCGTTTGTTCGTCAAGAATTCCCGCAGGTCAGACCCAGTTGGGCTTAAACGATCTGGTGCAGAAGCTCCCTTGGATAGCGCATAGGAGAATGTCTTGTTCCTTTTATCCCTGCAGAAAGGATTAGCACTGAGTAGTGCTTGAGTTCTAGCTTTGCCAATAGGCGCGAACTTAGTGCTTGACGCACTAGAAAGCGGAGCACGCTGTGGTGCTTTACCCGCTATGCTGCTGCGAAGGGGATGAACTCGGTGAGTACGCTGAGGTACAGTAGCTTCGCTTGTATGAACAAGGCTGGCACAATGCGTTACTGCTCTTGAATTGGGCGACGGTATGATTGCCGTCGTGACTTCATGGTTGGCAGCATTGTAGGAGCAGACCGGCATCTTGCCTTTTTCTTTACGAGACAGGCGCGGTTTTGGCGTAGCTACGCCTGAAGCTTCGGCCAGAGTCTTCTGTTTAGGCCTCCACATCCGCTTTGGCAGAGGATACTTAGGTTCGCAAGGAACCTGATTAGCCACACGCGAGGCTGAAGGGTGTTGGCAGAATTCTGCTCCTGGTTTCTGTTCCGAAACTTTAGTCGTGGAGACCGTCCTATGCTTCCGTGCTCGAAGCATTAGGCCACCCCCAGAGAGGACTTCTTGAAATCTTCTGTAACGCCCCGATTCCACGGATACGGGGACGTCACTGCAACGTATATACGTAAGTCCGAATTACCTTCCCGTATATACGCTAAGCATCAGTACAGACAAGAATCAGAGTACGGAAGCAGTGGTGCATTATACATTCCAACACATATATCCAATACAGAATTATCACCAGATGTGATCTAATATTACATGAATATCATATCACTAATATGCGCAAATGCGAATACAAGCAGATGTACAAGAGTAAAACAGCATAAAGGTACTCACGAGTTTAAAAAGGAAAACTCGAGAGACTCACAGGGGGCCTGGAAGGATGTGGCTCAGGACGGTCGGCTGGAGATCCACGCTACTGCTGCGTTACTCTGAACACACGCTCCTAGCTCCAAGACCTGGACGTGAGAATCCAGGGGAGTCAAATAATACTCCCCAGGCGAGTGTAGAAGCAAAACCAAGTGGTGAAGCAGGGTGAGCACAATAATGCATACAAGAAGGAAATACTCAGGAGGCAGATAGGATAGAGCAGGTAAGAATAGACATGGCATGAGAATCATAAAACAGGAAATCCGAATAAAACCAATCCGAACTACCATAATACTCATAAAACATGAAATCCGATATAAAGTCCGGGAAAAGCAAATACGGTAAGGCACATCACGGATTCATAGCTATTTAAGATGTAGGCTTTGGTATGCGTCCCATTCCACATACCTCTACTTACAACTTAAAGAGCCGGTTATTATGACACTTTATTATTACTCTTCTAACCCATATATCTAGGTATGTGGCTCGGTGTACGGCCAACTCACATACATCCATATATAAGCAAGTCGAGGTTGTTATTGGAAACAGCGGGGGTATCAACGTACTATGTTTACAGTGGGTCCCGTGCATGCCCGGGACCACGGTCCAGGATTGTTCCGTTGCATGGAAACGGAAGCCAGCCGCAAGGCTAAACAGGAGGACTTATGTATGCCCTTATCAATCAGGAATAAGGGAGCCAGCTCTCCCCTCGGTCCCCTGGAGTACCACAGGTCAGACCGGATATATAGTGCACAACCTAATGCCACTGTAAACACGAACACATATCGATATCCGCATGTTTCCCCCGACCCAATACAAGTTGGTCCTTTTTAGGATTTATTAGTTTTAATTATCACTTTACGGGAAAAACAGAAATAGACATGATCAGGAGTAAGGAGTACATAAGTACTATATAGTCAGGTCACTGCATGTAAAGCAGGAAAACAGGTCACTGATCATGACACAGAATCATAAGTCAAGGTCCCCGTAAAGATGATAATCAGAAGTCAAGTCATCATGCTGGGTGTCAAGTGATAGCATGACAGAGTGGTGATATTTAGTAAACAATCAAGCATATCAAGAATGGATAGTAGTCAGGTAAGTCATGACATAAAAAAAGGGTCTTGCCAAATAGTGGCATGGCAGGTGGTTAGATGATAACACAGTTGCCAAGTGATATACATATGATAAATGGTAGCACATACTGACAGGTCTAAAATAATGCCAAGTGGTAATGTAAAAGCAATGGTCCAAAGTCCAACAAGTCCAACGACCATGAAGGATCGGCCACGCATAGCATAAAGCAATAAAAGATATAAAGCATGAAATACAATACATGAAGACTAGAGCGAGAATACTATCATAATCAATGGAATGGTAAAGCAAGAGGGTAGCGAGTGAGAACACTCGCCTGAGTCACCAATATACCGAAATATCCGAAATCCACGGAAGCTTGGGATGCGCCACAAAACCTGATATAAATATGTAGAGTGAAGAGGAGAGAGAAAGAGAGAAGGGAAGATGATGTTTGTCAAGTGACAAGTCAAGCAATACCAATACATGATATAAGGCTAGAGGGTAAGGTTCATATTCAAGAAAGGAATCAACTAAGACAACCAGCTAAAGTTAGTCGACTAGGATGGAAGAGTAGTCGACTAATAAAGGGGTTAGTCGACTAACAGTCTGGTATAGTCGACTAAACTGGGTTCCAGAGAGTTAATTTCTGATTCAGGAAAAGTTAGTCGACTGGGTGGAAAGGGTAGTCGACTAACAGACATCTCAAGTCGACTAACAGTCATGTCAAGTCGACTAATACTGTGATACAGAGAGTTGGGTTTCTGGTTCAGGAAAGGTTAGTCGACTAGGGTCAAGGGAGTAGTCGACTAATCAAGGTTTCTAGTCGACCAATAAATAACCTAAGTCGACTAAAACTGTGTTTCCAGAAAGGCTACGTTTCAACTAGGGTTTTCTAGTCGACTAATCTATAAGTCTAGTCGACTAATCGTCTGGAAACAGCAACAGAACAGATTTTCTAGGGTTTGTGTTTGATGATCCAAAATCATGATTTGAAGACATAATTTGTACAAGATATGAATACTTAAACATGCTAAGAATTAACCAAGTCTAGTAATTGAAATTACTTACCAAAAAGGAGTACAAGTGAAGGAGTGATGGAGGTAGTGTTGGAAGTTGTTGATGAAGAAGAAGGTGATCAGGTGATATACATGTGTTAAAAGGTAGCATGTAACTGACAGGTCTGAAATAATAGCAGGGCAAGTGACAACATATCAGAAACCAAGAATACAACGACCACGAAGGGTCTGCCACGCATAGTATGAAAGCAGTAAAAGATATATGGAAATAAAGTATATGAAGACATGAAGCGAAATACTTATCGTCCCGACGAAACGGGGAACTCAAATAAAGAATGGCGAGACTACTCGCCTAAATCACCGGAAAGCCGAAAAGTCCGAAATCCGTGGAACTCGCGCACGCGCCATAAAATAATAATATATATAGAGAGAGAAAGTGAAGAGAGAGAAAGAGAGAGAAATCTAGAGAGAGAAAGGGAGATTTCTAGAGAGAGAAAGAGATGATGAGAGAGAGAGAGAATCAGGAGAGAGAGAGGGTGCGGTTGAGAGGGAGAGAGAGAGCTAGAGTGAGAAAGAGAGGGGAGAGAAAGAGAGAGGAGAGAGAAACAGTGAGAGAGAGATAGGGGAGAGAAACAGAGAAGGGGGGCTGTTGCCCCCCCTGCTCCCGCACACAGCGCCCCCCCCATTGGGGGCGCTCAGCCAGGCCGCCGGCCAGGGGCGGCGCCGGGCGGCGCCGGCCGCCGGCAGAAAAGGAGGGGGCAGCGCCCCCTCACAGAGAAGGGAGGGGGCTGTGCCCCCCTCCAGCAAGGGAAAAGAGAGGGGGGCTTTGCCCCCCTCCACAGCAGACGCACAGGGGCCCAGGTGGGCCCCCTGGCCGGTCACGGCCGCCGGCACGCCGCCGGCGGCGCCGGACCTGGGGTGGCGCCGGCCACCCCAAAAGGGGAAAGGAAAAAGAAAGAAAGAAAAGAAAAGAAAAAGAAAAGAAGAAGAAAAAGAAAAGAAAAAGAAAGGAAGAAGAAAAAGAAGGGAGGAGAAGAGGGGAGTTCGCCGGAGTTGGAGGAGTTCGTCGGCGGTGGTGGACGTGGCCGGATCCGGGAGAAGAGAGGGAAGAAAAATGAAAAGGAAAGAAAAGGAAAGAAAAGAAAAAGAGAGAAAGAGGAAGGAGATGGCCGGGGCTTTGGGGTCTTCGCCGGCGTCGTGGTGGCCGGAGGCGCCGGCGGTGGGCTTGGTTGGGTGTCGCCCACGCTGGAGAGGAAGAAGAAGAAGAAGAAGAAGAAGAAAAAGGGAAGAAGAAAAAGAGAAAGAAAAAGAAAAAAGAAAGAAAAGAAAAAGAAAAAGAGAGAGAGAGATTGATGGATGGGAGAGGGGGTGGTGTCACCACACGTGGAGGGGAGTAGGTGGAGTTGGTGAGAAAAAGGAAGGAAAAGAAAGGAAAAGAAAGAAAGAAAAATTTAAAAATAATAATATAATAATAAGGTTGAAAATCGACTGTCTCCGAAAAATCCCCAAAAATACCCGGAGGTAGAAAACGTCATCTGAGGAATAATATGAAATCGGTTTTCAGAAATAAAATCCCGTTTTCAATTAAAAAATCCGGAAGTCAACCGCCGATACCGGTCTACACCGGGTCGGCCGGATTTTGATAAATTCCGAAAAATCCCAGAAAATGTATTAAAGAAGAAAATATGGTTTTAAGAAGTAAAGTGAAAGCGGAATTCAGAAATTCAATTCCAATCGTCCCGGAATCAACCAGCGATACTGGCCGATACCGACTCCGGTGGAATTTTCATAAAATCATAAAATCCTCAGAAAAAGAATGTAGGTAGAAAATATGATTCTAAGAAATAAAGCCTAAAGGACCATCATGAAATTCCAAACTATTTGAGAATTAAAATCCAGGAATCGGTCAGCGGCACTGGCCGACACCGGTTTTGAAGACTTTCATTTTAATTCCAGAAAAATCCAGAAAATCATAGAAAATCTAAAATATTGAAAAATAATGTTTAAAACTGAAATCGGTCAAATCGGAATACTAGAATGTTCAAATCGAGCAATACCCTAGGATCGGGTCCTCGGTTCAGACTAGGGCTGACTCCGAGTCCACGAATCCAAATCCAAGACAAAACAATCATATAAAGAATTCATAATACAACACAAATACCGGAAGCAAATCGAAAAAATACGATCGAAAAATCTGAATACGCAACTAAGTACGTATTCCGGGAGCGGGGTGTTACAATCCATCCACCTTACAAAAATTTGCGTCCTCGCAATTTCGTTAAGGGGTGAATTGAACACAAAAGGGACAAGGGTGGAATCTATACCAATTAAGATATGAAGCACTAGAGGTAGGGCTCTCAAGTCAACTGAATAATAATCATACTCTGCATTTCCGGCTGATGATGTCGTGGCTGTGTAATAAATCTTTAGAATAATGCTGAATAATACTGATGATGTCGTGGCTGTGAAATAAATGAATACTGATGATGTCGTGGCTGTGTAATAAAGAAAACCCCGAAAATCCTGAGCATAATAAAGAAGACCGATAATTAAGAATCCGACTGCTGTCCTCTGAAAGATAGCCAGATCAAGATCGATCTGGAGAATACCAAGCTTCATAGAATTGGCCGAAGAGATCACATAATAGCTTCATTCTGAACCAGCCACTACCTCTCTAGTCTAGTCATATCTTAATATAGTATAAGGATTCATAAAACCAAAACAGGGAAAGGATAGGAAGGATTTAGGAATCAAAGAAAAGATAGTCAAGAAATAGATAACTCCGCACTTGCAGTTGGAATGTATAACCAAGATTCATGTATTCCAGTTGCAAATCGCTTTACCATTGATTTGCCTTCTGGACGTACTGAGGAAGTTAGAGCCTAAGCTCTGATACCAACCTGTAACGCCCCGATTCCACGGATACGGGGACGTCACTGCAACGTATATACGTAAGTCCGAATTACCTTCCCGTATATACGCTAAGCATCAGTACAGACAAGAATCAGAGTACGGAAGCAGTGGTGCATTATACATTCCAACACATATATCCAATTACAGAATTATCACCAGATGTGATCTAATATTACATGAATATCATATCACTAATATGCGCAAATGCGGGAATACAAGCAGATGTACAAGAGTAAAACAGCATAAAGGTACTCACGAGTTTAAAAAGGAAAACTCGAGAGACTCACAGGGGGCCTGGAAGGATGTGGCTCAGGACGGTCGGCTGGAGATCCACGCTACTGCTGCGTTACTCTGAACACACGCTCCTAGCTCCAAGACCTGGACGTGAGAATCCAGGGGAGTCAAATAATACTCCCCAGGCGAGTGTAGAAGCAAAACCAAGTGGTGAAGCAGGGTGAGCACAATAATGCATATATCAAGAAGGAAATACTCAGGAGGCAGATAGGATAGAGCAGGTAAGAATAGACATGGCATGAGAATCATAAAACAGGAAATCCGAATAAAACCAATCCGAACTACCATAATACTCATAAAACATGAAATCCGATATAAAGTCCGGGAAAAGCAAATACGGTAAGGCACATCACGGATTCATAGCTATTTAAGATGTAGGCTTTGGTATGCGTCTCATTCCACATACCTCTACTTACAACTTAAAGAGCCGGTTATTATGACACTTTATTATTACTCGTCTAACCCATATATCTAGGTATGTGGCTCGGTGTACGGCCAACTCACATACATCCATCTATAAGCAAGTCGAGGTTGTTATTGGAAACAGCGGGGGTATCAACGTACTATGTTTACAGTGGGTCCCGTGCATGCCCGGGACCACGGTCCAGGATTGTTCCGTTGCATGGAAACGGAAGCCAGCCGCAAGGCTAAACAGGAGGGACTTATGTATGCCCTTATCAATCAGGAATAAGGGAGCCAGCTCTCCCCTCGGTCCCCTGGAGTACCACAGGTCAGACCGGATATATAGTGCACAACCTAATGCCACTGTAAACACGAACACATATCGATATCCGCATGTTTCCCCCGACCCAATACAAGTTGGTCCTTTTTAGGATTTATTAGTTTAATTATCACTTTACGGGAAAAACAGGAAATAGACATGATCAGGAGTAAGGAGTACATAAGTACTATATAGTCAGGTCACTGCATGTAAAGCAGGAAAACAGGTCACTGATCATGACACAGAATCATAAGTCAAGGTCCCCGTAAAGATGATAATCACAAGTCAAGTCATCATGCTGGGTGTCAAGTGATAGCATGACAGAGTGGTGATATTTAGTAAACAATCAAGCATATCAAGAATGGATAGTAGTCAGGTAAGTCATGACATAAAAAAAGGGTCTTGCCAAATAGTGGCATGGCAGGTGGTTAGATGATAACACAGTTGCCAAGTGATATACATATGATAAATGGTAGCACATACTGACAGGTCTAAAATAATGCCAAGTGGTAATGTAAAAGCAATGGTCCAAAGTCCAACAAGTCCAACGACCACGAAGGATCGGCCACGCATAGCATAAAGCAATAAAAGATATAAAGCATGAAATACAATACATGAAGACTAGAGCGAGAATACTATCATAATCAATGGAATGGTAAAGCAAGAGGGTAGCGAGTGAGAACACTCGCCTGAGTCACCAATATACCGAAATATCCGAAATCCACGGAAGCTTGGGATGCGCCACAAACCTGATATAAATATGTAGAGTGAAGAGGAGAGAGAAAGAGAGAAGGGAAGATGATGTTTGTCAAGTGACAAGTCAAGCAATACCATACATGATATAAGGCTAGAGGGTAAGGTTCATATTCAAGAAAGGAATCAACTAAGACAACCAGCTAAAGTTAGTCGACTAGGATGGAAGAGTAGTCGACTAATAAAGGGGTTAGTCGACTAACAGTCTGGTATAGTCGACTAAAACTGGGTTCCAGAGAGTTGATATTCTGATTCAGGAAAAGTTAGTCGACTGGGTGGAAAGGGTAGTCGACTAACAGACATCTCAAGTCGACTAACAGTCATGTCAAGTCGACTAATACTGTGATACAGAGAGTTGGGTTTCTGGTTCAGGAAAGGTTAGTCGACTAGGGTCAAGGGAGTAGTCGACTAATCAAGGTTTCTAGTCGACCAATAAATAACCTAAGTCGACTAAAACTGTGTTTCCAGAAAGGCTACGTTTCAACTAGGGTTTTCTAGTCGACTAATCTATAAGTCTAGTCGACTAATCGTCTGGAAACAGCAAACAGAACAGATTTTCTAGGGTTTGTGTTTGATGATCCAAAATCATGATTTGAAGACATAATTTGTACAAGATATGAATACTTAAACATGCTAAGAATTAACCAAGTCTAGGTAATTGAAATTACTTACCAAAAAGGAGTACAAGTGAAGGAGTGATGGAGGTAGTGTTGGAAGTTGTTGATGAAGAAGAAGGTGGTCAGGTGATATACATGTGTTAAAAGGTAGCATGTAACTGACAGGTCTGAAATAATAGCAGGGCAAGTGACAACATATCAGAAACCAAGAATACAACGACCACGAGGGTCTGCCACGCATAGTATGAAAGCAGTAAAAGATATATGGAATAAAGTATATGAAGACATGAAGCGAAATACTTATCGTCCCGACGAAACGGGGAACTCAAATAAAGAATGGCGAGACTACTCGCCTAAATCACCGGAAAGCCGAAAAGTCCGAAATCCGTGGAACTCGCGCACGCGCCATAAAATAATAATATATATAGAGAGAGAAAGTAAAGAGAGAGAAAGAGAGAGAAATCTAGAGAGAGAAAGGGAGATTTCTAGAGAGAGAAAGAGATGATGAGAGAGAGAGAGAATCAGGAGAGAGAGAGGGTGCGGTTGAGAGGGAGAGAGAGAGAGAGCTAGAGTGAGAAAGAGAGGGGAGAGAAAGAGAGAGGAGAGAGAAACAGTGAGAGAGAGAGAGATAGGGGAGAGAAACAGAGAAGGGGGGCTGTTGCCCCCCCTGCTCCCGCACACAGCGCCCCCCCCCCCCATTGGGGGCGCTCAGCCAGGCCGCCGGCCAGGGGCGGCGCCGGCCGCCTGCAGAAAAGGAGGGGGCAGCGCCCCCTCACAGAGAAGGGAGGGGGCTGTGCCCCCCTCCAGCAAGGGAAAAGAGAGGGGGGCTTTGCCCCCCTCCACAGCAGACGCACAGGGGGCCCAGGTGGGCCCCTGGCCGGTCACGGCCGCCGGCACGCCGCCGGCGGCGCCGGACCTGGGGTGGCGCCGGCCACCCCAAAAGGGGAAAGGAAAAAGAAAGAAAGAAAAGAAAAGAAAAAAGAAAAGGAAGAAGAAAAGAAAAGAAAGAAAGGAAGAAGAAAAAGAAGGGAGGAGAAGAGGGGAGTTCGCCGGAGTTGGAGGAGTTCGTCGGCGGTGGTGGACGTGGCCGGATCCGGGGAGAAAGAGAGGGAAGAAAAATGAAAAAGGAAAGAAAAGGAAAGAAAAGAAAAAGAGAGAAAGAGGAAGGAGATGGCCGGGGCTTTGGGGTCTTCGCCGGCGTCGTGGTGGCCGGAGGCGCCGGCGGTGGCTTTGGTTGGGTGTCGCCCACGCAGGAGAGGAAGAAGAAGAAGAAAGAAGAAGAAAAAGGGAAGAAGGAAAAAGAGAAAGAAAAAGAAAAAAGAAAGAAAAGAAAAGAAAAAAGAGAGAGAGAGATTGATGGATGGGAGAGGGGGTGGTGTCACCACACGTGGAGGGGAGTAGGTGGAGTTGGTGAGAAAAAGGAAGGAAAAGAAAGGAAAAGAAAGAAAGAAAAATTTAAAAATAATAATATAATAATAAGGTTGAAAAATCGACTGTCTCCGAAAAATCCCAAAAATACCCGGAGGTAGAAAACGTCATCTGAGGAATAATATGAAATCGGTTTTCAGAAATAAAATCCCGTTTTCAAATTAAAAATCCGGAAGTCAACCGCCGATACCGGTCTACACCGGTCGGCCGGATTTTGATAAATTCCGAAAAATCCCAGAAAATGTATTAAAGAAGAAAATATGGTTTTAAGAAGTAAAGTAAAAGCGGAATTCAGAAATTCAATTCCAATCGTCCCGGAATCAACCAGCGATACTGGCCGATACCGACTCCGGTGGAATTTTCATAAAATCATAAAATCCTCAGAAAAAGAATGTAGGTAGAAAATATGATTCTAAGAAATAAAGCCTAAAGCACCATCATGAAATTCTAAACTGTTTGAGAATTAAAAATCCAGGAATCGGTCAGCGGCACTGGCCGACACCGGTTTTGAAGACTTTCATTTTAATTCCGGAAAAATCCAGAAAATCATAAAAAATCTAAAATATTGGAAAATAATGTTTAAAACTGAAATCGGTCAAATCGGAATACTAGAATGTCCAAATCGAGCAATACCCTAGGATCGGGTCCTCGGTTCAGACTAGGGCTGACTCCGAGTCCACGAATCCAAATCCAAGACAAAACAATCATATAAAGAATTCATAATACAACACAAATACCGGAAGCAAATCGAAAAAAATACAATCGAAAAATCTGAATACGCAACTAAGTACGTATTCCGGGAGCGGGGTGTTACATCTTCCTTGGTCGAATTGAATGACCAGATTCTCGAAAGTGAAGGACTTGGACTGCGGGCGTGCTTCCTTGTTGCGCCAGAGAACCACAGTAGGTTCGCAGAGAACCTTTTCTGTCTCCGCAGAGACTTTCCTTGAAGATTTAGCCAGAGAGGCTCTGGCTGCACCAGCTTTTCTGATTTCAGAGTTAGACCCGAAGGTCTGTTCGCCGCATTGCGACACTTGATTCTCGGCAGTGGAGAATTTCATTCCCCAGCGGAGTCGCCATCTAGTCTTCCATTGATTTGCAAAAGGGGAAAGCTTACAATAAAAGGGTTGAGGAGCTAAATTACAAGTATTCTTAAAAGATTACAAGTAGATCTCCTCAGAGATTCTGGAGAAGTGTACCGATAGGAGTCTGGTCAGCGCCCGACCACTTATCCCTTTGACGATGCGAGCGATGAGATTCCCTTCTCGCCTGGTTCCGAGAATCAGAGAATGGAAGGTTGGTAGAACCCTCTTACTACTTCTCAAATCGCCTTCTGTTAGGAATTCCTTCTCGCCTGGTTCCGGAGATTCCTTGAGAAGAAGGTATTAGGGTATCCGCACCCTGATTAGAGAAGCAATTCTCTAAAAGTATCTGAATTCAAGAGCGCACGGTGCGTCGTGAAGAAGCCTCTGCTTGTGGAGTCCTCTTGTGCGTGTTGTCTCAGAAAAGCTTTGTTTCTGGAGATATCCTTGCCTCCTCTCTCCTTGTACCCCTGATGGGCTATTTATAAGGAGAGCAGGTATAATCGTCCCTTGAAAATATGGAAAAAATTGAATCAAATCTGTTTAAATCTGGAAAGTAGCCTTGCTGCGAGGCTAGGATCAGCTTCTGCGAAGCTAGGAATGGCAGGTCGGTTGATCTTCTTGATCTGTTTTGATCCTTTCATATCGTTGGAGGATTTCCCCTGATCTTCTTACTCATTTTAGGAGAGTCAAGAGATTGTGGCAATCAACTGCCAAATTTGATCTCAGATTTGATCTTGATTGGATTTGATAGTGATCCGATCTCATCCGGAGATTTGATTGGTCAAAGGTTGACCATAGCAGACCGATAGCGGCGCTGCCCTCTTTGAACTCATAGCAGAGCTGGAGGCAATTTCTTTACGAAGTCCGAAAAGAGGCTTTTCGGCGGAGCTAGACGTCTTCTGTGGCGAAGCTATAAGTTAGCTTCCTGGCGAGGCTCTGAATGGCTTCAAGGCAGAGTTGGATGATCCTAACCTCTCAAGCGAGGCTATCCCTTTGGGCTCATGTGATGCTAAGTGCTAGCATCTTAGACCTGCTGAGGTCTGTTCAGAAACAATCCGGGTTCACTGTCTACTTGCTGGATCAGTGGAGTCCAAGTTGCTTCCCTGTCCCTCAGAGATGGGTGAAAACTGGTCTTCAGCTCGTCTGTCACTTGTCTTTTGTAAATGTCAACAAGTTTAGACATTGTTCAAGTTAGTAAGAATCTTGTCTTTTTAAGTGTCAACAAGAGCCTAGCACACTAGAAGAGCTCAAGGGTCAAACAATATTGAGAAGACTATTTCAAGATTTGTATTTTTATCTTTTTCATTTTAGTTAAGATTTATAGTCATTTGTTAAAACCAAGATGAAAGAAGTTGATAGCTTTTTAGGATTGTCACACACACACACATTTCATATTCCTTCGCGTTTTCTAGCAAAAATCTATTACCAGGTTTCTTACCGAGTTTCAGTAAAACAAAGTTTTAGAAGATCAGTTTTCGAAAAAACAAGTTTTAGAAAAACTGGTTTTTATTTTAGAAAAGAATTTTTATCAAAATAAAGTTCTAATCTATTTGGTGCTGATCTATAATCATACTCTAGTTGTTCAAATCCCTAGAACTCTATTTTGTGTTTACTTATCAAAAGAAAATTTGTTGAAAAAATATTGACTTCAAAAAGATATCCAAAAACCTGTTTTGGTCCTCAACCGGTCGATCGTGCGGTTGACCGCTGGCAGAGAAAAACTGCTCTGTCGGTCAACTGGGCGGTCGATCGACATGCACCAAGTGCAAACGTGCATTTCGGTCGACCGGCCAGGTCGACCAGAAGCAAGAGCAGTGCTCTCTGTTTGTTTTGGTTGATCGGCCCGGTCGACGGACAGAGAGTTTCACTCTCTGTTTGGGAACCACGGTCAACCGTCCGGTCGACCGCTTTTCCTAACGGTCGGAAACCCGACCGTTGGCGGTCGACCGCTCGGTCGACCGATAGTAGAAAACTCTGCTGAGTTGGCTCCCAACGGCTAGATTCAATTTTATCTTTTGTTGGGTCTTGTCCTAACGGATCTATTGAGTTTTCTACCCTCATTTTCATCCCCTATAATAGTGGGACTATGAAACAACTTAACAGTAAGATTTATAAGCCTCACATCAAAGTTTTTCATAGTTTAGCCTCTTTGAAAAAGATTTTCTCTTGAGCCTACTATTTCCAAAATTAGGTGTTTTATCTTGAGCCTTCTTCTACTTCTCTACTTGTTATTTGCACTACACAATCCCAAGTGTTTTACATTCTCATCTTGGTTGTAGGGTTGTGTTTGTGAGTTATCTTTGTGGTCAAATGTTGATCACTATTTTTTTCGATTGAGAAGTTGTAGAGGTTGCGGCCTCGAGCGAGCTAGTGAGCTCTAAGTTGGTGTTGCGGCATCGTGAGAAAGGACAAGTGTGTCCGAAGAGTTCTAGTGAGAACTTGTAACCGATTGACGATCCGGTGGGATCGGTTATAGTGGAAATCCTTCATCGTGTTGAAGGCGGGGACGTAGAGCAGTGCCTCGAACTTCGAAACATATCCTTGTGTTTGCGATTGTCTACTTTCTCTCTATACTCTACTCTCTCTTTACTTGTAGTTATATTGCTTACTCTTTTGCAAGATCTATTTAATTGTTATTGCTTATTGCTAGTTAGTTTTTAATTCTACATTATTTGCCATTAAATATAGTCATCACCTATTCACCCCCCTCTAGGTGATTTTCAATTGGTATTAGAGCCTAATCCTAGCATTTGGTTTAACCACCTTAGGGAGATCCTCTTTATTTGGCTATATTTATTTGTTGCATCTATTATTTGTTTGTGCACTAAACTTGTTTTCAGGCATCACTTGACTTCTCTAGCATCAACTCCCTACCAAAGTTTGATGGCTTGAACTTGTCCATTTGGAAGGTCAAA
Organism: Agave tequilana; assembly: GCA_038442645.1. Taxonomy (NCBI): domain Eukaryota; kingdom Viridiplantae; phylum Streptophyta; class Magnoliopsida; order Asparagales; family Asparagaceae; genus Agave; species Agave tequilana. The sequence continues at coordinate 108,543 of JAVJIF010032704.1, forward strand.
ATGAACCATTCCTAAAGTCCCTGGAGCTAGAGTTGCCAAATCCATTACTAAAGAATTTGTTGAATCTCACGGTGATGAGGATACATGGTCCGAAGTGATTGGAATGAGAAAGTGTATTAAAAATAGTTTAAGAGTTAGCAAGTCTTAGTCTCGTTTCAATTCTATCCGCTGTAGCAAGGGCCAAAGCGGGTCGATCCACAGGGAAGGATGCGATGCAAGCGTTTCAGACGATTTCTCTATATTACACTTAGATCAAAACAAAAGAGAAAGATTGATTAGATTTGAATGATTTTATTGGAGATATGCAGTTTACTAATCTTCTACCACAACCCATAGTGCAAGTCTCAAAGAGTGATTATCATCTTAAAACAAGTAATATCTATCCTAGGTTATTAATAGAAGTTCAAGCAATATAAATGATATTAGAACCCGCACTAATTAAAATTCAACAATTGTTCATCCTAACTTCTAAGTATAGCATAAGAGAAGTCTTAACTTAAAGTTATGCTATCAAAGTTTTTAAGTATGAATTTATGAAGAATCGTTTAGAAGTGTAACCTAGATTAGAAAAAACTAACTATCAATTAATCTTCAAGAAAACTATTTTAATCCTAGGGTTTCTATCAATTAATCTTCAAGAAAACTGTTTTAATCTTAGGGTTTCTAAAAGTGATTATCAATCAATCCACTTTCTCAACTAAACTAGGGTTGTTTAAGAGATTAGCAAACCACAAATTAAATTTAGTTATTCATCTCTTTTTTTTATTTTCAATTTTTGTTTAATGTGAAAATTGTGTGAAAGAGAGAAGAAGACAAAAAAATAGATCTCAGCAGAAAACAAAAGTAAATGACAAAATTTAATAACAAAGAAAAAAGTAACCTTTATTTGAATGTCACTTCCAAATACAGTGCTCCTCTCCTCCTCCAAGATATGCTAAAAACAAAACGAAATTACAAGAATTTTTAAAGAGAAAATTTAAAGAAAACCCTAAGTTCCCGTCTCTGGATGCCCCTCTCTGTTGCTCTGCAGGGGTATTTATAGGAAATGGGAGAAGTAGAGTCCTGGTACAACTCCCCTACGAAAACTGGTACCCATCCTCATCCATAAGGCCGCGGAAACGCGGCTATAGCTTGGCTTCTGGCCACGCGTTTCTCGCGTGGCCTCCTCTGGTCCGTCCATCTGGGTATATCCTTCTGGATTCTGCATAAGGCCTCTTTATTTTGAAAATTCGAGATAACTTGGGAAGCAAGTTATCATAAATCCAAATCTTTTTAAAGCGAATTTTTATCTTTGCACTCTTCTCCTTTTATCTTTAGCCTTGTCCTGCAAGCAACTAAGGTTGAGTAGAAGTCCATTCTTTTCCTCTTCTTTTAGCAATTAGGAGTTCTATCTTATCCTCCCTTTTCCTCACTTAGATTTTAAATAAAGAGTTTAAAAATCCAAGTTTAGATTAGGTTAGATAATATAGAAACTTCTAAATTACTACAACTTTTGCACATGGGCTTTTGGGCTTCTGGGCTTCATTTAGGCTTTTATTTCTTTATTTTCTTAATTACTCAAGGCCTGCACACATTAAATAACAAAACTTTAGTAATAGTGCATAATTAAAAGAATAAATAGGGAAACATGATAGTAAATGTAGTGATATATATGCATTTTTTATTACCTATCACACCCCCACACTTATCTTTTTGCTCGTCCTCGAGTAAAAATAAAAAAGAATAAGAAAAGAAAAACTAATCTATCCTAACTCACTTTCGTAGGCATCACGGTTGCACTTAGCATGTGCAACAAGCCGTTAAACCTCTAGGTTACCCTAGAGGACGAGTGTTGTCTCGTGAGGGTTTTCAGCGGATTACACCCACAAAATTCATAAAAAGGAAAATATTTGACATATGTTTGAAGAGACTAAGTAGTCTATAAGTTTTAGGATTATCATTTTCATTCATTCTTAAACTTAATCTTTATATAATAAATTGTTATCCATTTTAGGTAAGAATCAAAATTGAATTTTTGTATAGTCTCTTTCTTTATCCTAAGTCATATGCATCCTTGTGAATCTTTACTAGGAATTCTTTAACTTGGACTCTCATGCCTCTTTATTATTATTTTCTTTTTTTTAATATGTATAACTCATCTAATTTTCTTTTGTGTAAGTATCAAGGCTTCTTGAGGCTCTCATACCTAACTAATTGACTATTAGATGTGTTAGTACATATATAAATAATATTTCTTAGTTTTCTTAGGCTTTCTAATCCACCTATGTAGCGAGCTTAAAATCGGTGGCTCTCAAATTGGTTGGTTTTAGGGCACCGAGTGAGAAACACCCTACAGACTTAAGGATTCGAGTGAACTAGGCCACAAAACCAAGGACTCTATTTATAAAATCACCTTTAGGCGTGAATACTTATGCTTCTTGAGGCACATGTATCCAGCTTAATTAGTGAATTTCTTTATTTTTTTTATTGTTTTATTTTTTTTATAAGGCACAAGAGTCTCTGTCTTAGAATCCTAGATATGTAAATGTATTAGGTATGCACATTTCATTAAGGTAAAAATCAAGACTAATTACTTATTCAATTTTTCCTCCTATACCTAAGAATTCAACAATTTATTTATTTTGATCAAGTTTTTAGAAATCCTAATCATGATTTTCCTATTTCTTAAGACTAACTTAGATTTCTTTCAAAAGATAAGTCAAAATATTGTCCTTTTTTCATATATCTTTTTATATTTATTTATTTTTTTTATAGTTATGTTAGAACAAATAAAATTTTTTATATATTTGCTATATTTTTATTTGTTATTATTTTTTTAATTTTTTTAAGGTTATATTCTCTCCCACACTTGTCTCATGCATTGTCCCCAATGTATGAATGAATGCATGGATGCATGAATTGGTAGAGAGATAGAGTTACCGATATGTTGGGTCAAAAAGACCCATGGCTGCATTTACTTCCGGTACTGATTCCAAAAATATTTTAAGACGTTGACCATTTACCTTGAATGTACTGCCATTTTTCGGGTCGTATATCTCTATGGCTCCGTGTGGAAACACAGTCTTAACAATGAAAGGCCCTGTCCATCTTGATTTTAACTTGCCGGAAAGAGATGATGTCTAGAGTTATAGAGTAACACTTTTTATCCTTGGACAAAAGTTTTTCTAGTGATGAACTTATCGTGAAACACCTTAACCCTATCCTTTGCAATTTTCGCATTTTCATTTGCTTCGTTCCTCAACTCCTCCAGTTCAGAAATTTGCAATTTCCGAAGCTCACCGGCCTTATCTAGATCGAAATTCAGCTGCTTAATTGCCCATAAGGCTCGGTGCTCTATCTCAACAGGAAGGTGGCAAGCCTTTCCAAAGACTAGTCTGTAGGGAGACATTCCTGGAATCGTTTTAAAGGCGGTCCTATATGCCCATAAGGCATCCACCAATTTTGTGGACCAGTCCTTCCTATTCTGATTCACAGTTTTCTCCAAGATAAGCTTGACTTGCCTATTGGAAACTTCTACCTGTCCACTGGTTTGAGGATGGTACGGCATAGATAACTTGTGAGTTATGGCATATTTTCGCATAAGAGCTTCAAAATTTCTATTGCAAAAATGTGTACCATTGTCACTAATTATGGCACGAGGGGTTCCAAAGCGCGAGAGGATGTTTTCTTTCAAGAATTTGACAACAACTTTGTTGTCATTTGTCTTGCAAGGGACAGCTTCAACCCATTTCGATACGTAATCTACAGCCAACAAGATGTATTGGTGCCCAAATAAATTAGGGAAGGGACCCATAAAATTAATGCCCCAAACATCAAAAAGTTCTACTTCTAGAATTGGATTTAGGGGCATCATATTTTGTTTGGAAATCCTTCCTATCATTTGGCATCTTGTGCAAGTTTTGCAAAAGTTAAATGCGTCTTTAAACAAAGTGGGCCAATAAAAACCACTTTGTAGGATCTTTTCGGCAGTTTTGCGGGGACCAAAGTGTCCACCGCAAGTAAATTCATGACAAAAGGCTAGAACGCTTCTAGTTTCCTCATCGGGCACGCATCTCCTAATAATTTGGTCGCTACAATATTTGAAAAGGTAAGGATCTTCCCATATGTAATACCGGACTTGAGATAAGAATCGGTATCTATCCTGTTTTGACCAATTAGGTGGTGTTTGGTTTGTGACTAAGTAATTTACTATGTCGGCAAACCATAGTTCCTTAGAGATGGCTAGAAGTTGTTCATCGGAAAAATTGTCATTGATGGGCAGTTCGTCGGAAGGTACGTTTGGCACACAAGAGAGATGGTCTGCGACAATATTTTCAACACCCTTTTTATCTCGAATTTCGAGATCAAATTCTTGAAAGAGGATGATTCAACGAATGAGTCGGGCCTTCCCATCCTTTTTTAGCATTAGGTATCGAAGTGCAGAATGGTCGGTGAAAATCGTGGTTTTGGTCCCAAGTAGGTATGGGCGGAATTTTTCCAAAGCGAGCACTACTGTCAAGAATTCTTTCTCGGTGTAGTATAGTTCACTAGGGCGTCATTGAGTGTCCTACTTGAATAATAGATCATGTGTTGCTTGTTATCTTTGCGCTGTCCTAAGACAGCGCCTATCGCAAAATCTGAGGCATCGCACATGATCTCAAAGGGTTGGACCAGTCTGGAGGTGAGATGATAGGTGCAGAGATAAGTTCCAATTTCAACTTCTCCCACGCGCTATTACACTTATCGTCAAAGATGAAGGGCACGTCTTTAGCTAGAAGATTTGTAAGGGGTCTAGCAATTTTGCTAAAATCCTTAATGAACCTACGGTAAAACCCGGTGTGTCCTAAGAAAGAACGAATGTCCTTCACGCTTCGTGGAATTGGAAGTTTGGCTATGATCTCCACCTTAGCCTTGTCCACTTTGATCCCTCCCTAGATATCTCATGACCTAGGACAATCCCATGCTGCACCATAAAGTGGCACTTTTCCCAATTTAGGGTCAAGTTCTTTTCGGTGCATCTATTCAGCACTAGCTCCAAGTGATGGAGACATTGGTCAAATAAATTTCCATAGACGGAGAAGTCGTCCATGAAAATCTCTAAGAAGCGCTCGACCATGTCAGAAAAAAGGCTTAACATACAACGTTGGAATGTGGCGAGGGCATTACATAGGCCGAAAGGCATTCGACGATAGGCAAATGTCCTAAATGGGCATGTGAACGTTGTCTTTTCTTGGTCCTCCGGGGCTATTGGGATTTGGTTATACCCTGAGTAATCGTCCAAGAAACAGTAATACTCATGGCCTGCTAATCGTTCGAGCGTTTGGTCGATAAATGGGAGGGGGAAATGATCTTTTCTAGTGGCGGCGTTCAACTTGCGATAGTCTATGCATACTCGAACTTTGGTAGGCAGTCGTGTTTGCACTAACTCTTGCTTGTCGTTTTCTACCACAGTAAAGCTGGACTTCTTAGGGACCACATGCATTGGGCTAACTCATTCGCTATCGAAAATGGGATAAATGATCCCATTATCTAACAGTTTCATTATTTCGGCTTGTACAGCCTCTTGCATGAGCGGGTTTAGCCTACGCTGTGGATCCCTCTTAGGTTTAACCACTTCCTCTTGCTGGATTCTATGCTGGATTATCTTAGGGCTCAGTCCCTTGATATCTACCATGGTCCAACCAATGGCTTCCCTGTGTCTCCTAAGGGTTGCCAGTAGGTCTTCCTCTTGCCTATTAGTCAAATTGGAGGCAACTATGACTGGTAACGTCTCTTGTTCACCAAGGTAGGCGTACTTAAGATATTTAGGCAAGGTCTTTAACTCCAAAGAAGGAGGTGGCTCGATGGGTGGAGGTGTTAAGCTTAAATTTTTCATCTCTATAGAACTTGGATTTGCTACCCATTCAATCTCATCAAGGTTGAGATCACTAGATTCTAATGCTTCCTCTTCCTTTGACTCTAGTGTGATCTCCTCGTTGTGCTCACTGGTCATGTTTTCAATGAAGTTAACCTCAAAGGGTTGATCGTTTATGTCGTAGGGATGTTTACCTAAGTTGAAAACATTGACTTCCTTGGTCATATCCCCAAAGGTCAATATCATGGATCCGTTTCTACAATTTATGATTGCATTCGCGTTGCTAGGAACGGGCGTCCTAAGATGACGAGAGTTTGGGACCTAGGATTAGACATAGGTTGTGTCTCTAAAACAATGAAATCGACTGGGTAAATGAATTCTCCCACCTGTATGAGGACATCATTGATCTCTCCCTTAGGAACTTTAATTAAGCGATCAGCCAATTGGATAGTAACTTGGGTTGGGTTGAGTTCTCCTAATCCAAGTTGTTGATATACGGAGAAAGGAAGCAAATTAATGCTAGCTCCTAAATCGAGGAGTGCTCGATTGATTTCAGCTCGACCTATTGTGCAAGAAATGGTGGGGCAAGCAGGGTCCTTGTACTTGACTGGGATCTGGTTGGACAATAGCTCATTAATGTTAGTGGCTAGAAAAACCTTCTTAGGCACATTTGTCTTTCTTTTCTTGGTGCACATGTCCTTAAGGAATTTGGCATAACTAGGGACCTGTTGGATTGCATCAAGAAGTGGTATATTGAGCCTAACCTGATTGAACACCTCGAGTAGTTTCTCTATATGCGCATTATTATTGCTCCTAAGCCTATTTGAAAATGGGGCTGTAGGTTGGTGCACCTGTCTTGCTGATTTTTCATCTTCAGTTTCTTTGGAGTTTTGCGGAGATGGAGTGGAACTAGATGGAATGGACAATTGAGATGGGTCCTGTGGCATGAATACATGATTATCAACTTGTTTCCTGATCTTAGTGTATGAACCAAGTTACACTGGTTTGGGTCTTGAACCTCATTGGCTTGCCTAGGATTCCTAGGGTTTGGCAATGGTTGACTTGGTAGAGTTCCCTTTTGTCTTTCTTGTTGATTCAGTTGGATCTCTATCCTAGTCAAGACTTGAGCCAGCGTGTCGTGACTTTTAACTAGAGTGTCCACCTTTCTTTCCATGTTGGAGAGTCTTGTTTCCATTTGTGAATTTTGGAAAGAGTGTGGAGGATTTTGACTGGGGAAATTTTGTTGATAAGGTGGATTTTGAAAATTGTTAGAGAATTTGGGCCTTGTTTGATCATTGTTGCTTGGGCCCCATGAAAAATTTGGATGATTTCTCTAACCAGGATTGTAGGTGGGCGAATATGGATTGTTGGCGGGCCTTGTGAAGGCCACACTTATATGTTCGGGCAAGGTTTGATGCGCGATAAAGACGGGACATTTCTCGAACACATGGTTCATGTCTTGACAATAAGTACAGCCCGCCGAAGGTATTGGGCTGACTTGGTTCACAGAGACTGGTTCTTTAGTTTCAAGAGCTTCTAGTCTTCGCATCACAGCAGCTAACTTAGCGTCGGTAGCTATGTTGGCCTCAATGGAATGGATACCTCCTTTAGAAGAAGTAGGGTCATTAGTCCTAAATTTTTCCGGAGTTGGTTCCCATTGGATGGTATTATCAGCTAATTCTTCATATAATAACCATCCTTCATGTTCGTTCTTTTTCAAAAATCCTCCTTGGCACATGGATTCTAATAGCGTTTTAGTTTGATATTCTAATCCATCATAAAGAACTTGGCAAAGTCGCCATTTCTCTATCCCATGGTGAGGGCATTGGGCAAGGAGGTCCTTAAAACGTTCGAAGTATTTTCAAAAAGGTTCATTGGCTGTTTGCTTAAACTGTAAGATGCTCTTCCTAATTAGTGCAGTCTTGTGGACGGGATAAAACTTCTTTAAAAAGGCTTTGACAAAATTATCCCATGAGGATATTGAATCGGCCTCTAGACTGTAGAGCCATTTCTTTGCTAAGTCTTTCAAAGAGAATGGGACAAACCGTAATTTGATTGCATCTACTCCTAGGCTGGGTATCTTCATCATGAGACATACTTCTTCAAATTCCCTTATGAAAAAGTATGCATTCTCAGATTCAAGTCCATGTAATTTGGGAAGTGTGTTGATGTATTGTGGTTTGAGCTCAAATTGGTCAACACCTTCATCGGGTAACTGAATGAAAGAAGGAAGAGAGGTCCTAATAGGATAGAACCTATCTTGCAGTGACAGTGGTTGTGCCATGTGTGAGTCGGGTTTTTGTTCGGGTGGTGAACTGGTTCTAGTTAGTCTAGATGTGAATGGGTCTCTCGACCAAGCTGACATGCACAGTTAACAAACAAGTTCACCCAATCAATCAATGAAAAAGAAAAAATAGTCAAAATTCCTATTCTAGGGTAAGCCTTGACCTAGACGACTCCTAACTTTAGACTGTCTTAGGAGGTATATTGCCGACCTTAACCACAAGTTAATCGGCCAGGTAGGTGGCAAGACCGGTGGGAGGTTATCCGTCAAAGACGTTTCTTAATTAAGTAACCACCGATCTTCGGGCTTTCGGCCCTTAATCCCCTTCCTAGACACCGATTTGGTAAGAGTTAATTTCGAACAACTTCCTCCTTCAGCCAATCTCCTAGTGAGTCCGAGTTAACCTAGGGCAACGTCTAGTCAATTTTTACTTAAGGTTAGGGTTGTGAGTGTGACGGAGATGATTTGTGGGCCAAAGAAGGGTGATGAAATCCCCACCTTATCTTGTTAATGGGTTTTGCCCTTAATTTTTTTTTTTGTGTATGTGTAAAGCAGTAGATAAGTAATCACTCAAAAAGCAGTAAATCAGCCAAGAGTGTTTCCTAATCTATATGCAATGCAAACATACCTTGTCGCCAGCACTCTTCAACAAATTAAAAAAAATTAAATAGACACGTGCCTAAGATGCAAGAGTCTAATTTTTTTTATTTTTCCACAAATAGGTTACTGTTAATTAATTAGCAGTGTGCAGGGTGATCACAGAGAAAACTTATCAAAGCAGTAAACAAACTTGCAATTTGCAGCAACCTGCAGAAAATACAGTGAGTAGTTCACTACTCAGGCCGCGGAAACGCGGCTATAGCCGCGTTTGTACGGCTCTGTAGTAGGCTCTGCTGCTTTGCCTTCGAGGGCAGAGGCACAGAGTTGCTATATGTCCTTTGCTGCTGTTATTTTTCCTGTTATCTGAACCTGCAAATAGAAAGAAAGAAAGAATTAGTTTTGAGAATATCGTGCCGTTCCCTCCCCGGTAACGGCGCCAAAATTTTGATTGGAACGAGAAAGTGTACTAAAAATAGTTTAAGAGTTAGCAAGTCTTAGTCTCGTTTCAATTCTATCCGCTGCAGCAAGGGCCAAAGCGGTCGATCCACAGGGAAGGATGTGATGCAAGCATTTCGGACGATTTCTCTGTATTACACTTAGATCAAAACAAAAGAGAAAGATTGATTAGATTTGAATGATTTGATTGGAGATATGCAGTTTACTAATCTTCTACCACAACCCATAGTGCAAGTCTCAAAGAGTGATTATCATCTTGAAACAAGTAATATCTATCCTAGGTTATTAATAGAAGTTCAAGCAAGATAAATGATATTAGAACCCTAACTAGTGTGCACTAATAAAAATTCAACAATTGTTCATCCTAACTTCTAAGTATAGCATAAGAGAAGTCTTAACTAAAGTTATGCTATCAAAGTTCTTAAGTATGAATTTATGAAGAATCGTTTAGAAGTGTAACCTAGATTAGAAAAAATTAACTATCAATTAATCTTCAAGAAAACTGTTTTAATCCTAGGGTTTCTATCAATTAATCTTCAAGAAAACTGTTTTAATCCTAGGGTTTCTAAAAGTGATTATCAATCAATCCACTTTCTCAACTAAACTAGGGTTGTTTAAGAGATTAGCAAACCAAAAATTAAATTTAGTTATTCATCTCTTTTTTTATTTTCAATTTTTGTTTATGTGAAAAATTGTGTTAAAGAGAGAAGAAGACAAAAAAATAGATCTCAGCAGAAAACAAAAGCAAATGACAAAATTTAATAACAAAAAAAAAAGGTAACCTTTATTTGAATGTCACTTCCAAATACAGTGCTCCTCTCCTCCTTCAAAATATGCTAAAAACGAAACGAAATTACAAGAATTTTGAAAAGAGAAAATCTAAAGAAAAACCCTAAGTTCCCGTCTCTGGATGCCCCCTCTCTGTTGCTCTGCAGGGGTATTTATAGGAGATGGGAGAAGTAGAGTCCCGGTACAACTCCCCTACGAAAACTGGTACCCATCCCCATCCATAGGGCCGCGGAAACGTGGCTATGGCCGCGTTTCCGCGGCTATAGCTTGGCTTCTGGCCACGCATTTTCTCGCGTGGCCTCCTCTGGTCCGTCCATCTGGTATATCCTTCTGGATTCTGCATAAGGCCTCTTTATTTTGAAAATTCGAGATAACTTGGGAAGCAAGTTATCATAAATCCAAATCTTTTTAAACGAATTTTTATCTTTGCACTCTTCTCCTTTTATCTTTAGCCTTGTCCTGCAAGCAACTAGGGTTGAGTAGAAGTCCATCCTTTTCCTCTTCTTTTAGCAATTAGGAGTTCTATCTTATCCTCCCTTTTCCTCACTTAGATTTTAAATAAAGAGTTTAAAAATTCAAGTTTAGATTAGGTTAGATAATATAGAAACTTCTAAATTACTACAACTTTTACACATGGGCTTGCACATGGGCTTTTGGGCTTCTGGGCTTCATTTAGGCTTTTATTTCTTTATTTTCTTAATTACTCAAGGCCTGCACACATTAAATAATAAAACTTTAGTAATAGTGCATAATTAAAAGAATAAATAGGGAAACATGATAGTAAATATAGTGATATATATGCATTTTTTTACTACCTATTACGAAGCAACCACTAAGGACTATGAGGCCAATGCTAGAGCCCAATATGCACTTACACAAGCATTAAATGAAGATGATCTTCCTCGTGTGATTAATTACAAATCCGCTTATGAAGTTTGGAATGATCTTATCATTACTCATAAGGGGACGCACAAGTCAAGAGATCCAAAATCGTCTTGCTTCATTCTCAATATGAGAATTTTTATATGCTTGAAAATGAAAGTATAGATGAAATGCTCACTCAGCTCACCAAGATCACTAATGTTTTATCCTCTTTAAGTGACAAGATTGATAATGATCAAAAGATCCGAAAAGTCATTAGAGCTCTTCCCAAATCTTAAGAAGTCAAGGCAACCACCCTCAAGGAGCTAAATGATAGGGAAGAGATAGATTTCTCCGGCTTCATTAGTAATCTCAAAACCCATAAGATGAAAATGAAGGTGAGAGAAAAAGGGAGGCTCTAAAGAAGAAAGCAATAGCTTTCAAGGCGACTCCATCCTCCTTTGATGAAGATGAATCATCAGAAACTGCGATGAGCACTTTGCCATGCTCATTAGAAAAGTGGGCAAGATGTTCTACAAGAAAGGTAGACAAAGCAATTTTCAAAGAGGAAGACCTCAAGGAAGACTTGAAAAGAAATGGGAGAAAACGGGTCCGTACTTCCATTGCAAAAGAACGGGTCATCTAACTGCGGATTCCCCCTCTCTACAAGCTACAACCTCCAAGAATGTGCAAAAGAAGAAGAAGAAGAAGGCAATGGTGGCCACGTAGGATGACTCAGAGACAGAATCCGAAGAGGAGATCGACACCGCACACATGTGCTTCATGACACATGGTGATGAAGCTTCTAAGGTAAACCTAGAAAACTCTTTAGAAGATGAGAATTTGACCATGAATGAATTAGCACAATTTTTTGAAGAATTACAAAATAGATATGAAATTTCTCTTGCTCAAAATAAAAAGTTGAAAAAGGAAAATGATTTATTAAACAACAAGCTTGAGATTGTTTTAAATAAGAAAAATGATTTGTCAAATCGTTTGAGAAAATGAAAATGAATTTTGAAAAATATAAAACTACTTATAAGGGTAAAAGTCTAAGTATCACTTAGAATAAAAAGAAATTTTTGGATATTCAAAAACGCATTGAGGTTGTGGATACTACTTTGAAAAAGTGTGCATTTGACATGAATAAATTTGCATCTATGTTTCCTAAGGGAAAAACCCAAAGGAAACACACTCTTCATGCATCAAACACACATCATGAAAAGCATGCATACTTACATCAACACAAGCATGCATTTATGTATGAAAAAATATATTCTTGAGCTCATTGTGGCCGCAAAGGCCATTTGACAAAATTTTGTTATGCAAAATTAAATATGATAAAAAAAATGTTTGGGTTCGAGAAAATACTAACCCCATAGGACCTAAAAAGATTTGGGTACCAAAGGACGCGTCAAATTTGATTGATACAGGTGTGTCGTCCTCCTCCAAGACTTAGGGGGATGGTGCCCGGGTGGTGGATGCATCAAAGCTTAACGAACAAATCGTCTCTTGCATCGCTATCAAAGAGGCACCTATTTTGGAGATTGCCCTTGGTTTGGTAACTTCTCCACTTGAGAATTTTATTTCTAGTTACACCTATACATGCATAGGATTTGCTAGTTTTATTTTTAATAATATGCTTTAATTATGTAGACTTGCATATCCTTTTTTTTATCTTGACTATAGTTGAGATTGTGTATTTAGTTTGCTTTTATTTCTATTCTAGCCATATTTTGTTTGTCCATGTATCAAAGATTTTTTTTCTGGTTAATAAATGTTTTTATAAGTATATTGTTAAATATGAAAATTTATTTAACCAAAATTAAGCAAATAAATAGAGATAGCAATTGCGCACCTCAACTCTTATCTAGAGGAATGTCGAGAAGAAGTTCAGAACCCTTAAAGGGGTATTCGGCTTCAATATCTCAAATTTATTACTTAATTATTAAGAATATATTGTTAATAATAATAAAATAAAATAAATTAATTTTATGTGTTTTCATGCCTATTAAAATTTTAAACATTGTTTCCCTGTTTTATGTGTAAAATATATTTTTTTCTATTTTCATCTTAAAAGAAAATATTAAAAAAAAAAATAAAACTTTTACTATTTTTGGGCATTTACGGTCAACCGAGTTAGCCTGTCATAGGCCCGGTCGACGGGTGGTCGACCGATGTAGCCAAGAAAATAAAAAAAAATTTTGGGCCGAAGCCAGTCGACCGACTGAAACCAAGATTGCTCTCTGATTGATGCTAAACTGCACACAAAATACGAGATTATAGAACTTAAGAAAGAAGATGTGCAAGTGCTCAATTCTTCCGCTATAGCAAGTGGCTATGCGGGTCGTGATCCACAAGGAGGGTTTGCGATGGAAGCGTTACAGTTCTTTATTGAAATCTTTTAAGAAAATAAAACGAAGGTTCTTCTCTGTTTTTAGTTATGAAAATGAAAAAGAAAGTTATCTTAAAGTTAAAAGAAAATGGAAGATGAAGAAGGTGGAAAATCAGAAAATGATGAAAAGCGACTAAGTACAATGAAGTGGAGATGATAGAGTTGGAAGATGTAGTGATTTAACTTACAGAAATGAAAAAGAAAAGAAAACAAATATTTACCTTCTTTTCACCAAAAGCTTACCTTGAGTTCTTAGCTTCAATGTTACCTTGAATTGGAGGCAGTTAGCGCATAGCCCATAAGAGTCGAGTGTTGGTCTCTTCCATATTACATCATCAAGATACGCAAGCATGAAATGATACAGAGAGACTCACAATTCCATCGTCATGAGCTATCGGTGGCACTCGCAAAGGCAAGGCTCTTTCGATGCTTTTAGACTCACTTGGAAGACAGTTGTACCAAAAAGAAGGTAAAATAGAAAAGAAGAAGAGAACTAAAAAGAACATACAAGGAAATAGCATTGATTTGATTTCATAACAATCGAAGAAAAGAAATAAAACCTTACACCAATTGTCACTTTTAGCTCAAGCTTCAGTCTTGTTCTTCGATGAAAGTTGATCTCCTCAGATTACATAAATGAAAACTAAATTACATGAAAAAGAAAGCAAAAACCTAAACTAAGAAATGAAAAACTAGGCTAAATCCTCATCTGTCTTTTCCCCTGCTCAGCTAAAACCAGTATTTATAGGCAAAAAACCTAAAGGAGAAGATCCTAGGAAGATTGGGGGAATCTCCTGGTCTGATGTATTTCCCGTATCTTCTTCTGATTTTCTTATTTTTTCTTCAAAAGTTGACAAAACAGCCTTTGATTGTGCTTGATTCAGGGAGGATTCTTCTCAACCTTCCTTATATACCAAGATTTTGCCCACAGGGAGGATTCTTCTCAACCTTCCTTATATGCCAAGATTTTGCCCTGATTTCTTCATCTTGATTCAGGGAGGATTCTTCTAACCTTCCTTATATGCCAAGATTTTGCCCTGATTTCTTCATTTCAAATTTATTCTGAATTAATCAGAATTTGGTGGGCTTTTGGGCTTGTTTCTCTTCATCTCCTTAAGGAATGGGCCTGCAAATAAATTAAACATTTAATTAGGACAAAGCAGATTTTATTCTATAATAAGTATGGAAATATGATAATAAATGTGCAACATTAGTGACCAATCACACCCCCATACCTATCTTTTGCTCGTCCTCGAGCAAAACAACTAAACTATACTAAGGATTATTAGACCACTTTCGCAGGTCACGCGATTGCACTGAGCATGTGCAACAAGCCGTTAAACCTCTAGGTTTCCCCTAGAGGACGAGTTTTGTCTCGTGAGGGTTTTCAGTGGATTACACCCACAAAATCCATAAGAAAGAGAAACAAAGAGTTAGTATTTTCGAAAAGAATTTTGAAAGAGAAAAATATTTGAAATATAATTGTAAGATTTAAACAATCTATAAGTTATAGGAAAACTGAATTTTTCATTCTTAAACTTAGTCTCTATTCAAAAATTTGTTATCATCGAAGTAAGGAGTCAAATTGTACTTCTCATCTGGTCTATTACTTTACCCTAAGTCATATGCACTTTGTGATTGTGAAAATTTTGACTAAGGATTCTTTAACTCTAACTCTTATGCCTCATTTATTATTATATATATATAATTTTTTTTTTATTCCTTAGTTCTAATAGGCTTTCTAATCTGCCCATGTAACGAGCCTTTAATCGATGACTCCCAAACCAAACGGTCTTAGGGCACCAGGTGAGAAAACACCCCAAGGACTTAAGGACTCGAGCAAACAAGGCCACAAAACTAAGGATTTTATTATATGAACCCCTTTTAGGCGTGAATACTTATGCTTTATTAGGCACAAATACCCAGCTTAATTAGAGAATGTTTATATATATATTTTCAAACTTATCTAATCATCTTTCGCATAAATACTAAGGCTTGCTTAGGCCAAAGCACCTAGCTAATCAATAATTAGATTTGTTTATCTATTCTTTTTTTTCTTTTTCTTTTTTTTATAAGGCATAAGAATCTTTGTTTTTGAACCCTAAGTGTGTAAGTGTATGAAGTGTGCATATTTCATCAAGGTAAAGATCAAGACTAAATTACTTTGACAAATTATCTTCCTAACTCTATAAATCAAACAAATAATCTTATTTTGACCAAGAATAAGAAGTCCTAATTTGGATTTTCCTATTCCTTAAAATTAACTTAATTTCTTTCAAAAATAAGTCAAAATATTGTTTCTATTTTTCAAAAAGTTAAAAATGTTAATTTTTTTTTTAAAACAAAAAGAAAAGTTATGTTAGACCCTCCCCCACACCTATCTCATGCATTGTCCTCAATGTATGAATTAATGCATAGATGCATGAAAAAGAAGAAAGGGAAGGAAAAGGTTACCTTAAGGTGGTGGTTCCGGTGGTGGTCTGATTGGTCCACGAAACGCGGCCCAATCAACTTTTCTTGGGTCTCGAAGTAACCCACCAGCACTATCTTTAATATAACCCATTAAAAAGATATATCCATGAAGGATTTTTATTAAATATTTGACCCCATCTAATTTTCATATTCCATAACTAATTTCAGAGTCAAATTTGTCAACCACCTCGTCCCAGAATGGAGTATGAAATGATAGAACAGTTGACTTGGACTCAGGAAAGACAGGAACTAATACCGATTCAGGAAGGTGACTTAAGTCAAGTAAAGGTTCAGGAGTCGAAATAGGTTCAGAAATTGGGTCCAAGTCAAGAAGTTGAAACTCCAGTCCACATGTATTTTCCAACAATGGAATGTGACCTAATATGGGTGATTCCAGTTCAGGAATGATAGGTGGAGGAATCAAAACTGACTCTAAAATATTACTCAAGTTTGGTAACAAAACGGGAGTCAAGATTGATTTAGAAAGTTGAACTGGATCACTGATTTGAGAATCTAGGTCACATATCTCATTGAGTTCAATATCAAAAAATGGAGAACTTGCCAATTGTCAATAGGATCTTCAAAAGTGTATAATTGGTCAAGTTCAATATGATCCTCAAAGATGGGTGATTCAATTTCATTATGAATTGGGACAGGATCCAATGTCGACTCCGGGAAAAGATTGAAGTCAGGTAAAGATACCGGAGTCATTATTGAATCAGGAAGAAGAATTGAATCACTAAGTTGGGGTTCAAGATCATATTCATTTTCAAGTTCGATTTTAGGAAAAGGATAACTTGCCAAATTATCAATTTCATTTGGAGTTTGAGCAAGTTCAAATGGTTGTGCTGAAATGGAATCTTGATTTCTAAAACTACATGACTCTTCGGCTCTAACAGAATAGTTAGTGACATCAAGACGGTGGGAACGTAGAGATTCGACCATCATATCTATGTCACGATTACGAGTGTTTTGAGCCTGAGTCATGGCTTCAAGCATCTTTTCATAGTTGATAGGTTCATTGTTTTGATAAAAAGATGAAGAATTGTCTTGAAAGTGGTAGTGAAATTGTGAGTCCATCAGATTTTGAGATTTGTGTTTGGACTCACGCATACTCATTTCCATAATTGATGGTTTTCTATTTTGGACGGGTGGAACTGAGTATGAATCTTGAACATAATGTGGACTGGGTGGAGAAGGAGGGCAAGGTGGTTGGAAATTATGCTCGGGGGAGGTGAATCCCCACTGACTCGGTGAAGAATTGAAATCATTATGGAAATTATAGTTATTAGATGGGGGTATGGGTCATATTGATCGGATAAGACCAATCCGGCACACTAGGTTGGTCAAAGTTATGATATGTCGGGTTGGTAATATCCGAAAATGAAGTCGGTGTGTAATATGGATTATTATTGTAGTTGAAAAAATTATTATTATAGTCCATATCACACAATAGAATATAAACAAAAAAAACAAACAAATAAGCAAACAAATAAAAGAAAAAATTCTAACTAAGTTAGGGTAGACCTATGACCTAGACGACTCCTAACTGATTAGACTGTCCACGGGAGGTCTAATGTAGACTTTGACCACAAGCTAATCAGCCAGGTCAGGGCAAGGTTGGTGGGAGGTTTTCCGTCAAAGACGTTCCTTAATTAAATAACCATCAACCTTCGGGTTTTCGGCCCTCAATCCCTTTCTTAGACACTGATTTTGTAGGAGTCAGATTCTAACATTTTTCCCCTTAGGATAATCTCCTAATTGAGTCCGAGATGTCCCTAGGGCCAACGTCTACTCAATTTTAGTTAGGCTTGGGTTAGTGAGTGCTTGGAATCTGATTTTTGGGCTAAGGAAGGGTGATTAAATCCCCACCTTATCTTGTTATGGGTTAGTGCCCTTAAAATAATTTTGTGCAAGTGTACAAGATATGTAAGATTCACTCAAAGCGATATAAACAACCAAGAAGTGAGTCCTATGCTAAATGCAATGCATACGTACCTTGCTCCAGCACTCTTCAACAGTAAAAAATAAAGGAATTAAAAAGACACGTGCCTAAAATGCAAATGTCTAATCAATTTTTTATCTTTTCAACAAATATTTTACTGTTGATTATTAGCAGGTTTTTGTGATGACATATAAGAAATAAATAATTGCAGTAAACTAGAATTTGCAAAGCTAGCAGCTCTGCAAAAACCTGTTAGTAGTCAACTCTTTATTGCCGCGGATCCGCGGCTTTTGCCATGGAAACGCGGCAATTCAGAGGGCAATGGGTCTCTGCTTTCTAGAGCAGAGGCCCAATACCACTTGTATGTCACTACAAACTTATTTTCCTGCTTTGCTTGCCCTGTAACCTGCAACAGAGAAGAAAATTCGTTTAGTTCTAAAAAATTTTCAAGAAAAATTCAGATTTCAATAAAAACCGTTTTACCCTCCCCGGCAACGGCGCCAAAATTTGATTGATGCTAAACCTGCACACAAATACGAGATTATAGAACTTAAGAAAGAAGATGTGCAAGTGCTCAATTCTTCCGCTATAGCAAGTCGCTATGCGGGTCGTGATCCACAAGGAGGGTTTGCGATGGAAGCGTTACAGTTCTTTATTGAAATCTTTTAAGAAAATAAAACGAAGGTTCTTCTCTGTTTTTAGTTATGAAAATGAAAAAGAAAGTTATCTTAAAGTTAAAAGAAAATGGAAGATGAAGAAGGTGGAAAATCAGAAAACGATGAAAAGCGACTAAGTACAATGAAGTGGAGATGATAGAGTTGGAAGATGTAGTGATTTAATTTACAGAAATGAAAAAGAAAAGAAAACAAATATTTACCTTCTTTTCACCAAAAGCTTACCTTGAGTTCTTAGCTTCAATGTTACCTTGAATTGGAGGCAGTTAGCGCATAGCCCATAAGAGTCGAGTGTTGGTCTCTTCCACATTACATCATCAAGATACGCAAGCATGAAATGATACAGAGAGACTCACAATTCCATCGTCATGAGATATCGGTGGCACTCGCAAAGGCAAGGCTCTTTCGATGCTTTTAGACTCACTTGGAAGACAGTTGTACCAAAAGGAAAGGTAAAATAGAAAAGAAGAAGAGAACTAAAAGAACATACAAGGAAATAGCATTGATTTGATTTTATAACAATCGAAGAAAAGAAATAAAACCTTACACCAATTGTCACTTTTAGCTCAAGCTTCAGTCTTGTTCTTCAATGAAAGTTAATCTCCTCAGAATTACATAAATGAAAACTAAATTACATGAAAAGAAAAGCAAAAACCTAAACTAAGAAATGAAAAACTAGGCTAAATCTTCATCTGCCTTTTCCCTTACTCAGCTAAAACCAGTATTTATAGGCAAAAAACCTAAAGGAGAAGATCCTAGGAAGATTGGGGGAATCTCCTGGTCTGATGTATTTCCCGTATCTTCTTCTGATTTTCTTATTTTTTTCTTCAAAAGTTGACAAAACACCCTTTGATTGTGCTTGATTCAGGGAGGATTCTTCCTTATATACCAAGATTTTGCCCACAGGGAGGATTCTTCTCAACCTTCCTTATATGCCAAGATTTTGCCCTGATTTCTTCATCTTGATTCAGGGACGATTCTTCTAAACCTTCCTTATATGCCAAGATTTTGCCCTGATTTCTTCATTACAAATTTATTCTGAATTAATCAGAATTTGGTGGGCTTTTGGGCTTGTTTCTCTTCATCTCCTTAAGGAATGGGCCTGCAAATAAATTAAACATTTAATTAGGACAAAGCAGATTTTATTCTATAATAAGTATGGAAATATGATAATAAATGTGCAACATTAGTGACCAGTCACTCTCGGTTTACACCGATCGACCGGGCGGTCGACCGAAGTCGGGTCTGCTCAGTTTACCCAGTTTTTATAAAGCCCTAATTCCCTAAATCTCTTATTCTCATCTTTCTTCACCGGTTTCTTCTTCTTCCTCTCTTTAGTTCTCTACTTCTCCCATCAATCCTAACCCTCTAAAAAACTTCCAATCTAAAATTTCTTCCACAAAATTCGTTAAAATCCTTCTCAGGCTCCAGATCTGCAATTTTTCAGGGATATTTCTTGAATTTTGAGGTATAACCAAAATTTCTCCTTAATCTCTTCAATTTTCTTTATTATTCTTGTTTATCCATCTTTATTTCGTACTATTATCTTGATTAATCCTTCACCATGTCTAAAAGATCCAGATCTGAGAAGGGAAAAACTTCTGAATCATCTTCCAACCCCTTCATCTCCCAAAATGCATCTCATAGATTTACAATAATCTACAATAAAAGTGTTATCTCTAGTAGGACTGTGGTGTTTAGTGATTTTGAGCACCTTAATCTTGCTAATATTTTAAGTACTAATTCTCTTGAGAATTTTTTCACCATCAAAGAACTGGTTTATCCTGAAATAGTACACTACTTCTACTCAAACCTGTCTTTTCAGCATGATCACATCAGGTCAGAGTCATGGGCAAGGATATAAATATTTCTGTTGATAAATTTGCACGCCTCCTACACCTCTCCTGTGAGGGGGTAGAATTTATAATATGGATTTACATGAATTTGCCTTTCCTGACTTTGAGTCTGCCCACACCGCCTCAATATTGCTTCATGATGATGATAACCCCGCATTGGTTAGGAATGAGGAGGTGAAGTACTACACTCTCACCGCCCAAGTCTTGGCAAAAATTATTTTCTATAACCTCCTACTAAAATCAGGAGAATATAGTCATGCTAGGGGTTAGGAATGAGGAGGTGAAGTACTACACTCTCACCGCCCAAGTCTTGGCAAAAATTATTTTCTATAACCTCCTGCTAAAATCAGGAGAATATAGTCATGCTAGGGGTTCTGCTCCTCTTCTGATCTATTGCCTTCTAAAAGGCATTAGAATAAATATTCCTAAACTCATCATCGACTTCATGACGTCCGACCATCTTTTGATCCTAACCCGGCACTTGCCCTATGGGATGCTCATCACACGTCTGTTGAAGCAACTCAAATTCGATCTTTTCACTGAACGGTCCATCGAACCGTCAGTTCACATCAACAGCACTCTTCTCAAGAGGTTGCATGTTAGGGAGCGTGCTCCTGCTCCTCAGCCCCATCCTATCATACCTGCTGTTGCTCCAGGATTTCTTCTGCTCCTTTTGATCCCTATCAAGCTCTCTCCACTCAGCTTTGGGAGCACAACCAGCAAATGTCCGCTCAGATGACCGCTCACTTCCAGCGGCTAGAGCAGTGAGTGGACAATGATCTCCATCACATTTGTGATTCTATTCGCTATATGCAGACCTGCGTCTATGACATCTACAATAGGAACACTTGGTCGGCTCCTCTTCCAAGTGGTCGCTCACAGCCACTTCCTCCCTCGGGTCCTCCTTTTGACGCATGGGCTCCTCCTGTTGTTCATGAGGCACCAGCTTCACCAGAAGACCCTGATTTTCAGGAGGATTGACCCCTTTTGTTGATGATAAAAAGGGAGAGAGATATTTTGATGGAGTTATTTATGGGAGATAGCTTTTGTTATGTTATTTATTTTCTGTATTTGGAGTTGGATATGTATTTTGTTTTATGGACATATGCTTTGTGTGTTTTTGATTTTTGAGGTTGGCATGAACCTCTAAGCATGTATGGATATGGACATATTTATTTCTGATATGGCGGTTATCCTTATTGTCTCTATTGGTATATGTGTTGTTTGTGTATTGTTTATTGTTTCTTTTTGATCTAACCATCTGCCACTTATTTTGGAGGCTGGAGGTATTTTTGGATGGATGGAGATAACCATTTGTGCATACACTCTCATATCTCTGTATCATTGTTATGCATATATGATTGGCATATGAGTCTAACTGTTATATCTTTTATATATGCTTTATTATGCATTTAGCTCTTTTATGTCTTATTCTTATATATGTATATGTTAAGGGGGAGCTTCACTTGAAAGTCTCTTCCTAAAATATTTGTAATAACTCCATATGTTTTGTCGTCATCAAAAAGGGGGAGACTGTTGGCCCAAAGGACATTAGCCCTAGTTTTGATGATAACAAACCATATGTAGTTAAGTATTAACAAAATTATTGAATTAAGTTTCAGGTAAAAACATATGTTGCATTTTTGCTCTATCACAAGACTCACGCATTTGGAAGCCAAGAAGATTTAGATCTCAGAGCCTAACACACTAGAAGAGCTCAAGAATCAAGCAATATTGAGAAGACTATTTCAAGATTTATATTTTTATCTTTTCCATTTTAGTTAGAATTTATAGTCATTTGTTAAACCAAGAAGAAAGAAGTTGATAGCTTTTTGGGATTGTCACACACACACACACATTTCATATTCATTTGTGTTTTCTAGCAAAAATCTATTACCAGGTTTCTTACCGAGTTTCAGAAAATCAGTTTTCGGAAAAATAAGTTTTGAAAAAACTGGTTTTTATTTTAGAAAAGAATTTTTTATCAAACTATAGTTCTAATCTATTTGGTGTTGATTTATGATCACAGTCTAGTTTTTCAAATCCCTAAAACTCTATTTTGTATTTACTTATCAAAAGAAAACTTGTTGAAAAAATATTGACTTCAAATATTTGTTCAAAAACCTGTTTTGGCCCTCAGCCTGTCGACTGTGCGGTCGACTGCTGGCAGAGCAAAACTGCTCTGTAGTGCAAACGTGCATTTCGGTCGACCGGCCAGGTCGACCGGAAGTAAGAGCAGCGCTCTCTGTTTGTTTCGGTCGACCGGCCCGGTCGACCGACAGAGAGTTTCACTCTCTGTTTGGGAACCACGGTCGACTGTCCGGTCGATCGCTTTTCCCAACGGTCAGAAATTCGACCGTTGGAGGTTGACCGCCCGGTCGACCGACAGCAGAAAACTCTGCTGAGTTCGCTCCCAACGGCTAGATTCAATTTTGTCTTTTGTTGGGTCTTGTCCCAACGGATCTATTGAGTTTTCTACCCTCATTTTCATCCTTTATAAATAGTGGGACTATGAAACAACTTAACAATAAGATTTATAAGCCTTACATCAAAGTTTTTTATAATTTAGCCTCTTTGCAAAAGATTTTCTCTTGAGCCTACTATTTCCAAAATTTGGTGTTTTAGTTTGAGCCTTTCCTCTACTTCTCTACTTGCTATTTGCACTACACAATTTCAAGTGTTTCACTTCCTCATCTTGGTTGTAGAGTTGTGCTTGTGAGCTATCTTTGTGGTCAAGTGTTGATCATCGTTTTCTTCGATTGAGAAGTTGTAGAGGTTGCGGCCTCTAGCGAGCTAGTGAGCTCTAAGTTGGTGTTGCGACATCGTGAGAAAGGACAAGTGTGTCCGAAGAGTTCTAGTGAGAACTTGTAACCGATTGACGATCCGGTGGGATCAGTCATAGTGGAAATCCTTCATCCTGTTGAAGGCGGGGACGTAGAGCAGTGGCTCGAACCTCAAAATATATCCTTGTGTTTGCGATTGTCTACTTTCTTTCTATTCTCTACTCTCTCTCTTTACTTGCACTTATATTGCTTACTCTTTTGCAAGATTTATTTAAATTTGATTGCTTATTGCTAGTTAGTTTTTAATTCCATATTATTTGTTATTAAGTATAGTCATCACCTATTCATACCCCCCCCCCCCCCTTTAGGTGATTTTCAACACATACACCCCCACATGCATACACCCATACACCTCTACATCAACACCACACACACATCACATACACCCCACCACACCCCCACACACCCAGCAGCACCACCACCCCCATCTACATCACCACCACCACACACACACACCCCCACCGCAAACACACAGCCCACATGCACACACCACCACCACCACACACACCACACACACGCGCACACATCACACATGTGCACACACACCACATGCACTCACACCACACACACACCCCCACCACACACATGCGCACGCACCACATGCACAAAAAAAAATGGAAAGATAACAAGGAAAAAATTTAAGGAAAATGGAAAGACAACAAAAAAGAGAGGAAAATGGAAAGACAATAAAAACAAAAAGATTACCTTTCTTGGCCTTTATGGTCAGGAACTCGACCCTGATGGTGAGAGAGAGGGGGGGAGAGAGAGAGAGAGGGAGACGGCGACGAGGGCATGGAAGCTTCGGTCGAGATCCAGAATATTTATTTCAAAAAATGAATTAAAGATCCATATCCCAATTCAACATCCACCACTGCTAGATCCAAAAACAGAAACAGTGTATGCAAATCAAGATCCATACACGATATCGATGAACAAGCAAGAAATCATCAAATAATACCAAAAGGGATTTGAATAAGAGGAGGTACCTCGAATCGGTTGAGGGCAAGTCTGAGTTTGTCCAGCTTGGGCGTCGAGAATCGAAGCTCGCAGTGGAGGGAAGCAAAGGGCCTCAAATGGGGGAGAAGAAGAGAGACAGGTCGAGGAGAGCATCACCAGTATTGAGGTGGACGGAGAGACCAACAGTCGGAAGTAGAAGGAGAAACCCACAACCTCGAAGGTCGCAGTGGACGAAGCACAGCGACGAAAGATCGCGGATGAGGATGCGAGTAGGGGGGGGGGGGGGGGGGGAGAGAGTTTGGATTATATCTGGGGCTTAAATACTTGACGAGATTTCCAAAACATGTGTTGCGTCGGTTCTCTATAGAACCGACGTAAAATATCTTTTGCGTCAGTTATTATAATAACCGTCAAAAATATATTGTTTTTACATTGGTTATTTTAAGAGCCGATGTAGTATAATTCTTATCCAATCGGTTCGTGTTTGAACCGCCGTGTAAAGTTTCCGCTTATTTAACATCATTTCAAAATATTTCAAAACTATCACCGCCTCTTACATCATGTCTGTTTTTCTTGAACTGACGCGAAACAAGTGTCGTGGTAACCCATAATTGTACTAGTGCCCCTTGGATGCAATTTGTGTCCACTTGCATAGTTTTCACTTCTTCTTTTTTATTTTTTTTGGCTAAAATGCATAGTTTTCTCTTGAAGACCTAATAGATCGAAAAGAGTCGTCCCACCTCACCTAGTAGAAAGTAAGGGAAGAGGAGTCGTGGCCATCTTCATCGTCAAGATCTGCGAGGAGATAACACCATATAGAGGAAGTACTATTGGAAATAATTAATAGTACCGAGATTAGTAGATCTAAAGCTCAAGCGTATTATTTACTCTTTGGTTTTTCATGCTCAGACATGCCCATCCTATTTCCACACAATGCAAAGATCTAGTGAACTCTATTTCTTTAATGCATGTTACTCATAGGCTAACCACAAGCACAATACATTCATTAAAGTTGTAATAAATCCATGTTAATTATAAATCTCCAAACATTAAATGATCAATAGCATGATATTTATGCAGGTCCGTGTTCATTAATGAATATTACATAGAATGACTGATTAAAAGTCCATTTTTTGTGATGCACATATAGTAAAATTGAATATTTGTTCACATATGTGGTTAAATAGGGATTTTAATAGTTGATTATCTTGTTGTATCTATGTTTAGGTTTTTGATCAATTATCTAAATTGTCATGTTTCATCCATAATCATTGATACTAGTATTCTATGATTATTTAATATCTTGTTGATATTCTTATATTAGATCTATTAATTAATTGGAATAAAATAATATTCTATATTACTATGATTAATCATACATAGGTTGTTGAGCAATGCAAAACTCGACGCATTAATTCCACGAACTACTCTCAAGCCTCATTGATCTTTTTCATTCTACTTGAGCACTAAACAAGGCAGTTTGTGACTCGAGGATCATCTTTTAAGGGTTTGTCCATTTCCAGATATATCAGTAGTGGAAGGAAAGATACATATTTCCGAGAAATATCTACTAAGATTGACTGCATGTAGTTGACGATCATAGTGGATATCATATTAGTGCTATGTGAATGTAAGTTGAACTGATAAGGGGAATCACATAAATTCTAGTGTTCTTACTGATCCTTTTTTGCTTATCTTGTGTTCTCGAATCATCGATCTTATGTGTTTAGATTACGAAATTGAGATCTCTATCTCCAACAAGTGGTATCAAAGCTATGATGTTGATTTATTTGAGTGCATATAGGATGTGCTGTCAAGTCATTAGTGATTGTAATTAGACGTGGTACAAGAGGAAAAAAAGAAGAAAACTAAAGGTCACACGCATATTAAATTGCCGTTGTTTTTGGATGAAACACCGAATCATCCAACCACAATCAGATCAATATCAATATGCTTCAGAAACTTCTCCATGCAAGTCCTTGTAATACTAATAAAGCTTTTAGATTGTTCAAATGCTTTTAACGAGGGATGGGACCATCTGATTGTTTGTGGTATTCTCCACTGTTCCTCAACGACCTTGGCCCTCTAGTATCATTCTAGCCGCAAACAAATATTTTATCCTTTCAAGTATTTTATTATTCTTTGAACATAAGACGGTAACTGGAGTTAAACTTGAGACTTCTTGTAACTCACTTCGATCCTTTTACTGTTGAGCCAAACCTCACTGGAAGAATTTTATTATTTTAATTGTAGGAAGTACTTTTGCTTTTAGTGTAGACTAATTGGCTAAAATCGACGCGTATATGCGAGTATAGGATAGTATTTATCCCCCGTGACATGAACGCGGCAATTGTCACGAGAGGGAGAGTACTAGCAGTAGTAATAGAGATTCCATCACAAGAAATTAGATGGAGATTTAAAGGGACTCATCAAACTAACGGGCTAAAAAATTAGACAGGAAAGATGGAAGAAAACAAAGGCAAATGCAATTAAAGAAAAGAAGGTTCTCCATCACCAGCCCAAAGTGGGTCAATTACCCCATGTGCCTTCATGTGGTGGTTTGCTCTCCTTGGTCCTACCACCCACTTCCCCTCACATGAATTTAGTAGAGCCAACAACATCAATGGAAATCAAATGAGAGAAGCCTTGATTCCTAAGTCTCTCTGTCCACACCCCCCCCCCCCCCCCCCCCCCCCCCACCCCCAAAAAAAAAAAAAAAACACCCACACACACGCAAGCTAATTTACTTATTTATTAATCATCAAGATTATATTCCTAACCTTTCTCTCTCCTCAAGATTATATTCCTACCCCTCTTTCTCATCAAGATTATATTCCAAACCACCACCACCCCCCACCTCCTCAATCCCCACACACTAGCTAATTTACTTATTTATTAATCACAACCACCCCCCACCCCCCCCCCCCCCCCCCCCCACCCCCCACACACACACACACACACACAAAAACTTTGTTTTATAAGACTTAGGATATTAGTGCACGTTGACAGGTGTGTCAGAGGGGCAGTGATCTTCCCTTCTCTCTTTTGTGTTAGAGAGAACAAGGAGGACCCTCTTGTGTCAGAAGCAAATCTACCTCAAAAAGACCCCAGCCTTCCCCTTGTGTTCTTAACTACTGCCCAACACCTTATCCATCAACAAATCTCTCTCTCTCTCTCTCTCTCTCTCTCTCTCTCTCTGATGGATACTCCCACCAAGCCCTCCTCAATTCAAAACCCTAACCCTAACTCCACCATGGCCTTCCACTTCATCAAAGCCCTGGCCAACATACACCAAACCACCACCACCACTTCTTCCTTTGTCGGCTGCACCCGGAGGATAAACCGGGCCGCCTACGTTTCAATGGCTATGGCGGCCAGACCTAGGAGAGCATGGAGCCAGGCCTTGCTCCAGAGGCTCCGCCGCCGCAGGGTGAGACACCAGGGGGTTGCTGTGATTCAGAGGAGGAGGGTTAGGGTTTCAAGGTCTGTTGGCAGAGAGCCAAGGGTCGAAAGCCTTCGGAGGCTGGTCCCTGGTGGGAGGAGCATGGACCTGTGCTGCCTCCTTGAAGAGACTGCCAGCTATGTGCAGTGCCTTAAAGATCAGGTAACAGTCATGCAGAGCATTGTGGATTCAGCTAGCTAATTCTTATTAGGGTCAGGATGAAGCAAAATTAAAGCAGAGATTAAAAGAATGGTAAGTTTGTTTATTTAGAAAGGAAAAGGTTAGCTTAATTTCAATCTATTTAAACATGCCATGTATTATATAGATATATAAATAATTGTAATACTGTTTGTAAGATAAGAGTGAATATTGTTGTGCTTGTTGAGGTGTCTCAGAGAACCAGAGTTTGTGCATAAATATTGTAGACGAATTGTTTAAGATGCAAACAAAAGTTAATTTCTTGTTTGTTATATATTGTTCTTGTTATTAGTTTGTTGGAAGGCATAGGTAAAGGATTGAGTAAACTGGGTTTTAATTAATCATCATATTCTTCTTAGTGAGCTATTTAGACTAGACTAGGCTAGCTCTCAAAATCTAACACAGTAAAACTAAGATCTAAATCCATATATAGATTGGTTTAAATCTCTTCATACATGTAAAGTGAAGAAGCTTTCTATTTAATTATTACAATATATCATGGAGCTTTTTGACATAATAATTAACTATATATTAAGATAAGTGTAGTGTTTAAAAGTGTTGGGTGAGGTGTTCATGAACATGAAGAAGAACTAATATTTTAATCTTTTGACCTAAGATGTTGATTTGTTTAATTTAAAAAATCAATTAATTCCATCTATATGCTCCATTAATATTGTATATACTTCAAATTGATCATACTACATATCAAATTACTCTCTCTACATCTCTATTTGTTTTTCTGTTTGATGACTAATTGAAGTTAAGCAAGTATTGAAGGTGGGAATAGAGAAGAGGGTGGGTCATTATCAAACTTGGTGGTTGTGCAATATAATCAGCCAGCATCCTATCTAATTCTAGCTTATTGACCCTTTGAATCAATCCCATGTTATAATGTAGATTAATAGTCAAAGCGCTTGGGGTGAGATGGATGTAGTATGGGACCCAACACCACAGCCAAAGGGTCCCACAGAGCATCTAGTTCATAGATGTTTTCTTGTACTTGAAGTCTTTGCTACCCGAGCTGTTGTGCGCAGCGGCGGGGAGCACGACAACCACTCTTAAGGAATCTGCCCACCTGACGGAGACTCGATGCAGCCGGAGAAACAACCAACACAACAGGAACAGCAACTAATAGAGAAAAGCAATCAACACACAAATTTAACGAGGTTCGGCAACGTGCCTACGTCCTCGGGGCATGGGAGAGAGAGATTTTATTGATTCAACAATCAATACAAACTAATACAGAGGGATACTTGAGGGAACTTTCAGGATACAATACATGAGGGCTATAGCCTCTCTTTTATAGCCAAAGAGTCACTGGATTTAAGAAAACCCAGATTGGATTTGATTCCATCCAGAAAAGGTATCCGAATCCTAAAGGAAAGTCCAAACGCGCCGCCGGTCGACCGACCCATGCCACGGTCGACCGTGCCGGTCGACCGGGCCCAACCGAGAGTTAGGCCATTTCAGTCGGTCGACCGGACGGTCGACCGCTTACTTCTTGTGCACTTTCATGCACGCCGGTCGACCGGGCGGTCGACCGGCCTCCTCTACTGGTCGACCGGGCGGTCGACCGGCCTCCTCTACTGGTCGACCGGGCGGTCGACCGGGAGCACAATCTGGCCTGCTCCATGCGCCGTTTCTCGCTCCTTGATTTCTGATCTCTGTGCTAACTTCCTCTATCTCCTCTAGGACTGTAAATGGTACCCGAAAACCCGATCCGATTTTTTACTAACGGATCGGGTTTGGATCTAAAAAGTAGACCCGAAATGCTTATCGGGTCGGGTTTGGATATTACTATTTCAAACCCGAAACCCGATAACAAACCCGAAAAGAGAGTAAATGCTATAAATGGTACTTATCATCATACATTTCTCCATATTTAAATTAGTAAAATTATAAAAATGAGAACTTGTTTATATTATTATAAAAGTAAAGTGTATAAACTTTCATTTTGCATCTAATAAAATTGAAATACAACTTTAAAAAATAACTCTCATTGAAACTTTAATACACCTATTTAAAATCCGAATCCGACCCGAACCCGATAAGAAAGAAGAGATTCCGACCCGAACCCGAGTCCGAACCCGAATTCCTTATCGGGTTCGGGTTCGGATATGGCATGGATCCGACCCGAACCCGACCCGTTTACACCCCTAATCTCCTCTCTCCCACACTAGCGAGGGACGCGAGCATGGCCAAAGGGAGCCAAAAAGACACGTTCCCAGATGAGAGGAGAGGAGAGGAGAAGGAATCACCTTTTTTTTATTTTTTGTACTATATATTGTGGCTTTGGTGCATTTCTTGGCTAGTTCCACATTTGGAGTGTATATGCGTGTTCTATGTGTAGACATGCAGGCACATGTTGATACACTATCTAGTGCCATAGGATTCTCCCTTTGGAATTCTCTAGCTAGTCTTTTTTCTCCTTTGGTGAGCTACAATTTGTGCCTAGCAATGTACCAAGTGGAGCTCTATTCTAGTTTTGGATCCACTTGTGTGCTTAAAATATCAGGTGCCAAAACAATGAAAAGTTTAGACCTTCGTGTTTCTCATTCACGTTTTTTTGTATGGTTCTGTTTTACAATCTATACACGGGTTGCGATTGAAAGATGATCATTCAGTATTAAATTTTTTTTGTGGTTTCAATAGAACTGAAGAGAGTACTATATCATCAAAATCATTTGTGATAGTGATAGGAAATGTATATTAAGTGACAAACTAGTGGGCCAATTTTTATTTTTATTTTTTATCTTAAAGAAATGGTATCTTCCTTTCTTTTAGAAATTCAAGAGGATCATTTCCATTACCTTGTTATATGGAAAGAGAGTGAAATCAAATCTACCTATAAAATTTCTATATTATGATGTTGGATAGAGAAACATCTTAAATTAATGAATGCATTGTTATTTCACATGAATTTAGTTTGCAGTAGTTTAGACTAAAATAATTTTTCTTATTTATTATTAAAGAGGGATTTTTACTAAAAACAAACTATTAAAACGGAATTGTTATTTGCTCTTTTTTCTATCATCCTTGTAAGAGAGGAAAAGAGAACTTCCAAAAGTAAAACAGGTGGGGTTTCTTATTGTGTATTCATGTCATAATATTGTCTCAAATTAGAAAGTGACTAAAAAGTGATGAACTTAAGTAAAAAGTTAGGATCTCTACTTATTAGTTTAAATTTTTGGGTCAGATTGGCTCTCAGCCTTTGTTTAAAACCTATTGTGTTCTCTCGTGGAGACATGTATAATTTTCCAACAAATTATTAAATCATTTCTCTTCTTTCTTTCACATTTAATTTTTTTTTTTATCTCTTTATATCTAATTCTAGAACAAAAAAAAAAAATCCCTCTCTTTTATAAATTATATTTGTATTTAGAGTTTTTTTTTTTTTTTTTTTTTTTTTTAGATCTCTTGACTTGTAACGAGTTGTGGATTAGTTAGGAAGAAGAGGGACCAAGAAGGGAGAAGATCGATTCACGAAATTGGAGACACGCAATATGTGAAAATTTTTATAGTTTTTAAAATTTTCTCAAGTGTATAATGTTAATTAAGGTTCCTCACGGTTGTCCAACCTGGGTCTAGCTCAATGGGAGCACAATGCTTCCCACGGTCACTGATTCGAGTACCGCCTCGTAAGCATTTCTTCTCCCTCTGACATGGCCCAGGCCAGTTTTCGAGTTTGCTCCCGGAAGGTCGCCGGTGAATCATGTCGGTTGTTAAGTTAATTAAAAAAAGTATAATATTAATTAAGGACAAAGACTGTAATGTCTTCACTAAAATTTATTAACTTTCTAAGAATATTATGAGTATTTTAACATTATCACTATCAAAGTAAAAAAAATATACTAAAGAATGTTTTCGTGAGGGTTTTAATTGGATGAAAATTGTGTTGCAAAGACAAATGGAATGATTGCACGATGACTTTGTAACGCCAATACAATTACTTTTTATGATAAAAGAAGTCGCGATACAACTATTTAATTATAACTATCTATATAATGACACAAATGACTGAATAAAAGTGCATGAGGTAGAAAATAAAGGAAGCTAGATTTCTTCTACTATGATCAAGGAACTGGTTTCTCTACTTCTTACTTCTTTTAAAAAGTGACGGACATATGTTATGAGTTTCTTGGGGTGTGGGGGTGTGTGTCGCGTTTTATTTGGTTTATTGTTAATTGCAGCCCGTATTCAATTTCGATTTATGAGTGTGAGCAACACACACAAATTATTGTAAGAGAATCAATCTCGCGTTAACATGTAAGTAGGATGTAAGAGGGAGTCTAATAATTTTAAAGCTTTGTAATCCTAAAATCTGATATCTTATTCACATGTTAACCTCAGATTCTCCTTCTTATAATATGTGTGTGTGGGCTAACACACATATTCAGAATAAACTTTTAATTTTTGTGAGGAAGGTTGAACATGGCTATTCAGAAAGAGGAATTACAACCTACCTCATAGACGTGCTAATATCTTGGGGAAAAAGGGGATATCTTCAGTTTAACCTAGGATATCCTCGTTTTGTTTCTGTGGAGATCTGCTTCAAAGATATCTAAAGAGATTAATATGGTATTTTATTTGATTTGACTTTCGAAGTGTCTATAGTTTAAAATAACTAGACCGTCAGTTTATTCAAGATTAGGACATATTTCCCTCTTTTCCTCTGATCCTCGTGCCAAGAGAGATGAAGATGACATCTCAAAAGAAAACGAGGAAAACCTATGATTTGGCTAAAAAGATTCTACTTTTATCATTTTTTTCTCTTTTTATCACATTATTTAATTTCTTCCTTATATAGAGAGAGATAAACTTGTGTCATTTCGGAAGTATTCGAGCATGAATCCTTTTTACTCAAATACAACCCTTCAACATTCGAATATAAGATCCACTCTATTGAAGTTGACCTATATTATTTCAAGTATTTATAACGCAAAAATCAAGTATTTTGAATACTTTTTACTCATGCATCAAGTAGCAGAAAAACGGACGGTCTAAGTAGTGAATTGGTTAGTTTAATGGTCTAAAATATTTGAAACCTAACAAAAATTGATTTGTATGGGATTTTAAATGATTAGATCATGATCAAATGACCGAATCGAGAATTTGCATGTCTAAAGACATAAATCTAACCAACTCCTACTTTCGGTTGTCCATTTTGCGCGGCTTGATGATGGATGGGCAAAAAATATTCAAAACACTTGATTTTAATTTATAAATACTTGAAATAATATAGATCAACTTCAATAAAGTGGATCTTATATTCGAATATTGGATGGTTCAATTTGAGTGGAAAGGATTCGGGCTCGAATCTTTCTAGAATGACACAAGTCTCTCTCTCTCTCTCTCTCTCTCTCTCTCTCTCTCTATATATATATATATATATATATATATATATATATATATATATATATATATATAGATATTCTCATTTATCTTGAAGGAAATTCTTATGCAGATTTTGTTGCTAATTTCTATAGGGTGGTAGGTCATGATATTTATTTTATTCAGATTTTCCTGTAGGATTGTGGAATTTAGCTCTAGCGGATGCTAGAGGTGTAACTTACATTAAAGAGTAATGTATTTCTATTGGTATTATACAAAAAGAAAAAAGAAAATCTAATTTCTTATATGCCTATTTCCTTCTTTCCCTTTCCATCTTATGAAACGATCTATTTCTTATAGAGTTTTCTACTTTTTAAATTGATTTCAAATGTAAACTATTTAAAATAACTAGAGATGAAAATTTCTTCAACTCAATATTACCAACTTCACAAGAGTATTACAAGTATTTTACCTTCTCCTGCAACAAGACTAACAAGATATAATAAATAACTTTTTTTATGAAAGGCTCTTACATCATAACTCTCATAATGTGAGCAAACAACTCATTATTGTGACAAAAAGAAGCCTCATTAAGGGAGAAGGAATTATTACTGTTTACACAAATCACAATGGATCAGCCTCCAGGCACTATGCTGTGAGTGAGTCTCTCTCCACCAACCACCAGCCCAGTGTTCTCCTTGTGGTGTAATTTGGCGCTCCTATATATATATAAACTAAATGCATGTAATAATCTCCTCGCCTAGTGTGGATATATGGAAAAAAATTCAAACTCACCACCTCCACGAGAGAAAGAAGTTCGTACTGTTTGAGCTATCTCAACTCGACAATATAAAAAACGACTTCGAACTAGAAAGAGAAACAGAGCATTAATTTGTTGCATGCAGCCAGCTAGCGCACACTGTAACCAAGTAGCTCAACAGTAATCTTTCTAAATATTTCTTCATCCCCTCCAACGCGCAAATCTCCTCCTCGCTGCGTAACTACAGTACACGACGTCCACCATCAGACTCACAACCAGCACTGAGTGAGCCCAAGCTTTTCTTGTCATGATTCGATCAAAAGCAAGCATCGTTCCATCGTTCTCGCTCACACATCCCTTTCAGCCATTACAAGCACGCCATATATGCATACAGTTCACTGCCACTGTTCTGGGCAAGCGATAAAGCGATATATGCATATTGGCTGCATGCCCCCCACACCTAACATGCTCCTGCGTTGGATTGGCCTCTTTTGCCCATCTTGTCTCCTTGGGCTAGAAGCCTTGGGTATGCATGTGCTTTCATCCGGGACCACTCGGACCCAAACCCTAGACTCAAACACTAGGAGAGGCTAGAGCCAAGGTGGTATCTGTTCTGTATGACTGTTTTTTATTCATAGATACGGACAAGGATACAAGATATGGCTTGTACAGAAAAGGCCGTATTCGAATACGTCTTTGTCCGCTAAGAATACAAAATTAGTTCATTCCCGTATGAGTTCGCCGTGAAGAATGGTTTCTTGCAACTCGGGTTGGTGATGAGCTCAGGCCGATCCAAGGCAAGATGGGTTGACACGAAAGCTTTTGGTACATGGATAATAAAAACAGTGTTATGAGTTGTGCCTAGGCCTAAATGTTTTTGACCCGGTTTATATTCGGGCTTTTCCACCTAGCAGGGCATGAGTCAGGATACAGTTTATTCAAGAAACAAATGGAGATTCAATTGAGCCTCCAATTTACATGTATTATTTAATAAATTATTAGTCTCTTAGTTATCTAAATTAAATTTTAGTCTATAATTTGAGTCATTTGTCATCTCTTCCTCACTTCAAATTCTGAAACTACACGATAGAGTGAGAAACATTAACAACCTATCACTCTCTTCCATTGAATTAAGCACAAGATAAACATAAAATAGAAGGATCAAATCAGACATAAATATGCTGTCACAATTTAAACATGAATGAAGACACGAGTGAGCCGGCTCAATATGGCATGTGGACTGGCCCATCAGCCAATGGTTTGGTGCATGGGCATATAAATCTATATAGTACTCTTGGTTGTTGCCCGAACCTAGTCGTTTTTATGTGGGTCAAGCTTGGGCTGGGTTAGGCACGACTCGGCACTGCCCACTACCAGCCCTATCTGCAATGGTCTCAAAGTCTACATTTTTTTTGCCGTGCTCTCAATTACCAAGAATAAAAAATCAACTTGCAAATAAATGATAATCATGTAGCTTCATCTAATAGTAATTCCACTGCCTAATCCCAAAACTTCAGAAAATAACAAGGGTAGAGAAGGGGCAAATAAAAATAAAGAAAACATTTTTTCTTTTCATTTTTTTTTTTTTTGGGACAAAAAGAGCCTGGGCCTTACAAGCTTTACCCATCAAAGTAAATGATAGAATAATAAAGAAGATATTGATGTAGGAAGTCAAGGCGGCGGTGGAGAGAGCAACAAGATTTGCATTAATCGACTAATCATCAAGACTAGTTGATAACTCTCTCAGTAGCTGACTAATTCAATCTCAGTAGTCTTAATTCGGCTCAACAGAGAATTGATAATTTTTGTGCTTGTTCATTGGTTGATTAATGAAAGTCATTAGTCGACTAATTCTGTTACCGACCTCTATATCAGAAATCTGATTATTTTAGGAGTTTATTTTCGGGTCCAATTTGGATTCCAATATGTTTTATTTTTCTTTATTTATTTCTAGTTTTGTAGTTACGATAGATTTCTACTTTTAAAGCCTATTTAAGGTCATTGTATCTTTATAATTTTAATTATCAAACTTTTTATTATTAATAAAATTTCAGTTTTCATCTTTCAGTTTCTCGTGGATTTGAGTTGTTCTCTTTTACTCATGGATTTAAGTTATTTGCTCGTGAATTCGAGTAATATCCCCTATCTGAAGACGTTCTTCAGGTTCATCGGTGCTAGAACGGGATCTAGCCTTTGTTACGCTTCTTTCCCTGCGTCAAGTGGTATTAGAGTTACGGCTACTTTCTGACAATAGCAGGAGATGACGATGGTGCAACGCCTTTCTACAAAGGCAGGAACTGTTGAAGGGGATATCAATATTATGAAATCTACCTTGAATCTTGTGGTCCCAGAAACTCAAGAAGTTGTCCCTCAGGATTGATCACCGAAGTCTAGCTAATGATACGTACCGAAACGGACATAATCGTCAATCGAATCAACTTCCACCACAACGACCTCTTCCACATCAACCACCACCACATCATCCACCACAAAGACGCCCTCTACAGAATCTTCAATATGAAGATCTTTCCGATGAGAAATAATTAAACAATCCCTACTATCAAGATGACATCTTTGAAGATGAAGCTTACAATGGAGGGATGGCTTACGGACGAGGCCAAGGTGATCGGTTAAACCTAATTCTAACAGGGGAGGCAGATTTTCTTTTTCTAATAATGATAGAAGAAGAGAGTATCAAGTCCTAATGAATATAGGATGGAAATTGAGATTCCTTCTTTTAGTGAGAACCTTGATATTGAATCCTTCTTGTACTGGGTTTATGAAATAGAGAAGTTTTTTGACATGGCGTATGTTCCCGAGGAGAAGCATGTCAAGTTCATTGCATACAAGCTCAAAGGAGGAGCTACCGCATGCTGAGACCAACTGCAAATCTCAAGAGGACGCCCAAGGCAAGCCACCTATGATGACATGGAGGCTCATGAAACAACTCCTTCAAAGTGATTCCTTCAACCAGATTATCAACAAATCCTTTACAATCAAGTTGAACAATGTCAATAAGGTTCAAGGACTGTTGCTGTCTACACGGAGGAGTTCTATCCATTATCCTCACGCAGTGATCTATCCATGATGGAAGAGCAGCAAGTGGCAAGTACATCAGCGGTCTAAAGTACTCCATTCAAGAACGTGTAATTCTTCACGATGTGCTCTCCGTTGATGAATCCCACAACAAAGTATTAAAGATTGAGAGGTTACAAAGGAGAATTCCACTTTCAAAGCCTTCGATGACAATTGAGGAGACAACAACCGAAGCCCCTGCAGCAGTCCCAGTGACGACAATAGCCCCTGTTGCAAAAGGCAAGGAGAATCCCTACGCAAAGCCTAGTGTTGGCAAGTGTTACAGGTGTGGAGAACCTGGGCACAAGTCCAGTTGATGTCTAAGGAGAAAACAAGTCAACTTGGCGGACTACGAAGAGGAAAAAGAGGAGGAACTCGAGATCGAACCTGGTGATTCAGAATTTGCCGAAGAACATGGAGAGTCAGCAACCTAAGTCATCAAAGGATGCTATGTGACTAAAAGGCCCCCGACACTATACAACGACATCAAATTTTTTATTCGAGATGTTCAATCAAGAGCAAAGTATGCAATCTCATCATTGACAATGAGAGTTATGAGAATACCGTCTTGAGAGCATTACTGAACTATTTGAAGCTAGAGATAGAACTACATCCCCAGCCTTATACTATTGGTTGGATCAATAAAGACTATTGGTTAGATCAAGAAAGTCCTCTCTATCAAGATAATGGAATTTTATCATGTTCCTATTTTAATAAGAAATTTTATCAAGATTCAGTTGCTTGTGATATTATCAATATGAATAAGTGTCATATTATTTTGGGGAGACCATAGAAACACGATATTGATGTGATCCATTGAGGCATGAGGAACATATATGTGTTCACTTGAAAGGACAAAAAAATCGCCATGAAGCCTATTCCCCTAGTCCAAAGCCTACAAAAGAAAAGAAGCCAAGATTCATATTCATATACAATCGAGGCAAGTTTTCTTGTGCAATCAAAGAAAACAAAGCAAAGCTTTGCTCTAGTAGTCAAGGAAGAGGTTGCTTCCTTTACTGAAATTTTCGAGGAGATGAAGTTGGAATATGTGAGAGAGCCTAAACCACTTTGGCAACATAGTGCAACTATTCTTCATGATTTCGAATATCCTTTCATGCAGAAGGAGAGTGCTCGAGAACAAGCTTACAATTTTTCAAGTTCATATCACCTACTT
The DNA here is from genome assembly GCA_038442645.1 of Agave tequilana. NCBI lineage: Eukaryota > Viridiplantae > Streptophyta > Magnoliopsida > Asparagales > Asparagaceae > Agave > Agave tequilana. The sequence continues at coordinate 146,488 of JAVJIF010032704.1, forward strand.
TTGGCACATGGGCGCGACGAAAGCATAATCCATCATTGACCTACAGCTATAAGGAGAAGTACGACTTGTCGAGTTACAAGTGAAAAAGATTCAGATTTTCTAAGGTGATAACCTTTATTCCTTGTAATACAATTATAGATATTTTACATGGTGTGTCAAGTTCTATCATTAATTGCACTTTGGAAGCTCTTTGAGGCAGATCAAGATTTTGAGATCACAATTTTTCTCAGGCAGAGTTTGCTAAAGAAGACATCGTTCATGGTTCAATTGACCGGAACTCGAGGATGAGTTCTTTTGAAAAGAGACTGATGTAGGAAGCCAAGACAGCAGCAGTAGCAAGATTTGCTTTAGCTGATTAATCATCAAGACTAGTCGACTAACCCTCTCAGAAGTCAACTAATTCAATCTCAGTAGACGACTAATTTGGTTCAACAGAGATCTGATAATTTTTGGGCTTGTTCATTAGTCGATTTAGTGAAAATTATTATTCGACTAAATCTGTCACCGACCTTTTGTATCAGAAAATCTGATTCTATTTAGGAGTTTGTTTTCGGATCCAATTGGATTTTAATTTGTTTTGTTTTTCTTATTTATCTCTAGTTTGGGATAGACTTCTACTTTTAAAACCTATTTAAGGTCATTATAACTTTGTAATTGTAATTATCGAACTTTTGATTATTAATAAAATTTCAGTTTTACTCTTTCAATTGCTCGTGAATTCGAGTTGTTCTCTTTTACTCGTGGATTCTAGTTATCTGCTTATGGATTCGAGTAATATCCCCTACTTGAAGACGTTCTTTAAGATTCATAAACGTTTAGAACGAGATCTAGCCTTTGTTGCACTTCCTTACCTGCGTCAGATATACCATAGAAAATACATATGGAAGGGCCTAAAAGCTTATAACCCATAATATCTAGGATGTCCAAGTGGATCTTTTAGCCCAGCAGATAGCCCAGAACAGTTTGTCAAAATGCATCTTTCGAGGCCCATTTCCGAGTAAAGCCAAATTTAGCTGTAGGCTTTAGCCCACTGTTTATTTGTGCTCCTCGGGCTGTACCGTCCATAGGAGGCTGTACTTGGGCCATTGGGCTTCTTTTTTTTTGCACCCAAAGGGAATAGACCCGCCCGCTACATGAGCCTGATTATAGAGGGTTCCAATCCTTTGCAACCCTTGGGCGAAAGAATATGCCAATTGGTTACTAATAACATGAAGTACACAGGTCTTAAGAAATAAGCATTTCTAACTGGTATGTTTTCACCATTGAGGTCTGATTCAGTGGTACATAAAACAAGAGTGAAGGTGGCAAGGTTGGATAATGAGACTACCAAATTTAGGACGTGTACGTGTTTACGGCGTGTGTGTGTGGAGAGAGAGAGAGAGAGAGAGAGAGAGAGAGAGAGAGAGAGAGGTCTTCGTGTGAGAAACTTTCTCACATGAAGATCGTGAGAAAATCATATAGGAGCAATCATGTGGATGATCCGAACCATTCATCTTAATTTACATACTTTATTTAGATTATCAATAAAAAATCAAGTGATTTAGAGTCTTTTTATCCATGCAACAAATGGTTACAAAATATATGTTATATTCATAGAATAAAAATGTCATTTGATGCATGAGTAAAAAGGCTCAGAACCGCATCCGTTTTTACAAAACATACTTTCTACACACACACACACCTGTGTGCTTCCAAAGAATTTGAGGTCAAATCCTTCCCACTCAAATACCAACATCCGATATTTGAATACAAGATCCACTCTGTTGAAGTTGATCTATATTATTTTAAGTATTTATAAACCAAAAATCAAGTGTTTTGAATACTTTTTGCCTATCCATCAAGCGATGTAAAATGGACGGCCGAAAGTAATGAGTTGGTAAGATCTATATTTTTAGACATACAAATTCTCGATCCGGCCATTTCGTTATGATCTAAACATTTAAAACCCTTATAAACCAATTTTTGTTAAGTTTCAAATGTTCTACACCGTTAAACTAACCAACCCACTATTTAGACCGTCCGTTTTTTCCTAGTTAATGCATGGGCAAAAACTATTCAAAACATTTGATTTTTGATTTATAAATACTTGAAATAATATAGATCAACTTCAATAGAGTGGATCTTGTATTCGAATATCGGATATTGGTATTTGCGTGGGAAGGATTCGGCCTTAAATCCTTTTGGAAGGACACAAGTCTCTCTCTCTCTACACACACACTAGAGAGAGACTTGTGTCCTTCCAAAAGAACTTGAACCCGAATCATTCTCACTCATATACAACCCTCCGACATTCGAATATAAGATCCACTCCATTGAAGTCGATTTATATTATTTCAAGTAACTATAAACTAAAAATCAAGTGTTTTTGGATACTTTTTGCCCCTCATCAAACGACGCAAATGGACGGCCGAAAGTATGAATTGGTTAGATTTATGTTTTAGACATATAAATTCTCGATCCAGCCATTTGATTATAATCTAAACATTTAAAAACCTCTACAAACCAATTTTATTAGGTTTCAAATGTTCTACACCGTTTAACTAACAAACTCACTATTTAGGCCGTCCGTTTTTTTTTTCCTACTTGATGTATGGGCAAAAAGCATTCAAAACACTTGATTTTTGGTTTATAGATACTTGAAATAATATAGATCAACTTCAACGGAGTGGATCTTGTATTCGAATGTCAGATATTGGTATTTGAGTGGGAAGGATTCGGCCTCAAATCTTCACGAGTCTCTCTCTCAATATACACACACACATATACATATACATATACATATATACATATATATATACATATATATACACACATATATATTAGCAATTTGTTGAGAAAGTTAGCTTAGGTGAGAAGATGAGAAAGGATCACAAGAGTGGTCGGATTATCTTTTGGGTGGTTGAGATTAGTTTTTGGGTTGGTTAAATTAGTTTTTGGTTGATTAATTTAGTTTTTGGATTTTAGTTTTGTTTCCTCCAAATCTAATCTCAACCACCCATAAACTAATCTGACGGTTCTTATGCCGTTTTCTTATTATCTCACATAAGCTAGCTTTCTTACCGGATCACTACTCTACACACACACACTCATGTAGTTCCGAAAGGATTTGAGATCGAATCCTTCCCACACAAATACAACCATACATCATCCGAATATAAGATCCATTCCGTTGAAATTGAACTAGCCAACTCACTATTTCGGCCGTCCGTTTTTCTCCTACTTGATGCATGGACAAAAAGTACTTAAAATACTTGATTTTTGATTTTTAATTACTTAAAATAATGTAGATCAACTTCAACAGAGTGAATCTTGCACTCGGATGTTGTAGGGTTGTATTTGAGTTGGAAGGCTTCAGCCTCGAATCCCTCAAATACAACCCTACGATATTCTAATGCAAGGTCCACTCCGTTGAGTTGATCTATATTAGTTTAAGTAACTAAAAATTAAAAATCATGTATTTGAAATGTTTTTTACCCATTTATCAAGTATGCATAGAATGGATGGCTGAAATAATGAGTTGGTTAGTTTAATGGTATAAAATATTTGAAATCTAAAAAAAATTAGTGAGTGATGGTTTTTAAGTGTTTAGATCATGTTGAAATGATCGGATCGTAAATTTGTATGTCTAAAGACTTTAAAGCTTTATCCTCTTGAAACTCAACATCTTATTCATATGTCAATGCGGGATTGTCTCTCTTATAATATGTATGTGTGGCTCACACACATGAACCGAATCTGACAATGACGTGTTTGTTTCAAGGAAAAGAAAAGAAAATATGCAAGTAAAAAAAACATGAATAAGGTACCTGCACTAAGAAGCACAAATATGATAAGCAATTTGGACCCATGCAAGAGATAGCGGCTCCCCACTCAATTATGTACGGCTAAATACACTAGATAAGACAACATGTCCTGTATTTTACTAGAAAGACATTTACATTAATTTACTTCTATCAGTAAACTTACAGTCTTACAGATTAACGCATGTGATCTTTGAAGCGAAGCACAGTGAAAAAACGAATTACACAGCGACTCTGCAACTGACCACAATCACTCCCATTAGTTCTTAGAAGCTCTTTTTGTAGCCGTCATTCAAATGTTAAACTTTGATGCAAATAAACCCAAAAAAACTTAAGTTGTTAGATATTGAACTTAATTTTCTATTTCACTTTTCTCTTCACTATCCAATATGAAATTATATTCACACATAAATATTGTAGTGGTCAAAAATTGACACTCATAAAGATGATGACACGTATCTAAGATATCGAGAGCTTCCTCCGAGAAATCCACAACTCGCAAAGTCCAATCCAGAGCATCTATCACTCCTGGTCATCCCAAAGCTCCCCTCCGTCCCGAGGACATCCTCGATCCGGAGCCTTCTTTTACCATTCCGAGAGTTTTACTTCTCCGAGGTCTTTTCTACTCTAAGCTCTTTCCCAACCCGAAGGTCTCAACTCCAAATCTAAAGCTTCAGATTATCTATGATCTCCGTCGATACTTATGCCACGCCTTTCTCACCCACATTTCTAACGTGTAACACCCTATTAGTGTAGGCAGTTATGAACAGTGCCAAATTTTGCGCCATGCAATCACATCAACCAGCGCCAATAATCACGGCCGTTGCAACAGATTCAACATGTGAAGATCGTGCAGTTACATCATCCCACCAATTCCGCCTCCACGCCGGCATCCATGTCAGGTATATATGATCCTTCTTCTCTCAGGAGAAGGGGATCACTTTTTTAATCCTCAAAGCACAAACATACACCATTACACTAGTAGCTCCCTGTGGTAGTCCATCCACTGCACTGAAAGTTTTCATGTTCTAGTTTACCATCACACTAGCAGTTCCCTATGCAAGTTCATTCACTACGCTGAAAGTTTCCGTGTTCCAATCCATTATCAGACTAGCAGTTCCCTGTGCTACTTCACCCTTCCACCATACTGGCAGTTTCTCTCGCCGGTCCTTCCTATTATTCCACTTATTGATTCTCATGCCCGAGAGTCTTAAGTCGGCATCATATCAATGCTCATAACCTAAAAGGTGTTCTTTCTCGTGTGTGTGTTCTGAGGTATCAATCGGCGAGTGCCTCAAATCATTTGTGGTGGGTTCGATCCACTGTAAGCCGACTTTTTCCATCACAGACTGGTGCTTTTATTGAGATCTGAGTCTACAATCAAGATCTCCTTCCATCCAACCCAAAACCTTTCACAAAAAACCTCTTCCTTAGTGCCAATGGCTCCGAGAAAATTGATCGTTACCCAACAATGTCCGGTCAAAAAGCAAAACCAATAGCACTGTCGGGGGCACAGTCGCCCCGCCTGCCATCAATCAACAGGATGTTACTGAAGACAATGGCTCCTTCTCACCTCGGGGGGTTCAGCCGCCAGTGTTCAACCGACGCTATTATTCGAAGGCCAGATCCTTCAAATGCTTGCCGATATGATGAAGCAATAGATCCGATCAGATCACGATTGAGAGTAAGCTGCTCTCGACCGTGAGAATGCAGCCCACGTGCAAGAGGCATTGAAGCATCACAACGACCAACTCCTAACACAAATCGCCACCCTCCATAGAGCCCAATAGCAGACACAGCCGGAAAGTGAGCCTGGAATCGGAGAGGTCGGAACCAATGGCCCATCATAAATTTGAAGAGGCCCAGATCAACATCCCCCTCTACGAAGACTACTCCGACAACGAGGCCAATTCGCCTTATTCCCGAACAAAAGACTATTATCGCCAGACTCGAAGGAGAATTGAAGAATCCCCGACATCCGAGCCCTTGACGAGTTGATCCTAGAGTGTCACAACTCCAACTTTCGACTAATATTCTGGAACGAGTGACCCGGTTCAACACATCAGGCACTTTTGAGACAAGATGGTAATCCACTCCTGCAACGATCCGCTCTTGCACCTAATCTTTCAGTCCAGCTTAAAAGATGTAGCCTCATATTAGTTCTACTCTCTGCCACCCTATTCTCTTCACAGCTTCGAGGAGGTAATCGAAGCATTTCTTACTCAGTACGTATCTCTTTGTTGGCCCAGAGGCCTTCCACTCTAGTTTTGATGATGATTAACTCATGTAGTTATGTTTACTAATATTCTTGTGATGTTTAGTTTCAGATACTTAACCAAGATATTAGTAGGTGATTAGCTTCAACAAAGGTGTTCTGGAGCTTCTCACATGGTGATTCAAGAGTCCGAGCATCAAAGTTCATATCTAGCACTCGTTGGAGTCAAGCTCGGTGGATCACGGTTTGGATCGAGTCGACTTGGAGACGGCATTCTATAAGAAGACTTCGGTACATAGTTTAGTTTTTGTTTTAGATCCATTTGTAAAGACTAGATAGTATGATATGCTTAAGTTTTCTAGTTTTCATGTTTATTGGTTTTCGTTTTTGGTTTAACCGATCTTGGTTTTCATGAATAGATAGAATCAAAACAAGTTTATATGGTTTAATGTATATTAGATGTGTTCTATATACATGCATGCTTCATATCTTAGACAAACTTATTTTGATATGCCTATTCATGTATTTGGTGTTTTGGTATTTTAACAAAACATATTTTTGGATTTTTTGTCAAAAACATTGATATATATCTATTTCATGTATATTGGATTATATATATATATATATATATATATATATATATATATATGAGAAAAAATGTATATCAACTGACGGCTGAGAGACCCTCTCAGCCTGCGGTGACGTGGCACAATATTAGCCACACTAGAAAGGACGCCCCGCCTATTGAAACAGTTTAAATTACTAAATCCCCCTGCGGTAAAAGAAAGTGGATCTGTATAATTTATTATTTTTTTATATTTCTGACGTTAGTCAATATTGTCACAATTATCTTTTATAACTGTGGCCAAACTGCGACCAATTTCATCAAATCACGAAACTAATTTGAATGCTTCTTTATTAATTTTTTTCAATTTGAAATTTACTAATTTGAAATTTACTGATTTTTGTTTACTTTTTTTCGCATGTAATGTATAAATTATTATTATTTTTTTACATATTGAATGCAGACAAGGACTGCGACTATGATCGCAGTGCTTAACGAGTGCAAGTCGTCGACGTTTTTTTTGCTAGGTTAAATGTAATAACGGTGACTAAGAACTGATACTATAATCGTAGTTTACGTATTATTTTATAAATTTGTTCTTCACTGTGACTGTTGTCTCAACCGCCTATAAACTCTTAAATTTTTTTTTACATATAGCATGTGATCAAGGTCTGCGACTATGGTCGCAGTACTCACGACAGCATTTTTTGTGGATGAATTTTTTCCTAAGTTAAATGTAATAACGGTGACTAAGGACTGATACTATAGTCGTAGTTTACGTATGATTTTATATATTTTCTCTTCACTGTAACTGTTGTCTCAGCCGCCTATAAACTACGAATTTTTTTACTTATTGCATGCGAAGTAGGACTACGATTATGGTCGCAGTGTTTAACGACAGCAGTCGCAGTTTTCTAATTTGTGATACAGTGAAATATACTAATTTGAGAGGATTGCGTGAAAATCACCTAGAGGGGGGGTGAATAGGTGATAATGCTAATCTAGAGAACTTAATGCGGAATTTGAAAACTAATTGCAATTAACAAGAGATGCACACTCAAACAAGCCAAGCAAAGAATTATGAATGAACAATATGAATTGATGCAAGGCACAATATAGAGAGAGTAAGAGCCAAGGGATCAAGCGCAAACAACAAGATATGTTTCAAGGTTCGAGCACCCAGCTCTACATCCCCGCCTTCACCACCGTGAAGGATTTCTAGTCTACTAGCTTGTCCACAAAGGACTCCCACAAAGGGAACCTCCACCGAGGATTTGGGGCAATACAATCACAAGGAGTACCCAACTCCTCTCCTTACAAACACAACCTCCTCCTTGAGGCACAACACCAAGCCAACAAACAATCACCACACAACTTGAGGGATTAGCAACACAAGGATCACCTCACACCTTGAGGGATAAAACCCAATAGCACAACCTCCTCAACACAATGAGGGAAAGGCACAAAGCCAAGCTAAGATAGGGTTTACAACTTGGTGATCAAAAGACCACAAACAATCTCTTTTCCCACACAAAGATCCTATAGAATAAGATAGTAGATGTATCTCAAGTGTAGAGAAAACCAAAGGAATGGAAATCAAAAACTCAAAGAAAAACCTTGGGAAAAAAATTAGAAACCAAGATAAAGAAGTTGAATAAAACACTTTTCCCAAAAATCCTTTTATTTGATTTTCCAAACCCTAGCAAAAACACCAAATAGATTGTTCAATTTAAAGCCCAAAAACTTCTTTTGATTGCTGTGAAAACACTAGAGAGTCAGGAAAAATTAGCACCAAAAATCTTAAAGAAAAACTCTTTCCAATGGGGTATTTATAGCCCCCAGAAAATTATAGCCGTTGGCAGCAGAAACTGTCAAAAATGAACTACCGGTCGACCGGCCAATGGTCACTTTTTGACTGCAGGCAGCTACCGGTCGACCGGACGGTCGACCGTCCCCAGAACCAGAGAGCAACGGCTCTCTGGCCGGTCGACCGCTCGGTCGACCGGGAGAAACCCGAGAGCAACCTGCTCTCAGTTGGTCGACCGTGCGGTCGACCGGCTTATGGGTAAGCCAGCGTGCACGTATCCGTGCACGTCAGTCGACCACTACGGTCGACCGGCTACTTGATCCGGTCGACCGTCCAGTCGACCGACCTAGCCTAGCAGCAGCAGTTCTGGTCAGAAAAACATGTAATTTTTAATCCTAAAAATTCTCATAAAATCTCTAAAATTACACAAAAAATAGTTTTATCATTTTATTTTGAAATATAAACTTGTGATAATAATTTCATCACAAATAACAAACATTTTGAAACATTTTTGTGTCTTATCATTTTTACCAAAAATCAAAAAACTGTATTTTCTAAAACTTGAATTTTAAATTGAAAATACATTTTGTCCAAGACTTATCCAAATACAAAAACATGATATTAAACACCATTTAGGCATGATGTATATGGATATAATCCTATATACATGAAACATATATATATATATCCATGTTTTTGACTTTAATTCCAAATATGTTTTGTTAAAATTACCAAAATATAAAACACATGAATAAGTAAGTCAAAACTAAGTTTGTCTAGGAAGTTAAGCATGCATGTATATAGAACAAATCTAATATACATTAAACCATGTAAACTTGTTTTGATCTATCTATTCATAAAACCAAGATCGGTTAAACCAAAAACGAAAAAACCGAAAACCAATATTCAAAACATGAAACGTGTGTGTTGTGAACTTGAGCATATCATACTATTCTAAACTTTACAAATGGATCTAAAACTTAAACTAAACTAGGGTGTCGAAGTCTTCTTGTAGAGCGTCGTCTCCAAGCCGACTCGATCCAAAACTTCGTGATCCACTAAGCTTGACTCCAATGAGTGCTATATATGATCTTGTCGCTCGGGCTATTGAATCACTATGTGAAAGCTTTCAAACCAACTTGTTGAAGCTAATCACCTACTAATATCTTGATTAATGATCTGAAACTAAAATCACAAGATTATTAGTACACATAACTGCATGAGTTAATCATCATCAAAACTAGAGTGGAAGGTCTCTGGGCCAACAATCTCCCCCTTTTTGATGATGACAAAACTCATGGAGTTATATATGCATGGATTAAAGTTAAGCTTCAGAGAAGCTCCCCCTTAACTCATGCATAGGAATAAACAAGCAAATAAATATGCAATGAAGGCTCATAAACAAGTATGAAACACATATATCTATTTGTTTATTGTGATGCATGAACATAAATCCTTTTTCTAAAACATAATGCTCTTGATACCAAACATATGAAATGCATCATGCATAAAACGTGCTCTTGATACCAATAAACTCTTGATACCAATAAAAACATGTTCTTAAATAATGCTCTTGATACTAATTAAACAATTAAACTCTAATTAAACAATTAAACGACAAACTAATAAATAAAACAAAACATGCATATAAACTCAAATACTTCTCCCCCTTTTTGTCAATCATCAACAAAGGGGTTCAAGTAAAAACAAAAACATTCTTCTCCCCCTTTTTGTTCGAAACAAAGAAACAATAAAGGGGTTAAAAGCAATAAAACAATATTCTCCCCTTTTTGTCTAAAACACAAATGATGTAAATAAGGGGTGACAATCAATTAAGATATCAATTAAAAAAAATTTGTCAAAGTAGAGCATCTTGATACCAATTGAAAGGAAATATAAAAACATTGATACCAATTATAAGAAAGCAATCTTGATACCAATTGAAATTAAACATAACAAATTTTGAATTTCTAAACAAGGATTTTGATACCAATTGTAAATATTTTTCATTTTGAACATATGATACCAAATTGAAAATTTCAATCATAAAGTATGGGAGTGGAAATCAAATACCAATTGAAAGATGAAATACAAGGTTTCTCCCCTTTTATGAAATACCAAATGAAACAATGAATAAGCTTGTATATGAATACCAATTGAAAGTCAATTGAAACAAGATAGTCATTATAAAACAAGCTTTATTATGATCAAAATTTGTGCTCTAAGATATATGAATATAATATGCACAAATAAAAACATATATATGTATGAAAATTAGATACCAATTGAAATTGATATTCTTTGAAATGTAAGCATACATATATAAAAATATATGAGTATACAAAAAAATGTCAATATTTATACCAATTGAAAGAATCCAATGATACCAATTGAAACAACAATAATATCAAGTGTATATCTCATATCCTATCCTCCCAATCATGTTCAAGTTTAAAATGATTTTCAATATAAGGCATACATGAGCATGGTCTCCCATCCAACCACCCTTTGAAGGTAGGGGTTTTCAAAAATAGGTTTGAAAATAGAGTACGTTTGAAAATCTCTACCATAAGAAGAATACGAACTAGTTAAATGGGAAATCTTGTTAACTAGTACGAAATCCTTCAAGTAAGGAATAAAACATAAATATTTTTCATGAAACACATGTAAATCACATGGCACTAAACACTCAAATTTCATAAAACATGTATCATACTCATGAAAATAAAATCATGAGAAAACAATAAGTGAGGAGAGTGTACAAGATATATGTGAAACACATCATCATGAAAATATGCAATTAAGCTCAATTGAAATTCCTTAAACATGAAACATGAAAATCATAAGAAACTTAAATTTTCATTTGAAAATTTTCATTTGGACACAAATCATACTTCAAGACATATGTATGTTTTGACAAAACGATAAGTACACATACATATCCGTAAACACTATTGAGTCCATAATAAAGATTTGCATGAAAAGCAAATGACTCAAGGGGTATACATGTATATCTTAAAGTTTGACAAAATAAACATATACATGAAGTGAAAACACATGATCAAAAAAAAAACATTTCCAAAATGGGAATATAAGTTTAAAATGTATGAGTCATCAAAACTAGACTATACTAGCACATCTAATGGGTACAAATAAGCGTTAAAGTACAAACATATAATGATCTATTTGTGGCCCACTATATGTACAAGTATATATCCTAGTTTTAATGAAAATTAACATCTAAACAAGTAATCAAATCATGAAGCATAAAACGGGATATAAATCAACATGAAAATCATAAACATGATCATTATGTAAATCCACATGTTATTAGAGTTATGATGTGCATAATAACTAAACAAATGGTGAGAACACAACATATGGTCCATATAAACATGGGTGATCTCAAAAGCTATACATGCATGTCAATGATCTAAGAATCATGGCATTTAACATAATAAACTATAAACATTAAAACAAAACAAAAATCATAAACACACATATGATCATTATGTACATGCACAAGCATTAGATCTAGGACATACATATTAGTTTAAAAACAAAGTGAGAACACAAAGATAGGTCCATGGGTGTCTCAAATAACTAAACATGTATATCACTAATCTAAATCACATGGCATAATCATAATGAGCTATAAAACATGACATGCTATAAATCAACGACATGAAAAGCATGCAAATATAAACGGGAGTTAGAGATTGATACCAAAACCGATGAAGGCACCTCTCTAGTTCTCCAAACCAATGGTGGTCCTCCTCCACCAAACTCCCCTTGAAAGTGGTGCATCCAAATTGTTTTCTTTAAGCACGAAACGCATCTACTTCAAGGCACCGCTACTCTCACGTGATGCGAGAGCCCACACCTACATCAAAAATTTTAGGGGTGGTCTTTGGTACCCATTTTCTTTTGGGTCCATAGGGGTTAGTATCTTTTCTAACCTAAACAAGATTATTTGCTAAATTTTCAACATGTAAACGATCATAGCAAAATCTAGTAAGGTAGCCTTTTCGACCACAATGTGTACACGTGTACACATGGGCATACATAGTGTGAAGTTTGTGATCGTGATGAGCATGTGCATGCCGTGATGGGTGTACATGCAAAGATGGACCTTATTTCTTACGAACCAAGGTTTCCAAGCGTGTATGATTTAAAGTACATTGGCTCAAAGTGGAGCCCAAACAATCAACACTTTTCTTCAAAATATTTATATCATTTTCAATACTAAAAGATAAAGTAGAGCATGCAAAAGATGTGCTAGGTGAAGCTACACTAATATAGCAAACATGTGAAGACAATTCAATTTTCAAAGATTCATTTTTCTTTAAAACAAAATCCAATTCTTTTGTAATGAAATCAATTTCATTTTTCAATGCAAGGTTATCTTTTAAAATAAAGTCTAATTTAGAAGATAAAACCTCATTGTTTTTCACATCATCATCACAATCCTTTTTGCTTTTCAAAAACTCATTTTCCTTTAGAGTAAGTTCTAGTTGAGATTTAAGTGAGTCACGTTCACTTGCAATCTCTTCCTTCTCTTGCAAAATCACTTCAAAACTAGAACACAAATCTTTCATTTCTTCTTTTAAATCAAAATGCTTCTTTTTCAAAAGGTCATGTTTTTGCAAAAAAATTTCAAGCTTTGAAGCAAGTTCAACATTTAAGTTTTGAACTTCTAAACATCCATAGCAATATGAGCTAGAGCTATCATCTAGTTGAGAATCTGATTGTACCTCAAGGGAGTCTTTCCCTTGAACCATGAGGCAATGCTCGTCGGACTTGTCTCTCTTAGATCTTCTCAACTTGTTGATAATCCTTGGTAGCTCGGGAGAAGTCAATATGCTCCAAACTGCAAAAGTAGAATCATAATGAGCAAACACATATAAAAGATCTTCATTAAGAGATACTCTAAGTGTTTTAAGTGCAAGTGCATTGGCCTTATTATGCTTGCTATCATTGGGGTAGGATTCCTGGGAATGACTTGGTAAACTTTAGATCCTAAGGCTTTCAAATGACTACTCATCTTGGCCTTCCAAATATCATGTCTAGAAAAATCAAACATAGGAGGGCTATCCATGAGTGCAAACTAAATGTGTGCAAATGAAAAATGCAAATGAAGATTAGCAAATCAAGATCTCACTCCTAGGTGGTTAAACCTAAATATCAGGAGCGTAATCTCTGATACCAATTGAAAATCACCTAGAGGGGGGTGAATAGGTGATAATGCTAATCTAGAAAACTTAATGCGGAATTTGAAAACTAATTGCAATTAACAAGAGATCACACTCAAACAAGCCAAGCAAAGAATTATGAATGAACAATATGAATTGATGCAAGGCACAATATAGAGAGAGAGAGTAAGAGCCAAGGGATCAAGCGCAAACAACAAGATATGTTTCGAGGTTCGAGCACCCAGCTCTACATCCCCGCCTTCACCACCGTGAAAGATTTCTAGTCCACTCGCTTGTCCACAAAGGACTCCCACAAAGGGAACCTCCACCGAGGATTTGGGGCAATACAATCACAAGGAGTACCCAACTCCTCTCCTTACAAACACAACCTCCTCCTTGAGGCACAACACCAAGCCAACAAACAATCACCTCACAACTTGAGGGATTAGCAACACAAGGATCACCTCACACCTTGAGGGATACAACCCAATAGCACAACCGCCTCAACACAATGAGGGAAAGGCACAAAGCCAAGCTAAGATAGGGTTTACAACTTGGTGATCAAAAGACCACAAACAATCTCTTTTCCCACACGAAGATCCTATAGAATAAGATAGTAGATGTAGCTCAAGTGTGGAGAAAACCAAAGGAATGGAAATCCAAAACTCAAAGAAAAACCTTGGGAAAAATTAGAAACCAAGATAAAGAAGTTGAATCAAACACTTTTCCCAAAAATCCTTTTCTTTAATTTTCCAAACCCTAACAAAAACACCAAATAGATTGTTCAATTTAAAGCCCAAAAACTTCTTTTGATTGCTGTGAAAACACTAGAGAGTCAGGAAAAATCAGCACCAAAAATCTTAGAGAAAACCTCTTTCCAATGGGGTATTTATAGCCCCCAGAAAATTATAGCCGTTGGCAGTAGAAACTGCCAAAAATGAACTACCGGTCGACCGGCCAACGGTCACTTTTTGACCGCAGGCAGCTACCGGTCGACCGGACGGTCGACCGTCCCCAGAACCAGAGAGCAACGGCTCTCTGGCCGGTCGACCGGGAGAAACCCGAGAGCAACCTGCTCTCAGTCGGTCGACCGTGCGGTCGACCGGCTTATGGGTAAGCCAGCGTGCACGTATCCGTGCACGTCGGTCGACCGCTACGGTCGACCGGCTACTTGATCCGGTCGACCGTCCAGTCGACCGACCTAGCCTGGCAGCAGCAGTTCTGGTCAGAAAAACATGTAATTTTTAATCCTAAAAATTCTCATAAAATCTCTAAAATTACACAAAAAATAGTTTTATTATTTTATTTTGAAATATAAACTTGTGATAATAATTTCATCACAAATAACAAACATTTTGAAACATTTTTGTGTCTTATCATTTTTACCAAAAATCAAAAACTGTATTTTCTAAAACTTGGATTTTTAAATTGAAAATACATTTTGTCCAAGACTTATCCAAATACAAAAACATGATATTAAACACCATTTAGGCATGATGTATATGGATATAATCCTATATACATGAAACATATATATATCCATATTTTTGACTTTAATTCCAAAATATGTTTTGTTAAAATTACCAAAACATAAAACACATGAATAAGTAAGTCAAAACTAAGTTTGTCTAGGAAGTTAAGCATGCATGTATATAGAACAAATCTAATATACATTAAATCATGTAAACTTGTTTTGATCTATCTATTCATAAAACCAAGATCGGTTAAACCAAAAAGGAAAAACCGAAAACCAATATTCAAAACATGAAACGTGTATGTTGTGAACTTGAGCATATCATACTATTCTAATCTTTACAAATGGATCTAAAACTTAAACTAAACTAGGGTATCGAAGTCTTCTTGTAGAGCGCCGTCTCCAAGCCGACTCGATCCGAACTTCGTGATCCACCGAGCTTGACTCCAATGAGTGCTATATATGATCTTGTCGCTCGGGCTCTTGAATCACTATGTGAAAGCTTCCAAACCATCTTGTTGAAGCTAATCACCTACTAATATCTTGATTAATGATCTGAAACTAAAATCACAAGATTATTAGTACACATAACTGCATGAGTTAATCATCATCAAAACTAGAGTGGAAGGTCTCTGGGCCAACACTGCGATTATGTTCGCAGTATTATCTGTTTATATAATTAATTTTGGACTGCGATCATGGTAGCTGTTTTTAACTTTATTGAATGTATAACAATCAAACTGTTTATGACTGGACAGCGACCGTGGTCGTAGTTTCATACGTAATTATTATATGAGTACTGCGACCATTATCGCAGACAAGATGCAGAAATAATAACTATACGGTATACTTTATATGTATTTTAAAAATATGAAAGATTATTTTGCAGATAGAAGTAAATTTTATTTATAACATAATATGGACAGAAAGAGACCTTACAAAAAAAGAGCATTAAAAGCTCTTAAAAGAAGACAAAATAACGTTGAATATCAGAAGATCAGGAAATTCTAATCCTCGTCGTCATCACCATCATAAGCAGATTCGTCGTCTTCATTCTCCTCGTCTTCCTGTTCATCACTTTTTTCCTCATCATCTTCCTCTTTTTGAGGGTTTTTTCATCGATAAAGTCTCAGAATGGATCGTCTCTATCAAGCTCTTCGTCCGATCCGTGTCGAGAAAGCGAGTCTCCAGCATCAGAGGACATGCTTTCATCAAGCCTGTCTCTGTCAAGTGGCAGAGGAATAATTTTCTCCTCACTAAGCCCCATGAAAACTTCATCATTCTCATGAAGAGGAGGATCAGTTAAAATATTATTTGATGTAGTGAGATAGTCAAAAGAAGTGAAGTACAGACTGGTATCAGATTCACTAGAATACCCTGAAGAAAGAGGACCGGTGGGGGAATGATTGAAGTTAAAATCTGAGTGTTCAGAGGAAGAAGATGGGGAAGACATAATTTAAGAATGAATTATTTTTCTGGAAGTTTTTGAAATCAAATTGAAAAGGAAGAGCAAAAATATAGTTTTTAGATATGAGATGATATATTAGTTACAAGCACTATATAAAGGTCAATAATGTGAAAGAACATGAATAATAATAATAATAATTGTTATATGTGACGGTTGAGTATGGGAAGAAGTGGTAAAAAAAATTAAATATTTAATTGAAGAGTTATGGCGGGAGAATCCGAAGAGTTCCTTTTTTCAGAGGTTTATTACGTAAAGTACAAATTAACTTTTTATAGAATGTTTTCCTATATCTTTAGATTACGTATGGTGCACATCTTTCCTTTATCGAGATTAATATTAGTGCATTTTTTTTTCGAGACTGTTGTTGTATCACGGTAGATAGAATATTAATTACTTCATTTAATTCAGTGTAATTAATATAGTATTTTATAAGATGTGATATATGCGAACTGATCTCAGGGTCGCATGGCTAATCTACTTTGTAAAATTATAAAAAATCTGTTACATAAGGCATGCGAAAAAAGATTGCGACTTTGGTCGTAGTGCTGAACGAGGTCACAGTGCTGAACGATAGCATACTTCATCTGTTATTTTTATGCAAATAAGGAATGCGACTAGGGTCGCAGACGTGATATAAAAAAGACGTGATATAAAAAAGGAATGCGACTAGGGTCGCAGACGTGATATAAAAAAGTTTTGTTATACTATGACTGCGACTAGTATTACAGTCGTCATATAAAATTGAAAGTTATATTGTATTAAGTGCTGAACGATAGCATGTTTCGTCTGTTATTTTTATGCGAATAAGGAATGCGACTGGAGTCGCAGACGTGATATAAAAAAGGAATGCGACTAGGGTCGCAGACGTGATATAAAAAAGTTTTGTTATATTATGATTGCGACTAGTGTCGCAGTCGTCATATAAAATTGAAAGTTATATTGTATTAAGTTTGCGATCATGGTCGCAATGTTCGAAAGTCTTATTATACTATGACTGCGACTGTGATCGCAGACTTTGTAAAATAGTCAGAATTCTATTACATAAGGCATGTGAAAAAAGACAGCGTCTGTCGTCGGAGTGCTGAACGATATCATGTTTCGTCTGTTATGAATTTTTTGTGTTTAAGGAATGCGAAATAATTAACCATTGTATTTCATTAATTTTTTATACTGTACATTTATAATTGAAAAATCAATATACGGTTGCCCCACATTAAATTTCATTTTTCTATTTATTTTAGTTTCTTTTATTAAACCTATATGAGTTGAAAATAACACGAAATAAAATAATATAAAAAATTAATTTCATTTTTCTATTTATTTTAGTTTCTTTTATTAAACCTATATGAGTTGAAAATAACACGAAATAAAATAATATAAAAAATTAAATAAAAAACAATAGTTTTTTATGTTTCAAACATGTTTTTTACTTTTCAATGATGCTGTTTATTTCACATTATCTTGATCCAAATTTTTTCTATTATATTTTCGATGTAGTAGAATTAGGAATTTTATAACTGTAGATATATTCAGCTGAAAATTTTTTAGGTAAATTTTGTTTGTGGATGAGTTTATGCTAGTTTAGAAGTAAAAAGGGGGTATTTTTGTCAATTTGATTCACGATTGTTTAGGCGGGATTTTTTGATTTTTTTCGCCTCTACACTTTGCGGCCGATATGTGGCATATATTCAGCCACGTCACCGCCGGCTGAGAAACTCTCTCAGCCGTCGGCTGAGGTACAGCAACCCCTATATATATATATATATATATATATATATATATATATATATATATATATAATATATATATATATATAAATAGAAAAATGTATATTAGCCGATGGCTGAGAGACTCTCTCAGCATGCAGTGACGTGGCTCAATATTTATCACCGCACTAACTTGCGGGCCGCTTATAGGAAGAAGTTAAATTACTAAATACCCCTTATGAAAAGCTACTCTTTGGGTAACTTCCGTTATTATTTATTATTATTTCCCCACAAGGCAATTTTTTGACCGCTCGTTGTCAGATTTAGTTTATTTTTTATTATTATTTTTTCCCTTTTTTTTGCCGCTCTTTATAAGATTTAGGTTATTGTTTATTATTTTTTTCCCACTATTTTCTTACCTCTCTTTGTCAGATTTAGGTTCTCCTTTCTCAGCCTGCGATAAACTTTTTTCTGAAAATATCAATTTTTTAGAGCAATTTTTTATCCTTTTTATTTAATGTCGACGTCTGAGCATTCTAATTCCCCTGCCAATTCTGGTCGCAGTCGAAAGCGCTCTCTATCTGCCGATCTAAATACGGAGGATATATCATCTGGTTCAACTTTCTCTCAGAATATTGAAAATATTGAAGGGTTGATCTTTGCATGCCGATCAACAGGTTTTAATTGTGTCAATTTTTTTCCGCAATTTCTTAAATATAGAATTTTTCTCTTTAGTATATATGGTACTGCGACCTATAATCACTTGTTCTAAAGTTTCAGAAATGCGACCACGGTCGCAATCTTATTTGAAAATAATCTCCGGCTGTGAAATCTTTTTTTTATAATTGCGACCTAGTCGCATTCCTTGTTCGACTTATAATTTGTTTTACGAAATAGAATAATCACTTGTTTTAATCTTTTTAGAACAGCGATCACGGTCGCATTTTGTTTTTCGTGACTGCGACCCAAGTCACATTCTTTGTTGTCATAATTCTTACACATTTCTATGTGAATTATATCCATTTTATATATTCATTAGATTGTTGCACAGTTATTATTCTGTTGTTTTAAAAAATATGCTCATACGGATAACTGCGACTACGGTCGCAGTCTTTAGTAAGAAGTAATATAGATTTCATTTCATCTGCGACCTTGGTCGCAGTTTTAGAAATTATATTTTAGACATGTGATATGTACAAAAATATTTATATTTATGTAGTTCCTCTAATTGTTTTTGTAGGATATGAATGCACATGGAGAAATGTCTGAAAGTTCAAATAATTTTTTAGGGATACAGTTTCTCACGGATGTGGAAGCATACAATTTCTACAATTCTTATGCAAGGAACAGAGGTTTTGGTGTGAAAAGAAAAGGAATAGATAAGTCACGAAAGCCTCCTCATGAAGTTATTTGCAGAAAATTTTGCTGCAACAAGGAAGGTGTGAAGAAGTTGTGTGACAAAAGACAAGAGGGTCTTACAGTGCATCATCAAATTGACACTAGAGTAGCGTGTCCTGCTGAGATGCATGTTCTTCTTTGTTTTTTTTTGACAAAAGATATTGGGTTGTCACAAAATTTGTTGATTCTTATTCACATGAATTGTCAAGCCCGGATAAGGTACATCACCATTACTCTCACCAGACTCATCGTTCGAAGATTAGCAGAAGCATTATGAGCAATTTGGTTGATGTGGGAATGCGCCCTTCAAATATTTCCCGTGTTGTGAATGCAATGAGCCAGGGAGAAGGCTATGAAGAAGTGAGCCCGCAACAAGTTATTGATTTTACTCGTCAACGTAGAAATAACATTGGCCATGAGTTTATTGCTATTATCAAATATTTTCAAGAGAAAGCCGAGACCGATCTAGAATTTTTCTTTGCAAGTGAAGTCGATAACGCGGGCATACTTAGAAGCATTTTTTGGGCTGATGGAAGAGTTATTTCCTCGTATTTGAAGTTCTGTGATGTGATTGTTTTGACACAACATACAAGACTAATCACTTGAGCTTGCCATTTGCTCCAATCACTGGAGTAAATCATCATCGGCAGTCAATTTTGTTCGGTTGTGCATTGCTTGCTGATGAGCAGAGGGATACGTTTGTGTGGCTATTCCAAAAATGGCTCAAGTGCATGCATGAAGTTGCACCAAAGTTGATTATTACTGATCAGGATGCCCAGATTGGTGACGCCATCAAGATTGTTTTTCCAACTACTCAGCACCGGTTTTGTTTCTGGCATGTACGGAAACATATTGCCGAGCAACAAATACCGATGACAAACAAGTATGGAGAAGATATGGTCTCTGATTTTCATGATTGGTACACCTCCCGTGATATAAGCAGATGCGAGGAGCGATGGCGTTTGATGAATGAAAAATATCATTTAGAAGAAGAAGAAGACAGTTGGTTGTTGAAGATGCACAGACTGTGCGGACATTGGGTTAAAGCATATCTCAAGGATGTTTTCTGTGCTGGAATGACAACCAGCCAGAGGTCTGAGAGTATTAATTCCTTCTTTGATGGTTTTGTTAATGCAAACACAAAACTAGTGGAATTTGTTCACTAATATGATAAAGCTGTTGCTGCCCTCGTACCTCTGAATCTCAACAAGATTTTCGGGTTTGAATTCTATGCCCAATTGTACATCGAATTCATATGAGATACAGGTTTCGAAGTTGTATACACCGAAGATTTTTCAGTTGTTCCAAAAGGAATGGGAGTTGTAATGACATTATTTACAGAAGAGTTAGAACATGACAAACCTGGATCAAAATATTTGATTGGTGATTTTTCAGAATCAAAAGACAGCTGGGAAAAGGTCAGTTATGATAAGCGTGAGAAACTTCATGTTTCTTGTAGTTGCTCGTTATTTGAAACAGAGGGTATCCTATGTAGTCATATTCTGTGTATTTTGTGGCGCAATCACGTTACCCATATACCGGAATCATATATACTTCAGAGATGGAGGTTGGATGCTCGTTATAAAAACGTTGCAATTGAAAATGGCATCAGGCCTTTTCCCAGTCAAGGCACTCTACGGACGGCTAGATTGTGGACAATTCGTTCAAAATTTAATGCAATTCTTGAGATGGTTGCTGATTCTGATATCCATCTTTCAAAGTTGGACGCAGTTTTGGAAAGATTTGCCGAAGAAACCACTAGTGAATACAGAGCCATGTCAGGAAATTTTCAGTCATCACAGCCTAAAACTACAGTTGGTTCCAGTGGATCCGTTGTCGTTCTGCGAGATGGTGAAGAATTGAATATACGTGATTCAATTGGTCCTGTACCAACCAAGGGGAGGCCTAAAGCTGCATCCAGGCTTAAGTCTGGTTTTAAAGATTCTATATATCAGAAAGAAGTTAAGCATCGAAGATGTGGTAACTATCAAGAGCTGGGCCATTACAGGGCTGGTTGTCCGTTACTAGTAATACATTAAACCTGTTAAACATTTTTTTATAATGATATATGTTTAAAATTCTTACTATTCTTTTTTTAATGGCAGAAGAAGTAGGGTTGGTTTGCGTCCATCTTCAAGGAATAAAATCTTCATTTTTTTCATGAACTGGGACCAGGGTCGCACAGTGTAGAGAGATTCATGTCGCAGTCTGCCACTGGCGTGTCATTATAATTAGATTTTATTCTCATTTTTTGATTTCTATTGTACTATTTTTTTAATTAGTTGTATTTAAAGTTTTACTGTTACAAAATTCTCCTATATAGTTTATCTTTTGATTTCCACTGTACTTTGGTCGCAGTGTACGTGGTTAATTGCGACCGTGGTTGCAGTGTTCCTATCTTGCTGAAATTGAATTGTTGCTTTTAAAATTGCCCCCGTCTCTTGGTATATTATTGTAACATCTGAATATAGTTGAAGATTCTGAGCACTATTATAATTTCGACGTTTTTAGCGCTATGTTATTTTTTAATTCCACTTAACGTAAAGTACCACTGCGACCATGGTCGCATCGATATTTACACATTTGAATATTGACTTTCTCCTTATATACAACAGCTCATGCACTGCGACCCGAGTCGCAGTTGCCTTACGTATTTTTTTAGATTTTTTTTGCCTACAGTCGCGGCGTTCTCTTTAACTTTTAATTGTAACTTCCATTTTACATTTTTTCTCTATGTTTTTGCTTTAGTCCACTGAATATAAATTAAAACTGCGACCTTGATCGTAGTGTCGAACTTTTTGCCCATTTGAACGTATTGTCTGGATGCGTACACCAGTTTCATGACTGCGACCAGAGTCGCAGTTCGTGAAATAAAATTTGTGACAAATGTAAAGTATTTCAACCAAGAATAAGTAGTAAAAACTATAATTCACACAATTAACCTTAGAAAACAGGGTTCTATATATATAAAAAATCAAAATACAAATTTTAAACTTCTAATCAGATTCGTCATCACTATCATAATCAGATTCGTCATCAAGATTATGACCGCGTTCGTCTTCCGTATCGCTTTCCGTCTCTTCAACATCTTTACCAACAATCTCCTCTTCGCTTTCTTCCTCTTCATGTATGTATTTTGGTTCATCAATGAACTCTCAGAACGGGTCGTCTGTATCAAGCTCATCCTCTGACCCGTAGTGAGGCATCGCTTCAGAACTATACCTCCAATTATCATTAGATGATTGGCTTCTTTCTGGTGAAGACGGTGGAGAAGACATTTTTGAATCTGATTCCGAATATTGAAAGTAACAAGTTTGAGCAAAACCAAATTAGTATGTTTATAATCCTGTCCTGATGACCCTTATATATTTTTAATCATGGAATTCCAAAAGGTTTAAGCTCTCAAACCACGTGAATATGTCCCAAATTTATTTTCTACCTTTTCTCAAAAATTGTATACTTCCTAGGTGACTGTTCAGTTATCCAAAACAGTTTAAAAGTTAATACAGTCTTACATTAAATTACTTTGTAATCCAAAACAGTTCATTATTGCGACCACAGTCGCATTGGGAACTGATAAATGATTAAGTAACTGCGATCATGATCGCTGTCACGATTACAGTATCTCAATATAAGGAAACGCTGTAACTAAAACAGGTCATTAATGCGACTTTGGTCGCAATACAACTGCTGAACGCATGTTTGTTTCTAATATCAGTACGAATTAGTAAAATGCACGGTGTGATAGATGTAGATTGGAAATAATCAATGGAATTTATAATAAATAAATGTATAAAAATGTTTATAAATTAAATCAATAAAACAAAAAAATGGCTCAATGAATTGCAATTATTTTTACATTTATAAATAAAAAATTGTGGTATATCAATAAATTGTCAACTGTCAGTCTTCAAATACCATCCTTCTTATCATTTCTGTTTGTTCATCCCAACTTTTCTCTCTATCTGCAAGTATCATATATGCAAGCTCACTTCTTAGTCTCTGTACATCAGCAGCCGTAACAGTATCAACATCTGGTGGACTACCAAATGTTATACTTTTCATGTACTTGCATACATATACAGCGCAATCAACACTGAAATTTGCACAGAGTAATCATTAAATGAAATTAGATTTTTGTATTAAAAAAGGTAGAAAATATGATAGGTAAGGAGATGTCAAAAATTTATATACTTGTTTGCTTGTTGGGGGCATCTTATGTATTTTATATTTGTTTTTCTCATTAACTTATTGAAATCAATCTCAAAAATCTGTATTAATCTTTCTTTCTGCAATGTCAATAGAAAAAAAAATCAGTATTAATCAAATTAAATGCAAGTTTCTAGTAACCGAAATATTAAATTTCAACTCACCATTATTCTTGCATCTTTTTTATAAAGCTTTAATATACTACTGATTTTTTCAGCTGGGACCAAAGAGTTGTAAAAAATCCACTCTTGTGTGTGGCAATCAAATACCAGTAAGGTCCAGTGAAATCCGGATCGTTGGCACTGTGTTTGTGATTGATCGGGAAGAACATGTATTGCAAATCATCTGTCCAGTTTTTCACCAGCTGCTGCTTGATGAAATGATCTTCAGATCTTTACTTTTAGATACAATACCGTGCTGCGAACAACCAAAAAATTAAAATTCAAAATGAATTCAAAGTATTAAAAAAATTTATGAAAATTACAAGTCATTACGGTAAAACAACAGACTGCGATCATGGTCGCAGTGTTTCTTAATTATCACATTTTTATACTAATTAATGCAGCGACCAAGGTCGCAGTGTTATTATTGATTAAGACCGCCAGGAATTGCAATCTACGTCGCATACTTTTCATTGCTAAAACTATATTCGTGGTGATTTATATTATCATGGACTGCGACTTAGGTCGCAGGGCATTAGGTTGCTGCTCCTTTTATATTAGCACGCATAGCGACCAAGGTCACAATGTTTGTTGTTGATAAAGACTACCGCCAGCAACTGCGACCACAGTCGTAACCTTCATTTTAAATTGATATTGGGGTGAATTAATTTAATTATAAACTGCGACCTTAGTCGCAGTACATTCGTTATGCCTAAACAGCGATAAAGAATATTAGTAGAATATTTAACGTTCAAAGATTTAATTCACCACATTAATTAGGAAATTGATATTACATTAAACCGTAAAGGAGAAAATAGATGTTTGCCCAAGCTTCGCTCCGAAAGAATATACTTTTTAATCCTTCTCCTTTCTCTAGATGCTGCATATAGAAATGAATTATATTCGCATCTAACTCTCTACTGAACATCAGGTCCTCAATGTCATTCTTTGTAACAATGATTCCGTTATCGGTATCCTGATATGCAGTAGAACTGCAAGATATTCAAAACAAAGTTAGTAATTAAATTGTTCTTATATAGATATATAACAGTTTTTTGATATGATTTATAATAAACTTAATTAACTTACTCAGAGAAGGCCTTGTTCAAGAAATTTTTTATAATAGCTTGTTGATGAGGCTGCAGAATTCTGTATGCTGTGGTTTCAGTCAATTCCCTCATTTTTAGCTGAGTGGGGGAAATCTCTTTGTCGCCGAAACCAGCGGCAGAACTCTGAACCGCAGGCTGTGGAAGAGGATGTTCACTAATTTTCTTCTTTTGTTTTGGATAAACGAAGTCGGAGTCATCGCGATCTCTTTCAGCGCGCTTGCGTTCTTTGACTCCCTTTTCTATCGTTCCTTTAGAGTAATCCAAAACTGTTCTTTTTAAGGATTTCTTCTGATCCGGAGTATGTTCTTGAATTTTTTTCTTTAGAAGCTCTATCTCTTTGGAGTTCTTGAATCTGTTGAGTTATATTCAAAGAAAAACTGGGGATATCTTCCCCAGAAATATTTACAACAAATTCAGAACCCATGATATCATTCTCTTCCAATTTTTTTTCTTCTTCTCTTCATCCTGCTTCTCCATCTGCTCCATAATTATTTTTTGCTTCTTCTCCTCTTATCCCTTCATCCTTCTCCTCTCCTCTTCTTTCATCCTCTCCTTCAACTCTTCCCCCTCTTTCTTCTTTTTCTCCTGCCTCTTCTTCTCCTCTAACTTTCTCCTCTTTTCCTCTTTCTGCTCCTCCTCTTATTTCCTCTCTCTCCTTCTCCTTCTTCTCCACTACACTCCTCCTCTTCTGCTCCTCCTCCTCTTCCCATCTCCTCTCCTCCTCTTCCCTTCTCTTCTCATTCTCCTCCTCTCCTGCCCCTCCTCTTCCCTCCTTCTCTCCTCCTTCTCCTGCTCCTCCTCTTCCCTCCTCCTCTTTTCCTTCTCCTCTTCTTCCCTCATTCTCCTCTCATTCTCCTCCTCCTTTTCTCTTCTCTCTCCTCTCTCCTTCTCTTCTTCCATCCTCCTCCTCTCATTCTCCTCCTCTTCCCTCCTCTTCTCCTTCTTCTTCTCCTCTGCAGCAGCGGCTGCTCTCAGCAGCTCTTCTTCTTCTTCTTTCAATTTTAATTTTCTCTGCTGTTTTTTAAATTTTTCTTTTATTTCTCTTCTTTTTTCTTTAATTCAGCCTTGAGTCTGTTCTCAGTCTCCATTTTTTCAATTTTCCTTTCAAGCTGAGAAACATATTCTCTCAAGTACTGATTTTGATTCCTCAACTCTTCAATTTCTTCAGCTTGTTCATCCCGTGGTGGCGGCAAATTACCTGTAAAAGTTGGTTCTTGCTCACTCATCTCTTCTTGCTCAATTATTTCTGCAGCTTCTGGCTCCTTTTCCGACGGGATGTTAGCTTGATTATATGTATTTCCTTCTTCTTCTTCTTCATCTTCATCTTCTTCTTCTTCCTCCTCCTTCTCTTTCCCTTCAACAGGAAGGCCAATTATAATTTTTTCATCATTAGAGATGTTGGCCATTCTACACAAAATCTGAAAAAAAATAAAAAAATTAAGTTAAAACCAAAACAATGAAATAATTATACTGCGACCAAGATCGCAGTTTATTTATTAACTATTAAGATAGAATGCGACCATGGTCGCAGTTTGTTTGTCCTGCACATAAATTTAACTGCGAAGACTTGCAACTTAATACTGCGACAATGGTCGCATTCAATGTATACGGTGTTATCAGGAGAATGCGACCATGGTCGCACTTTTGTATGTCCGGCACGTAAAATGAATTGCGAAACGTACAGCTCAATACAGCGACCTTGGTCGCATTCTGAGATTATGGTCGCATTTTAATTGTAATGCACATAAAAAGAACTTGAACCAAGCCCCATTTAAATGTATAAAATTTTAATTAACACTATATGGTATTTAATATTTTAAAACTTACGATATTTGCGTCAAGCTCATTTAGATCAACTTCAAGCAGAGATCTGCTAATGTTCTGGAGGTCCCATCTTACAAAAGGTGGGGTTTTGTCCTCCAAATCAGACCTCGGCTCAAAAATAGGAGCCTTCTCACATAGCCAATACTGCAAATTGTAAAATTAAATTAGTTTACACAAATATTCACAAGATTATGGGAAAATTTCATACAATGTTGGCCAAATTTGATATTCATACTTACAATAATTTGCACGGAGCATCCTTGCAGCTCGTACGTGGTGTGTCTGAAGATGTCCATTGACTCAATCAGGAATTGCCAAACAGCTTTAGCCCAGCATATTGTCCTCATCAGCTGCATATTGGCAATCTGTTCCATAATATACCACGGCACCGTGCATTTACTACCAGAGAAGAATAGAGTGGCCGACATGTACAAGATGATTATTGTAGTAAAGTCTTGAGCTGCAAGTCTTTGTCTGTCTCTTATAATTTCATGTAAAGTCACTTGTTCCTCAAGCTGTTCATCTTTGTCACATCTAATTCACCCCTCCTCCTTTTCTTGACCAGAAGATCATCCAAAGCCTCTTCAATAGATACTTTCGTGATCTTCTTTATATTGGGAAATAATGTTTTATAACCCCTCTGTCTTTCATCGTACAGGTCTTATTCATAATAAAATCCGCCCCTATAACAGGTAGACCAAAAGTGAGGGCAACATCCTCCACTGTTAACTCAATTTGTTTGCCCCCAATTCTAAAGGTCCTTGTATCCCTATCATACCGGTCTAAAATACTCAGTACAGTAATGTTTGATTTTAGACCCTTTTCAACCCCAAATCCCTCATTGTAGAATGCCATGAAGATTGGACCAAATGGGGTATTCTTGATCGCCTCTAAGAAATCGGCCTGAATGTACTTTTTGAATTTTTTTATGAACTCGCACATAGGTTTTAGGCTCGATCTCAGAGGACGAATCTTCATCTGTTGTTTACCTATAGATGTAGAAAAATTAAAAACTTTAGACCAATGATTACTTAAAAATTATAAGGGAATAAAAAACATATTATTTTAGAACACTGCGACCTAGGTCTCAGTCATCCACATTGCAAATGTAAACAACTGCGACCCGGTCAACACTGCGACCAAGGTCGCAGTCATTTACAGCGCAAATGTAAACAACAGCTACCCGGGTCGATAATGCGACCAAGGTCGCATAAGACTACAATGCAAACATAAACAACTGCGACCCGGGAATTAAAAAACAGATGATGTTTAATACACTGCGACCATGGTCGCACGACACTAGATCGCATATTGAAACAACTGCGACCCATGTCGTCAGTATGTAATAAAAAAACAAAGGACGTATCAAATACTGCGACCAACGTCGCATTCGTCTACAACGAAAAGCCCAAACAAAAAAAATTTAAAACTCTATGATCTAAGTCGCACAGATCTGCAACTATAATTTTAACAACTGCGACCGAGGTCGACAAATAGTGTATGAAAAAAATTTAATTTAAAAAAATATTAACAAGGACGCGTACATATACATCGCTTTTTCAAAAATACTGCGACCATGGTAAAAAAAGAAGGTGTAACGCCCCGATCCCAAGGACACGGAGACGTTATGGCGACGTACATACGCGAGGTGAAAACACCCTCACGCGTACATTAAGCCTCAGTACAGGACATAATCTTCATATACATAAGGGTTCCAGCAGGAAATAAGTACAAGAATACTTGTAGAAAGAGGTTAGTGATCATAACAGATAGAACAACAGGGAGAAATAAGATAACAGTAATAAATCATAAAGATACCCATGAATAGTCTCGATGAGGAATCTCCTATGTAACTCCAAGGCACTATCTGATAATATGGTGACTCGGATCTCCAACCTAGGCACGCAAACCCAGGGCGTCAGAAAGCGACCTAGTGAGTGATAAAATGAAGGAGGCAGTAATATATAATATAGTAATACAAGCACGATACTAATATATAATACATGATGTTACATAGTGATACCATATAATAAGCATATAATAAGCAGTAGAAATATATAAACATGTCATCTTTTAATACCTTCACTACCTAGCATGTTCTTATCGGGTCATGTCTATAGTCATATCCAGTTTATATAACTGTTGTCTAGTGATGACGTGATAGAAATGAACATGCTAGTGGTGATGTGATGGAAATGAATCTGCAGATGAGCATATGCAATATAGCCATAATACAATGTTGTGCATAGACAGTAATGATGTCTGCAAGGTATACAGGAAACAGAATATATGTAATGCAGTGTATACTTGTACATGAGTAGTATATGCAAACACAGAAAACAGAAGATATGCAATGCAGTGTATACACAGTATACATGTAACATGATAGCGGATAAATGATCAGGAACAGTAACAAGTACAACTAAACAATAGTATACATGTATCAGGCACGTCATGATATTTATACAATAGTAGCAATCAGTACCACCTGGTATTTTAATCAATCTCTTCTAGTGTCCCATACCACTGGCAATTCATACTGGAGCCCGCACTCTAGTCGAACCCATCCAGACATGGCCTACGGGTACCATTATCCAAACGAGAGAGTGACCAAATAACAAGTGTTCCCGACATCACTATAGTGTATACTGTTTTAGTATGTTAATTGGAAACCCCTGGTCGAGGAGCTCTTATCGGGTGGGTGTATCCCGTGCATACCCGGGACAACGGCCTTATCAGACCCCTGGCTGCTGAGACCAGGACCAGCCCGCTAAGGCTGTAACATGTAACGGGATCTCAATGAGCTAAAACAATAACGGGAAATGGGAGCTCATGAGTAACAGACGGTAGCCAGCACTACCTCGTCCCCTGCAGTGGGACAAACAATGGATCTAGATATCCACCCGACAAGATCTAGTCAACCGTCAAGTCTCCCCCCATACCCAAGTTATCTTTATTATCTTTCACTATACAACAGGAACAAGTACAGGATATGGTACATGTAACGCGATAACATAACATGAGCTCTGTTAATAGCACAAAACACGATAACGGGAAACAAGAAACAATATATCAACAGCACTCATGTCCAGTAACGGGAATATCAATATCAGTAACGGGAAACAATCATATAACAGGAATACGAGGATAACATGGAACAATAATACATGTAATATGCACGGGGATCCATATATGCATGTGTAACAGTGATATATCGTGAATCCATGTAACGAGGATACTAATAATATGACATGCGGTGGTCCGTGCATTGGTATATCCGTGTACCAGTGAAACATATATGTGTAGCAATAATCCGTGTAATATCTCTGTAATAGTACATGTAAGAACAGTGATCAGTATATCATCTAATACCATGTCCAGACAGTATCCGTGTAATGATGATACCAGTGCATGAAATAACAGTGTCTAGCATTCATATCTAAGGACAGTGTAGTGTCATCGAGTACCATGGCTCAGTATACATGTGACGAACGTTATCTAACTGGGATACAATACATGACATAATAGTGTACAAGAATATGATGAAATAGTGGCCCGAGTGTCAGTGGCTGTGCAGGTATGATGATTGTGTCCGAGTTGTCATTACCTCTCTATATTTATATTAAATCAGGAAATACCTAACAAGATTCTAGGTTATGCCTATTACAATGACTGTCCAATCATTACCAGTTACCAATTAATAGTTACCGTATTTTATCCATAATCAAGATCTGTCACCGAAAGCTATCAACGCATATCACTAAATATAGTAAAATATAATTTATAAAAGAAAAATACTCACAAACTAGCCATGGAAGGTAGCTCTCTTTCCCACGATCTCAACGGATCCAGAATCGTCCAAATCGGAGTCCGGATGCTCCCGATATCGTCCGAGCACTAAAAGTAATACAATGGAGTTAAATATGTAATAAAAATATTTCAAATGCAATTAATAAAATGAATCAGGGGTTTTTTTGTAAAGTTACCTTTATTGGGTTGTGGACGCGGGTTAGGTTCGTAACGGGTCGGGTCCAGAACCACAACCCAAACCCATAAACTGAAGCTGGGTAATTGGGCTAACGGGGGTTTAATGGGTTTGCAACCCAACCCAAAAAGATTAATGGGTTCGGGTTTCACCCGAACCCATCAATAAACAGCAGCGGCAGCAGAGGAGCTGCTGTCGCTGTCGCTGTCGCTGCTGTTCGACCGGCCAGCTGGGCTGGCCGGCGACGCCGCCGGGGGTGGTTCAGGCCGGCCTCCGTCGGCGACAAAGAAGGAGGGAAAAGGTGGTGGGTTGGTGGCTGGCCGGGCTGGGGCGCGGCCTGGGCTGCCGCGCGCCCAAAGGCTTGGGCGCGGCCTGGGCTGCCGGGCTTGGGCGCGGCGGCGGCCGGCCACTAGTGGCGCGTGGCCGGAGGTGGGGGTGGAGCCCGGTGGCGCGCCGGCCACCGGGGTGCGCCGGCGGCAAGGCCGACGGCGGCCTGCCGCCTACAGGAAGAGAGAACAGTGAGAGGGATAGGGGGAGAGAGAGAAAAGAGAGAAGAGAGAGAGAGAGAGGAGAGAGAGTGAGAGAGAGATTTGGTTTGAGAGAGAGGAGGGGAGGGGTTTTTAGAGGGAAGATAGAGAAGGAGAGGCGGTGGGTTTACTGGCGATGGGTGAGGAATCGTGTAGAAGAAGGAAGAAGGGGAAAGAATTTGAAAGAAAAAGAAAAGAAAAGAAAAGCATGTTAATAACTAAAATAATATTATTTAAGTTGGCCCAAAATGTGACTAGTTCCGAACAGTTCTCAAAAATTATAAAAAATAGAGAATATTATCCTGAGACGTAATATGAAAATGGTTTGCTGAAATTCTGTCTGGTTTGCAAATTAAAAATCCTGAAAGGTATTACCAATATTGGGCGACACCAGTTTGGCCCGATTTTCGATAAATTCAGAAAAATCTCCAAAAATACCATAACGTAGAAAATATGATTTTAAGACACAAATTGAAAGCGGATTCTCAAAATACAACTCTGTTTGTGAAATAAAAATCGTAAAGCCGATTATCGGTATCAGTCGACACCGACTACAGGGATTTGCCAAAATAATCTAGAAAAATTTCAGAAAATCTTGAAAAATCTAAAATATTGAAAAAAATATTTAAAACTAAAATCGGCTCAATCTGACTACTAGAAAGGTCAAATCAACATTATACGTCGTATCGCGTACTGATACTGTGATACGTACACCAGAGATCAGGGGGTTACATTTCTCCCCACTTTACAAAAAATTTCATCCTCGAAGTTTCAATTCAGGTGTGAGAACAAAATGTCCAACCCCAAAGCCTAAATGTTACGGGTCCACGACACTTCCGCTGTGCACTCTGAGATTTATAAGGAGCTCGGGATGGAGAAGTATGGTAGTGAACTAACACTAACGGATTGGAAGCCATAAGATACAAAGAAAACGAGGAAGAAATCGGATATTCTGGTCGACAACTGTAAGGAAGGAATACAAAAGAGTCAAGGAATGAATTGTCAATGACAGTGTATTCTTGTACTCTTCGCTGGAACCCCCAAATTCAGATACAGATAAGCTTGAATCTGGATCTGATTGTACTGCTGGTACTAGCCCATGCATCGACACAGGTGGTTACCCACACCAGGTGTGAACCTAGGCTCTGATACCACTATGTAACGCCCCGATCCCAAGGATACGGAGACGTTATGGCGACGTACATACGCGAGGTGAAAACACCCTCACGCGTACGTTAAGTCTCAGTACAGGACATAATCTTCATATACACAAGGGTTCCAGCAGGAAATAAGTACAAGAA
This sequence comes from Agave tequilana, assembly GCA_038442645.1. NCBI lineage: Eukaryota > Viridiplantae > Streptophyta > Magnoliopsida > Asparagales > Asparagaceae > Agave > Agave tequilana. Next base: position 179,229 of record JAVJIF010032704.1, read on the forward strand.
CACCTGTAGAAAGAGGTTAGTGATCATAACAGATAGAACAACAGGGAGAAATAAGATAACAGCAACAAATCATAAACATACCTATGAATAGTCTCGATGAGGAATCTCCTATGTAACTCCAAGGCACTATCTGATAATATGGTGACTCGGATCTCCAACCTGGGCACGCAAACCCAGGGTCGTCAGAAAGCGACCTAGTGAGTGGTAAAATGAAGGAGGCAGTAATATATAATATAGTAATACAAGCACGATACTAATATATAAGACATGATGTTGTATAGTGCAACCATATAATAAGCATATAATAAGCAGTAGAAATATATAAACATGTCATCTTTTAATACCTTCACTACCTAGCATGTTCTTATCGGGTCATGTCTATAGTCATATCCAGTTTATATAACTGTTGTCTAGTGATGACGTGATAGAAATGAACATGCTAGTGGTGATGTGATGGAAGTGAACCTGCAGATGAGCATATGCAATATAGCCATAATACAATGTTGTGCATAGACAGTAATGATGTCTGCAAGGTATACAGGAAATAAAATATATGTAATGCAGTGTATACTTGTACATGAGTAGTATATGCAAATACAGAAAACAGAAGATATGCAATGCAGTGTATACACAGTATACATGTAACATGATAGCGGATAAATGATCAGGAACAGTAACAAGTACAACTAAACAATAGTATACATGTATCAGGCACGTCATGATATTTATACAATAGTAGCAATCAGTACCACCTGGTATTTTAATCAATCTCTTCTAGTGTCTCATACCACTGGCAGTTCATACTGGAGCCCGCACTCCAGTCGAACCCATCCGGACATGGCCTACGGGTACCATTATCCAAACGAGAGAGTGACCAAATAACAAGTGTTCCCGACATCACTATTGTGTATACTGTTTTAGTATGTTAATTGGAAACCCCTGGTCGAGGAGCTCTTATCGGGTGGGTGTATCCCGTGCATACCCGGGACAACGGCCTTATCAGACCCCTGGCTGCTGAGACCAGGACCAGCCCGCTAGGGCTGTAACATGTAACGGGATCTCAATGAGCAAAAACAATAACGGAAAACGGGAGCTCATGAGTAACAGACGGTAGCCAGTACTACCCCGTCCCCTGCAGTGGGACAAACAATGGATCCAGACATCCACCCGACAAGATCTTGTCAACCGTCAAGTCTCCCCCCATACCCAAGTTATCTTTATTATCTTTCACTATACAACAGGAACAAGTACAGGATATGGTACATGTAACACGATAACATAACATGAGCTCTGTTGATAGCACGAAACACGATAACAGGAAACGGGAAATAATATATCAACAACACTCATGTCCAGTAACGGGAATATCAATATCAGTAACGGGAAACAATCATATAGCAGGAATACGGGGATAACATGGAACAATAATACATGTAATATGCACGGGGATCCATATATGCATGTGTAACAGTGATATACCGTAAATCCATGTAACGAGGATACTAATAATATGACATGCGGTAGTTCGTGCATGGGTATATCCGTGTACCAGTGAAACATATATGTGTAGCAATAATCCGTGTAATATCTCTGTAATAGTACATGTAAGAACAGTGATCAGTGTATCATCTAATACCATGTCCAGTGAACTGACAGTATCCGTGTAATGAAGATACCAGTGCATGAAATAACGGTGTCTAGCATTCAATTTAGGAACAGTGTAGTGTCATCGAGTACCGTGGCTCAGTATACATGTGACGAACGTTATCTAATTGGGATACAATACATGACATAATAGTGTACAAGAATATGATGAAATAGTGGCCCGAGTGTCAGTGGCTGTGCAGGTATGATGACTGTGTCCGAGTTGTCATTACCTCTCTACATTGATATTAAATCAGGAAATACCTAACAAGATTCTAGGTTATGCCTATTACAATGACTGTCCAATCATTACCAGTTACCAATTAATAGTTACCGTATTTTATCCATAATCAAGATCTGTCACCGAAAGCTATCAATGCATATCACTAACATGGTAAAATATAATTTATAAAATAAAAATACTCACAAACTAGCCATGGGAAGGTAGCTCTCTTTCTCACGATCGCAACGGATCCAGAATCGTCCAAATCGGAGTCCGGATGCTCCCGATATCGTCCGAGCACTAAAAGTAATACAATGGGGTTAAATATGTAATAAAAATATTTTAAATGTAATTAATAAAATGAATCAGGGAGTTTTCTGTAAAGTTAACTTTATTGGGTTGTGGACGCGGGTTAGGTTCGTAACGGGTCGGGTCCAGAACCACAACCCAAACCCATAAACTGAAGTTGGGTAATTGGGCTAACGGGGGTTTAATGGGTTTGCAACCCAACCCAAAAAGATTAATGGGTTCAGGTTTCACCCGAACCCATCAATAAACAGCAGCGGCAGCAGAGGAGCTGTTGCCGCTGTCACCTGCTGTTCGGCCGGCCAGCTGGGCTGGCCGGCGACGCCGCCTGAAACTGGCCGGCGACGCCGCCGGGGGTGGTTCAGGCCGGCCTCCGTCGGCGACGAAGAAGGAGGGAAAAGGTGGTGGGTTGGTGGCTGGCCGGGCTGGGGCGCGGCCTGGGCTGGGGGCGCGGCCTGGGCTGCCGGGCTTGGGCGCGGCGGCGGCCGGCCACCAGTGGCGCGTGGCCGGAGGTGGGGGTGGAGCCCGGTGGCGCGCCGGCGGCAAGGCCGACGGCGGCCTGCCGCCTACAGGAAGAGAGAACAGTGAGAAGGATAGGGGGAGAGAGAGAGAAAAGAGAGAAGAGAGAGGGAGAGGGAGAGAGAGTGAGAGAGAGAGATTTGGTTTGAGAGAGAGGAGGGGAGGGGTTTTTAGAGGGAAGAGAGAAGGAGAGGCGGTGGGTTTACTGGCGGTGGGTGAGGAATCGTGTAGAAGAAGGAAGACGGGGAAAGAATTTGAAAGATAAAGAAAAGAAAAGAAAAGAAAAGCATGTTAATAACTAAAATAATATTATTTAAGTTGGCCCAAAATGTGACTAGTTCCGAACGGTTCCCAAAAATTATAAAAAATAGAGAATATTATCCTGAGACGTAATATGAAAACGGGTTACAGAAATTCTGTCTGGTTTGCAAATTAAAAATCCTGAAAGGTATTGCCGATATTGGGCGACACCGTTTTGGCCCGATTTTCGATAAATTCAGAAAAATCTCCAAAAATACCATAACGTAGAAAATATGATTTTAAGACACAAAGTGAAAGCGGATTCTCAAAATACAATTCCGTTTGTGAAATAAAAATCGTAAAGCCGATTATCGGTATCGGTCGACACCGACTACAGGGATTTGCCAAAATAATCTAGAAAAATTCCAGAAAATCTTGTAAAAATCTAAAATATTGAAAAAGAATATTTAAAACTAAAATCGGCTCAATCTGACTACTATAAAGGTTAAATCAATATTATACGTCGTATCGCGTACTGATACTGTGATACGTACACCAGGGATCAGGGGGTTACAGAAGGAAATGAAAAAACTTTTAAAAAAATGGACCTTTATCATTGTGTTAGAAAATTTATAAATTTAAAAAATTTTTCGTCATCTAAAGTTTCAGAATCTCTTTCTTAATTGCGACCATGGTCGCAATATTTAAAAAAAAAGAGACACAAATCTGGAAAAAATTTAAAACTATGAAAATCTACAAACCCTAAAAAAATTTTGAAAATATCATTTTTGTAGTACCTTTTTCAGTGGATGATTTCTTTGGCGCCATGTGTTGCAAATATATTTTTTTAAAAAACGAACAAATTTGTGAAACAATAGAACTAATTGGATCAGAATGATCAGGTGAAATTTTAGAGCTGTAAATTTTTTTGAAAGGAAATGTTTTTACATAAGCTAAAAAGTTGTGAGTGAGGGTATATTCGGAAAATACAATGTTGAGGCGACTGACATTAAATTAGGCGGGATTTTTCTGGATTTTGTCCGCCAAAATTTTTGACAGGTTTGCGGCTCTGATGTTGCCACGTCCCGCCGGCTGAGAAACTCTCTCAGCTGGCGGCTGAGGTACAGTAACCCCATATATATATATATATATATATATATATATATATATATATATATATATATATATATATATATATATATATATATATATATATATATATATATGAAAATTTCGCTACAACCACCTACTTTGTTTTATAATTAGAAAAAAATGTAGCTTCATAATTTTCTTCGCTACACCTTATCAGCATCAGCATAAATTGATTATTCCCAACCATCACTTCTTTATATATTTTTATTTTCTCTTTTACCCTACCCCTTTGCCCTCGATGTTGCTCTCCCCTCAACTCTGATCTCGACGCAGAGTAATTCGTTGGTCGACCTCAGATCGTCGTAGGGGTTGGAAGGGGGCGGGAGCCCCCTCCCAGGGGTCTCAGGGAGCAAAGCCCCCGGACTAATTTTTTTTTGGGATCGACCTTTTACATATCTTGTTTGTTCGTGCTCACGATGAGTTTTATTTGTGTTTGTGATCATGTGTTTTTAATCCAGAAAGCATTCAACATGAATCTGTTGTTGGTGAACAAGGGTCTGTTGATGATGGCAATGCTGAAATTATGATCACTGATATGAGGACCGTAACTCATAATCACGGTCATATATGAGAACTGTGACTATGGTCGCAGTCTTTTAATAAAGACTCAAAAACAAGGCATTTTTTTAGGACTGCGATCATGGTCGCAGTCCTAATAAAGAAGAATGTGATCATGTTCGTAGTCGTATAAAAACTCAGAAACATGTCATTTTTTTAGGATTGCGACGTAGTCCTCAGAAATAGGGGATTTTATGAGGACAGTGATCATGATCGCAGTCTTCAGATATTGGGCGTTTTTATGAGGACTGTGATCCTCAAAAATAGGGTTTTTTGTGAGGACTGCGATCATGATTGCAGTCCTCTATATACCAGTTATCCGCATTTTTGAACCAGTTTACTTTTTTTGAAGAGATTACTGCGGGGCATTTGCATCTTTCACCATTGATGAGCGCTTTTACGCTTGATACGTGGACGCAAAAGCGTGATCAGATCGTCATAGGGTTGGAAGGGGGTGGCTCCCGGGGGTCTCAGGGAGCGGAGCCCCCGGACTAATTTTTTATTGGGATCGATCTTTACAGATCTCGTTTGTTCATGATCGCGATGAGTTTTATTTGTGTTTGTGATGTTGGCCCAAAGGCCCTTGACCTTAGTTTTGATGATGACTAACTTATAAAGGTTAGTTTGCTAATGATCTTGTGTTTGTATAGTTTTACTTATTGATCAAGATCTTAGTAGAGATTTGACTTTAACAAGATATTCACAGCCAAAGTGTTGAAGCAAACTAGTGTTGATTCAAGATCTCTCATCGCAACGATCGTATCTAGCTCTTTTGGATCAAGTTTGGATCGATTTGTCTTGAAGATGAAGATTGATGAGAAGACCTCGGTTTGTTTTGTTTAGATCTTGTGTAAGATTGATTAGTTTTGATATGCTCAAGTTCACACATACGCAACTTCAATAGTTTTGGTTTTAGTTTAACCGTTTGGATTTTCAAGTATACATTTATCGTTTTCATGACTAGATAGAATCAAAACAAGTTTTACATGTCTAAATGTGTATTGGATTTCATTCATATACATTATTGTTTAGAAAAACTAATTTTGATGATTCTATTTCATGTGTTTCAAGTTTTATTTTTTAACAAAATTTAGTTTTGGATTTAATGTCAAAAATATGGATATATCTTTTTATATGTGTATTGAATTCTATTCATACACACTATACTTCAAATATGTTTCAATATCTTATTTTTGTATTTGAACAAGTTTTTGAGAAATAGTATTTTATTTTGAAGTCTTCTAAAAAATCTTGAAGCAAAAATAAAATGAGTTTTGAAAATACAGTTTTTTGTTTCAAGCTTAATTTTTAATGCTAAAAAATAATTCAAATTGTTTGTAATATGGGTTGATCTTTGATCAAACATATTTGTTTTTTAAGTGCTTACATAAACTTATTTTTGTGAATTTTATGTGATTTTATGGGATTTTATGGGTATTTAAAAGACGAAGTTATCAAACCCTAAAACCCAGCCTGAGACCATTGGCGGTCGACCGACCGGGTGCACAAGACGTGAACAAGGCTCTGGCCATTGGGTTGGTCGATCGTGCGGTCAACCGATCTAGAGAACTTGCTCTCTGGATCTGGATCTGGCCCTGGTCGACCAACTAGAGAGTTTACTCTGGTTCTGGCCTCTGTCGACCGGGCACTCGACCGACAGGCAGTTTGCCTTGGGGCGGTGACCAGCCGGTCAACCGACAACCCCAAGGGTGAGAAATCTGACCGTTGGCCGGTCGACTGGGCAGTCGACCGACAGGCCATTTTGGGCCTGTTCTGAACCCCAACAACTATATTTTAGGATTTCTATAAATATGGGTTCTCTTAGCCTGTTTCTCTCAAGATTTTGGAGAGCAATTTTTCCCATCTTCGCAAGTGTTTTCAGTAAGTTTTAAAAACAAATTTTAGTGCTAAAAATCTCTATCTTTATTTTGTTTCAAAGTTTTTGAAAAATCAAAAGAAAATAAGTTTTGGGATTCTAATTCTTGTACAAAATTTCTATATCATATCTAGAGTTTTCCCCAAGCGTTTTCTTTATATTTTCTTTTTCAAAACACTTTCTTTTCTCACACTCGAGCTATCAATTCTATAACTATCTATAGAATCTTATTTTTGTGAGAAAAATTGTTTGTGATCCTTTTAGATTACCAGGAGAGAGTTTGTGATCATTGGATCACCAAGTGGATTACTATTTTTGCTTTGTGCTCCCTCTTGTGTTGAGGTGATTGTGTAGAGAGAAGGAGTTGTGTACTCTGGTGTTGAGTTGTAATTCCTCGGTGGAAGTCCTTGTGTGAAAGATCCTATAGTGGATAGTTGAAATCCTTCTGTGTGAAGGCGGGGACGTAGAGCAGTGGCTCAAACCTCAAAACATATCCTTGTGTTTGCGTTTGGATCTTTCTCTCTCAACTCTATCTCTCTTTATATCTTACATTATTATTACTTGATCACATTCATATGCTAGATATTGTTTGTGTACACACACTTGTGTTCAACCAAGAGAGTTTTTAAAGCACCTCAACTCTTAGTCTAGAGGAATCTAGAGAAGTAGTTTCAGAGCCCTTCACAAGAAATTCGGGCTCACTCTTGGTTACACATAGTATATTAGAAATTAAGTTTTAAATTCCACATCATTTATCCTGGATTAGCTTGTACACCTATTCACCCCTCTGGGTGTACCTATAATTGGTATCAGAGTCTACGCTCCTAACATTCAGTTTAACCGCTTACGAGTGAGATCCTTGAATTGCTTATCTAGATTTTTTTTTTTTGCACACATATAGTTTATACACTCGTAGATTTTCTTGCCCATCCCATGTATGATGTTTTTAACATCGATTTGTGAAAGTTTAAGATGAGTGCATACCTCAAAATCTTAGGATTGCATGTATACCTTGCCATTATGAAGAAATCATATGTTGATAATGGCAAACATCTAGAGGTCAATATACTAGCCTTATAGGCCCTTAAGCACACACTTAGCAAAGATAGTCTTTCTTTGATTTCTCATTGTGATTCCGCTTTGCAGTGTGGAACACATTGACCTCTCCCAAGTAACAAACGACAAATAATATGGAGAAGGAATCTAGTGGAGATGAGTCCAACCAAGCTTGCCTCATGGTCTAAGAAAATGACTCCCTTGAGGTAATTTCAGACATTCAACTAGATGATAGTGCTAGTTCTTCATGTGATGATAGTGCTATAAATGCACATGCTTTAAATGAAAAACTATCTATGTTTTGTGAAAACTTGCTTTCAAAATACAAATTTTTGAAAAGCAAGAGTTTTAAATTAAAAGAAGAAAATAAAATTTTATTTTCAAAACTTGATTTGGTTTTGCAAGAAAGAGTTGAGATTTCAAATGAGAGGGACTCATTAAAAGTTCAACTAGATCTTGCTTTAAAAGAAAATAAAATTTTAAAGAATAAAAATGTTTTGATATTTTTTTTGAACAATAATGATGTTTTATCTTTAAAACTTAATTGTATTTTAAAAGAAAATGATTCTTTAAAAATAAAATTGCTTCAATTTTAAAAGAATTGAATTTTATTTCAAACGAAAACACTTCTTTGAAAAATGACTTTTCTTCTCATTATTGTCATGATTCTATTGTTATACCTTCTATTGATAAGAATGCTTGATCCACTTCTTCTTCAATTATTGAAAATGATATTTATGTATTGAAGAAAAGTGTAGATTGTTGGGCTCCACTTTGAGCCAGTGTACTATGAATCACAAGAGATTGAAATTCATGTTTCGCAAGAAACATACTCCACCTATGCATGCACGTCTATCACAGCACACACATGACACCATGTATGCTTATGTGTACACTTGTACACATTGTGGACGTACACCTTACAAAATTTTGTTATGATAGAATACATAATTCAAATTTTGTAAATAAATTTATTTGGATAAGAAAATGTGCTAACCCCCATGTACCCAAAAAGATATGAGTACCAAAATTCACCCATATTTTATTTGTTGTAGGTGTGGGCTCTTAAATGACATGAGAGTGTTGGTGCCTTAACAGTGGATGCGTTTCGAACTCAAAGATTATATCTATAAATGCATCACTTTCAAGGGATACTTAGGTGAGAGAACCACCATGGTTTGGAGACCTAGAGACTAGTTCTATTGGTTTTGATAACTATCTCTAACTCCTTATTTTAGTTTACATGCGTTTATATTATTGAAGTTTAGCATGTCATGTTTTAATGCTTATTATGTTAAATGCAATGTTAATTAGACATGTGATATACATAGATAGTCTTTGAGATACACTCATGTTCACATGAATTCATATTTTTGTGTTCTCACTATTGTTTAACAAATATGTATATCCTAGTTCTAATAGCACATGCACTTAGCCTAATGATCATGTTCGTTTATGTTTTATGCTTCATATTTTGATTGCTTGTTAGATGTAGTTTTCATTAAAACTTGTGTTTATACCTGTACAATTAGTGAGCCACACTTGATTATTATGTGTTTGTACTTCATTACTCATTTATACTCGTTAGATTTACATATATAACCTAGTTTTGATGATTCTTACATTTACACTTGTTTTCTTATTTTTGTACATGTTTTATGTTTTTACTTCATATATATGATAATTTTTTTCTAAAACTAATAGATACACATGTCTATTTTAGAGTCACTTGCCTTCATGCAAAATTTTTTTGTGGACTCAATTTATGGTTGGAATATGTATGTATACTTTTAGTTTCGACAAAACATATATATATCTTGAAGCTTGTTTAGTTTTTTCTGAAGGTTTGATGATTCCTTATTTTTGATAAAAGAAATTTCATATGAGCTTCAATGCCTTATTTTCATGATTTTGTTGATTACATAATTTTTGCACACTTTATATATCTTTTGTTTACTCATGATTTGGATTCATAAGCCTAGCTTTATAGATCTTTGAGTGTCGACTCTCGTGTACTTTTCATATATTATGAAATATATATTTATTTTATTCCTTACTTGAAGAATTTAGTACTAGTTTACAAAATTATCGTTAAACTAGTCTTTATTCTTCAATTAGTAGAGTTTTCAAATATGCTAAAAGTTTTTCATATCATATTTTTGAAAACCCTACCAACCTAAAGGCAGTTGGATGGGCAACCATGTCTTATATACCCTTATTAAATATCTTTCAAGCTTGTGCATGAATAGGGTGGTAGGTATGAGTTATACATGATTTTAGTGAAAATTTATTTTGTATACTCATGTTTTTCATATGTATGCATCACATTTTAAATTGATATTATATTGTTCTGATCATACATACATATAGATGTTCTCTTGTACTTATTTTACAATATTCATACATATAGCACAAATTGATTTTATGCAGCTTTATGTTCTTAATAATAATTGATATATTTACAAGCTTATACATTATTTTTATTGGTATTTCATAAAGATGGAGAAAAATTATTGTTTTATTTTTCAATTATTTTTATTTTCAATTGGTATCTTACTTCCACTTTTATGATGAAAAATAATTCGTTTTGGTATATGCTAACATTTCGGTATTGGTATCAATAATATTAATTGATATTATTCTCAATTTGGTATCTTTATTATAAGATGATTTTAGTATTTACCTAAAATTTTATTTTTTACTTTCAATTGGTATCATGTCCTTCTCTTGGTATCAATTGGTAAAAAAATTATTTCATTTTCAATTGGTAAAATGACTGTTTCACTTTCAATTAGTTTTCTTCAATTGATTGTTTTTATTGATATCAAAATTTTGTTTTAAAATATGTTTTGTTAGTATTGTTTGTTTCTCCTCACCCCTTTGTTGATGAGTGAAAAAATAGGGAGAAGGATTTAGGATTATATATGCATGATTTATTAAGTGTTTATGTGTATATATATATCATGTTTTATTAGTATCTTGAGCTACATTGCATATCTTTATTACTGTATTCATATGCATGAGTTAAGGGGAAGCTTCTATTAAGCTTATCCTCAATTAATGCATATATAACCTCATAAGTTTTGTCATCATTAAAAAGGGGGAGATTGTTGGCCCAGAGACCCTTGACGTTAGTTTTGATGATGATTAACTTATGAAGGTTAGTTCACTATTGATCTTATGTCTGTATAGTTTCAGTTATTGATCAAGATCTTAGTAGAAATTTGACTTCAATAAGATATTCACAGCCAAAGTGTTGAAGCAAACTAGTGTTGATTCAAGATCTCACATCGCAATGATCATATCTAGCTCCGTTGGATCAAGTTTGGATTAATTCGTCTTGAAGATGAAGCTTGACGAGAAGACCTCGGTTTGTTTTATTTAGATCTTATATAAGATTGATTAGTTTTGATAAGCTCAAGTTCACACATACGTAACTTCAATAGTTTTGGTTTCGGTTTAACCGTTTAGATTTTCAAGTGTATATTTATCGTTTTCATGAATAGATAGAATCAAAACAAGTTTTACATGTTTAAATATGTATTAGATTTCATCCATATACATTATTATTTCATATTGTAGAAAAACGTATTTTGATGATTCTAGTTCATGTGTTTCAAATTTTATTTTTTAACAAAACTTAGTTTTGGATTTAATGTCAAAAGCATAGATATATCTTTTTATATATGTATTGAATTCTATTCATACACACTATGCTTCAATATCTTATTTTTATATTTGAACAAGTTTTTTTGAAATAGTGTTTCATTTTGAAGTCTTCTCAAAAACTCTTGAAGACAAAAATAAAATGAGTTTTGAAAATACAGTTTTTTATTTCAAGCTTAATTTCTAAAGCCTCAAAAATAGTTCAAATTGTTTGTAATATGGATTGATCTTTGATCAAACATATTTATTTTTCAAGTGCTTACATGAACTTATTTTTGTAAATTTTATGTGATTTTATAGGTATCTAAAAGATCAAGTTTTCAAATCCTAAAACCCAGCTTGAGATCACTGGCGGTCGACCAACCGGTCGACCAGACCAGATCTTGGTCAACCCGGTGGTCGACTAATGTGCACTAGACGTGCACAAGGCTCTGGTCATTGGGCCGGTCGACCGTGCAGTCGACCGACCAGAGAGTTTACTATCTGGTTCTAGCCTCGGTCGACCGATAATCCCAACAGTCAGAAATCTGACCGTTGGCCGGTCGACCAGGCGGTCAACCGACAAGCCATTCCGGGCCTGTTCTGGACCCCAACGACTATATTTTGAGAATCTATAAATATGGGTTACCTTGGCCTGTTTCTCTCAAGATTTTGGAAATTTTTTCTATCTTCTCAAGTGTTTTCAGCAAGTTTTAAAAACTAGTTTTAGTGCTAAAAATCTCTATCTTTATTTTGTTTTAAAGTTTTTGAAAAATCCAAAAGAAAACAAGTTTTGAGATTCTAGTTCTTTTCCAAAATTTTTATATCTTATCTAGATTTTTTCCCAAAAGTTTTCTTTGTGTTTTCTTTTTCGAAACACTTTCTTTTCTCACACTCGAGGTATCAATTCTATACATATCTATAGGATATATTTTTGTGAGAAAAATTGTTTGTGATCCTTTGAGATATCTAAGAGAGAGTTTGTGATCATTAGATCACCAAGTGTATTACTTTCTTTGCTTTGTGCTCCCTCTTGTGTTGAGGTGATTGTGTAAAGAAAAGGAGTTGTGTACTCTGATGTTGAGCCGTAATTTCTCGGCGGAGGTCCCTGTGTGAAAGATCCTATAGTTGATAGTTGAAATCCTTCTGTGTAAAGGCGGAGACGTAGAGCAGTGGCTCGAACCTCGAAATATATTCTTGTGTTTGCGTTTAAATCTCTCTCTCTCAACTCTATCTCTCTTTGTATCTTGCATTATTATTACTTGTTCACCTGCATATGCTAGATATTATTTGTGTGCCCACGCATGTATTCAACCAAGAGAGCTTTTAAAGCACCTCAACTCTTAGTCTAGAGGAGTCTAGAGGAATCTAGAGGAGTAGTTCCAGAGCCCTTCACGGGGGATTCAACCTCACTCTTGATTACACTTAATATTTTAGCAATTAAGTTTTAAATTCCACATCATTTTGCCTAAATTAGCTTGTACACCTATTCACCCCTACTCTAGGTATACCTACATGTGAACGATGTGTTTTTAATCTGGAAAGCATTCGACATGAATCTATTATCGGTGAACGAGGGTCTGTTGATGATGCAATGCTGAAATGAGGATCGCTGATATGAGGACCGCGACTCATAATCACAATCATTTATGAGAACCGTGACTATGGTCGCAGTCTTTTAATAAAGACTCAAAAACAAGGCTTTTTAGGACCGCGATCATGGTCGCAGTCCTAATAAAGAGGACTGTGATCATGTTCATAGTCGTATAAAAACTCAGAAACATGTCATTTTTTTAAGATTGCGATCATGATCACAGTCCTCAAAAATAGGAGATTTTTGTGAGGACTGTGATCATGATCGCAGTCTTCAGAAATTAGGCATTTTTATAAGGATTGCGATCCTCAAAAGTAGGGTTTTTTGTGAGGACTGCGATCATAGTCGCAGTCCTCTATATACTCACTGTCCTCATTTTCAAACCGGTCTGCTTTTTTGAAGCGATTATTGCGGGGCATTTGCATCTTTTATCGTTGAGGAGCGCTTTGCGCTTGACAAGTAAGCGCACGTGGTTGGTTTAAAAAAGTGACTGAATTGAAGAAAATTATGAAACTGAGTTTTTTTTTTTCTAATTACGGTTTGACATAGGGGCTTTAGCGAAATACCTTATACACACACACACACATGGAACATTTTGCTACAACCACCTATTTTGCTTCATAATTAAAAAAAACTCAGCTTCATAATTTTATTTGCTACAGCCTCATCCACGTCAGCATAAACTGATTCCTCCCATTTCCTCTTTTACTCTTCTCCATCACCCCTGATATTGCTCTCTCCTCAATCTTGACCTCGACGCAGAGTTACTTAGGGGTCGACCTTTTGCAGATTTCATTTATTCATGCTCGTGATGAGTTTTGTTTGTATTTAGATCTAGAAAACACTAGAGATTATTCGATGTCAGTGGACATAAGTCTGATGGTGGTGACGATGCTGATATGGGTTACAGCGGATCGCACCTCCTTTTCTCTCATTTTAACACACAGAAAAACACAGAAACAAAAAAAAAGATCCCTCTTCCTTCTTCTGCATTCTGAAGTGAAAGTCTGCATTCCGAATTCCGAAGCGAAAGTGAAGATCTGAAGTGAAAGTGAAGAAGAAGTAACTCGGATTCTGAAGATTTCTTCTGAAAGAAGGCTCAGAAAATTCAACAGATTCTTTAATAGAATTATTGTCTGAATCTGTGACTTCCAAAGAAGAATATTCTTTTATTTTCCTCCTCTCTCTACAGTGGGTGTTCCTCCAAAGTAAAGATAAATATTCTCCCTGAAATTTGTCTTGGTCCTGCTGCTTTGATAATCTTGTGAAGGTACTGGTTAACTACGGTTCGACCGTACGGTGATTTGATAGTGCTATCCAAATACCGTGAAGGAGTGTTGTATCTTAGGAGACCAGCGTCCAATAACCCGTTAGCACCGTAGCGGGGGACGTAATTGTCTTAAGGAGATTCGCTATAAGCGTACCTCACTCCAAGTACTGTATAAGTGAATTAATTTTCTTTATACAGGGGTTATACTGATATTCAGTATATTGAGACTGACTTATACCAGCTTAATTGGTGTTTAATGAAGGAAGATAATTGAAAGGTGGTATGTAATTAAGGAATGTTCTATTGAATGGAAAACCTCCCATCTGATATTCACCGACCCGGCCAATTAGATCGGTGACATTGATTAGTTGTCAGATTGATCCTAGAACTGACACTCATTCCCTCTTAAAGTTTCAGAATCTTACTATAATAATCATCCTACTACTCTTTTTGTACTTATATATGTATATATATATATATATATATATATATATATATATATATATATATATATATTTGTATCTATTTGTTTTAAGGAGGATTTAACTACAGCCCCTATGTCAAACTGTAATTAAGAAAACACTCAGCTTCATAATTTTATTCGCTTCAGTCACCTCTTTTGTAAACCGACCACTAGCGCCCACGTGTCAAGCGTAGAAATGCTCCTCAGCGGCGAAAGATGTAAATACTCCACAGTAATCGCTTCGAAAAAGCAGACTGCTTTGAAAATGCAGACAACTAGTATATAGATGACCGCGATCATGATCGCAATCGTAGTCCTCACAAAAATGCCCTATTTCTAAGGATCACAATCATGATCACAGTTCTCTTTATTAGTACATATTTCTGAGTCTTTATAGGACTGCGATCATGATCGCAATCGTCTTTATTAGGACTGCGACTATGATCGTAGTCCTCACAAAAATGACATGTTTGTGAGTTTTTATCGGACTGCGACCATGATTCCAGTTCTCACAAAAATACCATATTTCTGAATCTTTATTAGGACTGCGACCATGATCGCAGTCCTAAGTCGCGGTCTTCTTTATTAGGACTGGGATCATGGTCGCAGTCCACACAAAATGTCTTATTTTTAAGTCTTTATTAAAGAACTGCGACTAATAGCAGTCCTTACAGAGGACTATGATCATGAGTCACAATAGCATTGCTATCATCAGCAGACCCCCCGTTTACCGATAACCGATTCATGCCCAATGCTTTTTCAGATCTAAAAAACACATTTGTCAAAAACACAAATAAAACTCATCGGAAGCACGAACAAATGAGATTTGTAAAAGGTCGAATCCCAAAAAAATTGGTCACCCCCGGGAGGGGGCTCTCCTTTCCAACCCCCACGACAACCTGACCAGGCAGGTCGACCCGCGAATTACTCTGCGTCAGGGTCAGAGTTGAAGGAAGAGCAACTTCAGGGGATGATGAGGAAGGGTAAAAGAGAAAACAAAAATATATAAAAAAATGGTGGTTCGGAGAAATCATTTATGCTGACATGGATGAGAGTGTATCAAAGAAAATTATGAAACTACATTTTTTTACTAATTATGAAGTAAAGTATGTGACTATAGCAAAATTTTCTTTTATTTTAATGCACAAAACAAACCCAAAACTTAAATTAAAAGGCAATTTTCCTTAAAAAAATCTCTTTTTGAATGTAATTTCAAGAAAAGACCTCTAAAATTTAATTATCAAAATCGACCACTACAAGCCCCGTCGACGCCACATAGGCATTGAACGATTTCGTTTCGCCTACGTAATACTGGGCCGCCTTGGAGTGATTATTTTTACGTCCAGATTTAGTGAATCTAAAAATCAAATTGTAACAATTCTACGCCTGAGCTTGAAGAATTCAGACGTAAAATTGTAACAATGTTACGTCCAGATTTGATGAACTCCAACAGTGGGGAAGAAAAGGATCGGGAAAAAGAAACAAAGACACCAACAAAGCACAAGCAAAAGACAAGTCCTCCTCAGAAAGCAAAGATCAAACTAAGAAACCAAAACAATGCCTGTATCTGATTCTAATTCCCATTCTAATCCACCTAAAACCCACACGGGAGCTCGATCTCACAAACCCAGATGCCCCCCGCTCTAATTTGCCCACCAAACTCCTTCCTCTACAACTTCTCCACCCTGTGCGCTTGCAGCCCGGTCTTCTATTTCAATGCAAATGGCACCTACACGATTTTTGATGCGCCCGCCGGGGACTTTGTGGCGGCGGTTCCTGGGGTCGAGCCAAACGAGCCCACGTTCCTGAACACAGTGCTGCCGCTGGAGGCCGTGCGGAGGCTGAGGGAGAGCTTGGCGGTGAGGTTTGGGAGGTTGGGCGGTGAAGAGACCGTCTGGTTTCGGGTCCGGTGGTGGATCAGCCGGCTCGATTATTGCTTTGCTACTAAGCATTGTGTGGGGAGGTTTCCGCTGCTTTACTTGTTTCTTTCCCAATTCTGCTGGAAATATAAGCTATACTCTTTCCTTGTTTTGTTTGTCTTCTCGCCTTCTCAAGACATATTGAACTTAACCATAAACTCTTCGTCTTTCAGATACATTGGATAATACTCTTCATGTAATGAAGAAATACTTTATATTTTGTGATGCAGTTAAGAGGATAAATCTAATCTATTTATGATGCATTAATGTATTTAATTTTGTTCATTTTCATATTTATCTTTAGGGCCTATATAAAGGTGATGTAACTAGTTGTTTTCATAAAGTTGAAAAGTAGAAACTCTTCTCTCTTTCTAGTACATCTTTATAGCCTCATTTGCTTAATATCTGACATCAAGATTACACACCTCTCTTGTGCTTTTGTTTGCAATCATATTGCATCAACAAAGTGGTATCAGAGCCTGTTTAAAAGAGTGCCATAGCCTCCAACAACAATATGTTGCAGCCCCATCTTCCTCGTTTCAGCGGCAAGAATTACAACTAATGAAGCATTCAAATGAAGGTTTTGTACCAGTTTCAAGAACTTTAGAACATCGTCGAAAGCGGAGTTGCAAAACCAATTGATGTAGCAAATCTCACCCCGCAAAAACTTCAAGAATTGAAAGAGAATCCCAAGAAGGACGAGAAGGCATTATTTTTCATCTACCAAGAGGTGGATGAGGTCATCTTCGAGAGGATCTCGACGGTGACTTCGACAAAGAAAGTATGGGATACACTTCATTCTTCTTACAAGGGAGATGACATGGTGAATAAGGTAAGGCTACAAACTCTTCATAGCGAATTTGATACACTTAAAATGAAAGACTCTGAACCTATTGAAGATTATTTCAATTGGGTTGTTTCGATTGTTAACCAATTGAAAGTGAATGATGAGAAGATTGAAAATCAAAGAATCGTTGAGAAGATTCTACGAAGTTTGACCCGAAAATTTGAGTCTACCGTAGTGACTATTAAAGAATCAAAGGATTTGTCTATACTATCTGTGGAGAGTTTATTGGGATCACTTCAACTCCATGAACTCCGGACAAGCCTTCCAATTGCATAAGTCTTTTCTAGATGGCTCCGGAGGAAGGAGAGGAAGTGGTTTTAAGTATGAAAGAGAAAAAAATCCTATCATATGTAGAGGTGACGGCGGATGACATGAAGCAAGTGATGAAGCTCATGCATCTTTTTTCTTTTACAAAGGAAGAGGAAGAAGAAGATCTTCTTTTCGGAATGCTCAATATTTTTATTGTCAAAAATATGATCACACCATTAAATTTTGCAGGAAGAAAATTGAAGATGAGAAGAGGAGAATCAAGCTTCATGCACGAGGGAAAAAAGAAGAGTGAGGATGATACTCTCTTTCTCGCATGTAATGTTGAAAAAATTACACATGATGAAGTGTGGTACATTGACAGCGGATGTAGCAATCATATGACCGGAAACAAGAAGATGTTCGTGAACCTTGATGAATTTATTACAAGCGAAGTCCGGATCGGTAATGACAAGAAACTTTTCGTGAAAATAAAGGGTGATATTCTTCTGCAAACAAAGAAAGGAGAAAAGCACATTTCTAATGTTTCTATGTTCCCAGACTCAAGCATAATCTTTTTAGTGTCGGCCAGCTTTTACTTCGAGGATTTTATGTTCATGTCAACGAAGATATGTGCGAGATAAAGGACAAGCACGATGTGCCTATTACAAAAATGAAAATGACACAAAGTAAGATATTTTTTTTGAAGCTTAATTCTCAACTTAATTCATGCATGCATAAAACTATCCAAGACAAATCATGGCTACAGTATTTCTGTCTTGGGTATTTGAGTTTCAAGACCCTCTGATATGTGTAGCAAGAACATTGTTGAAGGCATTTCGCCTATTAAATTTCAAAAAAAAATATGTGAAGGATGTACACTTGGCAAGCATCACAGAAATTTTTTCTCGGTTGGATCGTGGAGACCATCACATCCTTTTGAGGTTGTACATTCGGATTTTTGTGATCCAATGCACACTAATTTGATTGGAGGTAATCGGTATTTTCTCACATTTATTGATGATTATAGTATGAAGACATCAGTTTTTTCTGAAAGAAAAATCAGAAATTTATGAGTATTTAAAAGTTTCAAGGTTTTGGTTGAAAGGGAAAGTGGCTTCCTGTTGAAGACTCTACGTACCGATGACAGAGGTGAATATATGGGCTGTGAATTTAAAGTTTTTTTTGAAGGAAAATGATATTCGGCATCAACTCACTGCTCGATATACTCCTCAAGAAAACGGTATTGTCGAGAGAAAAAATCGAACAATTTTGAAATTAGCTCGAAGCATGTTGAAGACAAATTCCAAATGATTTTTAGGCTGAATCAATGGCATGTGCTATCTATCTTTTGAACCGTGCATCATCAAAATTGTAAGATTAAACTCCTCAAGAAGTCTGGACTGGACATAAACTAAGTGTGGCACATTTGAGAGTTTTCGACAACATTGCTTACTCCCATATTTCAGATGAGAGAAAGAAAAAGTTGAATGATAAATGTGAAAAGTGCATCTTCGTGGGATATAGTGAACGCTCTAAAACATACAAACTATATAATGTTATCAGACAGAAGTTTGTTATTAGTAGAGATGTGAAGTTTAATGAAGAAGCAGCTTGGAATTGGTGTGCAAATGACCCAAAAGGCAAATTTGTTTGTGAATTTGAAAGAAGAAAAACAAATTCAGTATGATGATGAAGAGGTATACACTCCGTCTTATTCTCATCATTCTCTCTATCTTTGAAGTCATCACCCTCGTCTTCGCCATCTATGTCTTCACCGACAAATTCAAGTCCTCTTAAGAGAGATTTGTAAAGATTTAAGAAACAATTTGAATGAAGATTTGGTGAACTTTGCTTTATTCGCCGACACGGATCCGATTACTCTTGAAGATGCTTCAAAAGAAGAGAAATGGAAGAATGCTATGAATCAAGAAATTGATGTCATCTAGAAAAACAAAACATAGGAGCTTATGGAGCTTTCAAGTAGGAAAAAGGTTCTAAGGTATCTTTGTGGAACCATCAATGAAGCCATACATTATAAAAGAGTAGAGGATTCAAGTATGATTGGCTATTATGATAGTGATTGAGCAGAAATGTTGATGATTGCAGAAGTACTTTTGGCTATTCTTTCATATTGGTTCGGGTGCAATCTCATGGGCATTTAAGGAACAAAGTGTTGTTGCGCTTTCTATAGCGAAAACAGATTATATTTCATTGACATTAGCTCATGTCAAGCACTCTGGATCAGGTGGATCTTGAATGAACTTAAGCATGAACAAGTTGAAGCAACTACATTGTTTTGTGATAATTGTTCGGCTATTTCTTACAAAGATCTTGTTTTTCATGGGAAGAGCAAGCACATAAGGATCAAATATCACTTCATTCGTAACTTGGTAAAAGATGGTGAGATTAATGTCATGCATTGTAAAACACAAGAGCAAATTGTTGACATCTTTACAAAAACTTTGAAGTATGATGTTTTCAATAAGATGAAGGAAAAACTTAACATGGTGGTAATCTAGCTTAAGGGAGTGTTGAAAATATAAGCTAGACTCCTTCGTATTCTGGTTGTCTCTTCGGTTTCTCAAAACATATTGAACCTAATTACAAACTCTTCGTGTTTCGAATACATTGGACAATACTCTTGGTGCAATGAACAAACACTTTGTATTTTTTGATGTAGTCAAGGGGATGGACCTAATCTATTTATGATGTAAAACCACCTGGATCGCAATCACCTTCAAATCGTAACCAAAATTTATATTGAGAAAAAGATAAGATTTGGGTTTCCACCCCTTGCACGGGCTTCTCACCCTAAACTCGAGAGCAGCTGGACTCAAGAATTTAACAAAGTAATTTGAGGAAAAGTTTTAATCATTCATTAGTTAAAATAATTCCAATAGTTTAAGGGGCCTTATATAGGCTTTACAAAAGAGGAGTACTGGGAAATAACCGATGTGGTACTAAACGCCCACAAAGGAACACAAATAAAGCTAAAACACCAACTCAAATAAAGCTGAAACAAAACACTAAATCATCTAAATAAGCTAAGGCATGAAAAGATAAATGGGAACTGCGTGATGTCCTTATCAATTCCCTCGGGGTGGGAGGAACTCGACTCTGTCGAATGAGGACTCTCCTCACGAAGTATCTCAATCGGGCCAATGTGGTGGTCGTGGCAGCAGTAAGGGTACATCATGTCGAGACCATGGTGGCAGAGGAGGAGCTGGTCTCCATGACAGATCGGTGGTGGAAGATAGCAGCACGATCAAGGAACAGAGAGTAGAGTGAAGTGCATCGTCCTGGCTGAAAGCGGAGCTGATACCAGGATCCCACGGGCTATCCAACTCGTAACCAATGTGCGCAATCCTCTTCAGAGTCATTTCGAAATCTTCACGCCAAGCGTGCAACTTTCTCGTGGCCTCAGAGTGACTCGTAACCATCACCCTATCATCAACTGTAAATTCCTGCAAAATACTATGTGGGTATGCAGCAAATTTGTAGGTGTTATTGCAAGTTGCTATCAGCCTAGTGATATCATCAATATGTGCAACAAGCATATGCAATGCATTAGGTATTCTAAGCATAACTCCTAACGAAGGGAGAATGAGAGATATGATATGCCTAGAAGGACACACACCTAACGATGGAGGTACAGAGGACTCAGACACAAACTCTAAACAACCCGAAAAAGAAGTATTAGAAACTCTCTGCTGGACCTTGGCAAGAAATTTAGGTGACTCCCTAAAAGATGAATTGATAGGAATCACCATAAAACTAGGTTCAACACAAGGAGACTCGAATGGCTGATTAGGCACAGTGGGTATATTAGGCTCAACTGTTTCGTCCACGTCATCATAGGCACTATCAGAAGACATGTGAATTTCATCAATAACCTGTGTGACAGGATCAACGGCTATGTCTTCAATTATATTAACAGTTTTAGAAGAAACTTGGTCTTCCTTAACAGTCTTCGAATCGTCAACTTCATCAGTGGGTAAAGTTCTAACATGTTAACTTTCCGAGGGGCATTGATAATTATAATGTCCATAGCCCTTACATTTAGAACATTTGACCTTGGCATTGACCAGCGTCTTGAAAGTCAAGTCCAATCTTAAGGCCACATCAAAGGCATCTTCAACGGTGTCTAGGTCATAGGGGCCAGTAATCATAGCATGTTTTATTTTAGGCCGTAAACCCCAAATAAACCTAGTTAGAGTCTCAGAAGGGTGCTCTCTCACTTCACTGCGATGGGTTAAGTCCTTAAATATGGTAATGTACTCATGAACGGACATATGACCCTGATGGAGATTGTGTAACTGGTCTAAGTGGGAGTCCCTATCATGGTGATTAGTCATGATGACTCAAGCAAGTAAGCAGATGCAATGGAGAGCCCTAAAGTCAGTTAAACTAAATGTATGCACTAAACAAAAAAATTCCCTAAAGTTTAAGCTTTAAATGTAAATAAAAATGCATTCCTAAAATGATGAAAAGATGCAACCACTAGATCGAAGCAAATAGCATTTCTACCAACAAATTATAGCGATCCGTATAGTAATTGCAAGTAATCAACAGTTAACGAATTAGGTCAAGTTGTGATATCACCTGAGGTGGAGTCGTTCACGCCTGGGAAGGCGACCGTAGCTCAAACCTGAATGAGACTGCTGTAGGCGTGTAGTACTAGTCGTCACGAATCCACTGCCTCGAAAACGGCTCGATTTGGACTTGAAACGAGCCCTGAACGACCTTCGGAATCACGGAACTACCTCTGAACTGAGTCAGAACAGCCACTGAATCGAGTCAGATGAGTCAACTCACTGAGTGACTCGGGCTCACTGCTCCAATGGATACGGGTCGGGTGATGTCGGGTCGGGCGATCTGAATCCGACCCGGCTTAGCCACTTAAGACCCCAAACGGGTTTGTGGGTTGGGTTTCGACCCAGCTCACCTGCAACCGAGCACGCCCTTTCCCCGATCTCGTTTAGGGCTCAGGGAAGCGACGGTGAAAATCCAAATCCGAGCGCGCCCGAGAAGCAGCTGTGGAGATCCGTTGTCGGCGGCGTTCCGACGTGGCCTGGACAACGTCGGAGGTTGTCGTGGATGCAGATCTGGACGAAGACGGTGATGTTTGTGGAAGGCGACGGCGACTGCGACTTCTTCGTCGAGCGGAGGCACGATTGAATATGAAGACGAGCGGCGGCAACGGTCGAGGCTTGTAGCTGATGGGATTGACTGCTCTGGACGCTCTGGCGAGGCCCTGGAAGCTCTGAGCTGCGCCGATCCGCTCAATGGCAAGATCGGATGAAGGCAACGAGACTCTGGATCAAGGGTGAAGATGGCGGTGGCGATGGCGGTGATCTCTCTTTCGACTGGAGCGGCGGAGATTTTCAACAGCGGCGGCGATCTTCAACAGCGGCGGTGGCTTGGATGATGGCGGCCTCGAACTGTGTCGGCGGGGTAGAGGAGGGAGGTCGGCGATGAGATCTGGGCACCCTCGCGGTGCTGGATCTTGAGAGGCGACGGAGCACGGTGAGGTTTGGTGACACTGTGGAGGCGCGGTGATGTTGTTGGAGATGTATCGGGGGCGTGATGGCGGAGGATCTGTTGGAGGGGCAGTGGTGGGGCCCTGCAGTTGTCGTCGGCGGTGAACGGGAAGCGGCGTGGACGTGGGTGTGGTTGGCAGTGGCGGCGGGATTTGGAGGATGGGTGAAGATTGAAGACGATGATGTACAGTGCCAATTTGGATTTTCAGAGATTTTTTTTCTTTTTTTCTCACTGTATTTTTTTTTTTGAACAGTGTAATTTTTTTTTTTTGGAATAGATCTAAATCTGGAGCTGGGATAGATTTAGGGTTTGGGATATTGGAAGAAAATTTTGGAAAAGCCAATATTTGAAGGGGATTGAAAACCGGTGCTCTGATACCAAAATGATGTAAAACCACCTGGATCGCAATCACCTTCAAATCGTAACCAAAATTTATATTGAGAAAAAGATAAGATTTGGGTTTTCACCCCTTGCACGGGCTTCTCACCCTAAACTCGAGAGCAACTGGACTCAAGAATTTAACAAAGTAATTTGAGGAAAAGTTTTAATCATTCATTAGTTAAAATAATTCCAATAGTTTAAGGGGCCTTATATAGGCTTTACAAAAGAGGAGTACTGGGAAATAACCGATGTGGTACTAAACGCCCACAAAGGAACACAAATAAAGCTAAAACACCAACTCAAATAAAGCTGAAACAAAACACTAAATCATCTAAATAAGCTAAGGCATGAAAAGATAAATGGGAACTGCGTGATGTCCTCATCAATTTATGATGCATGAATGTATTTAATTTTGTTGATATCTTTATGTCATATATAAAGACAATGTAACTAGTTATTTTATAAATTTGAAAAATATAAACTCTTATAGCCTCATTTCTTAATATTTGACATCAAGAGAACACACCCCTCTTGTGCTTTGATTGTGTGCAATCCCGTAGCCTCATCACATTCGATAAGAAAATTGCCAAAAGTGGCTATCCAAAAATAGAAGAAGAGCAGCAATGACTAATCGATTCGGTAAACTCGATACTTTTTTATGTAGTGTTCAGCTTTTTCAAATAGAGTTATTGTAGACTATAGCCTTTTGATTAGTTAATTTAATTGGAACTTTTTTCGTGTTTTTTTAATTATAAAACTTTGCTTCCGATTTTGAATGAGCATGAGATAATTGATTTTGGGGTTCATGGCATAGCTTTTTTTTTGAAAATTCTTTATTGGGGGGCATATTGAAATATTGCAGCCAATTCCACCTTAAGATTTGACCATATTGCCATTATGTGTACCTGTTTGTTTTGCAGTCTAGCAGACACAATTTCTAGTTCAAAATAACTGTGTCTAGCTTGTGTAAATGTAGGAGGATCTCAGGGTGGTAAGGAAGAGGACGACAGAGTCGGGTGGAACTTTTTCTGTAGCAAGCTGGGTACTCTTTGTCGGCCTGTTATCTGCGTGAGTGACTGATGGGATTCTTCGTTGTTTTTTTACCATTTGAACTATCAATATGCACAGACTGCCATCTGAAAGTATTACCACTTGATTGATCATTTCCACCAGGTTGATTTATCAGGTTATTGCAAGACGAAGTATTGAGGTGTATAGAGTCAGACGAACTAATGCTCCAGATTTGCTCTCATTTGTCAGTGACATGGAATTCAATATAACCACCATTTCTAGCATGAGTTGTTCTCACTTGCGCGGTCTCAATCAGTTAGTGGTTGGGATGCCTGGTTCGATTTATTTCAAGGTTTCCCCTTTGTCAACTTACACAAATTATACTTACTACAACATCAGTAGAGGGCCAACAGTTTCTCTTAAATGCACCAGTCGTAAAGTTCAAATTGGAGATCACTACATTTCGTGGCAATTTGTTGATCTTCCAGATGATCCTGCTACTGCAGTTGGTTTTCAGCTCAACCTTACAGCAAAGGCCCATGGTGATGATAGACATTTGAGTTATGTCGGTGGAACATTTAAAGTAGGGAGCGCTGTGAATGACAGACCACAAACTTTCAGAGGCCAAAACATGAATGTATTGAAAATTCATTTGTTTCCCCAGAAGTTCACCTATCTTCATAACCTTGGGTTCATCAACCCCTGTTGCATGACTTCCTTCCCTGATCGTCTTTCTCAGAGGTTGGCGACCTCCAAGCTTCCCTTCAAAATTTGAAGGATGGATTAGTGAATACTACATTGTATATCAGCTATCTTTCAGATTACATTGTGGAGATTGACAAACAAAATGTTGTGGGAATAGGTACGACTAGTTACGTATGCTCATGCATTTTCTGCAATCTTATTTCACATCTCGTTCATGCATATTTATTGGAAGCCACATATTGTACATGTCTTTTTGATGATGCGTGGTATGTGAATTTGATAACTACTTCCTACAAGAAAATAATTTTCTCTACCCAGTGTTATTATGTTTTCACCAGAATTGTATTCTTATCACAGACTAGAAATTTGCTTGCCAGTTAGATCAAGGAACTATTCTCCTCTAGTTCTGCATTAAAATATGATAATCAAGGATACAAAACAACTATTGTTCTTCCTTTCTCAAGAAAACCATTTCGAAGTGATGGAATTAGCCCTTTTAACATTGATAAAGTAGTTGACAGTTTGATCAAACAGATACAGAAACTGATATTATAGTACTTTCCTATTAGCCCTTCAAAGCAGGAAATCCAAATAATTAATTGGCTAGGGAGCAATGTATGTATGATTTTGGAACTTTGATTTAGAAAAGAAGGCGCTTACTGAATTCACATGTTAACTTTATGTGAAGCTGCAACATTGTTTCTAAGGCTAACAAATTATCCATTCAGCTCATGCCTTAAAGCCTTGATAATGAGCATAAATGAAATTAATAAATGGTTCTTTAACTGAAAATTAAAGTTCAGATTCTCCCCTCCCCTTGAAAATATTTAAAAGGTTTGCAAGTAAGATATGTTCTCCGAGATGGATGATTTTTCATATTGCTTTCATATTCAAGTTGTTTCATGTATCTGTCCACAGGAATATCAAAATCCAGATATTATGGTATTCTTTATTTGGTCATTATCTGCCTAAGATTCATCACCAAATGTTTTCTCTGAGATGCTAATCTGGGTTAAGATGTTTGATGGTCCTCTGAAGATGAAGTGCAACTTTAAGTAGCAACATGGAATAAACCTTTTCGGATTGGTAAATTATGATATCCTTACTCAGTACTGGAAAATTAGTGAATCCAACATTCATTATAGGTAGCCAATAGTCGATTAAGGATAACTGATAAGAGTTTCTCAAGTTTATCTATAGTGTTGCTTTTCTTTATAATTTTTTCTAGATAAAGCTTTCTAGTTTCTTTTTCTAGTTTGTTGTCACTATGGTGAGCAAAATATTGAATCTATCAGGCATGATTGGTGTAAGTATGTTTCAAATTGTAGTTGCAGCTGATTTATGTTAGGTTGCTTTTTAATCACGATCTCTCTTATGATAGAGTCACTCGCAAACTAAAGTTGATCTTTTTTGGTCTTCTATACATCATGGTGTATGTCTATATGATGCATTTTGTTAAATATTGATCTACATTGAATATTATGCTTTTTATTCTTTTTCTTAGGAGAAAAAGTTATGAATTATGATTCTGTTCAAAGTCTGAAAGAGAACTTTGGTGATGTACTTTCAGAAGCATACTCACAAGTCACAACTTAAAGCTTAGGACGGTTATATGTTTTTATTCATATCCCTCACTGGTACTAGCTATTTAACACATTGTTGGTTTTTAATGAATGCAGTGAGTTTCCTGGCGCAAGTTGGTGGCCTTTATACCATTAGCCTTGCAATTTTTCCGTGCTTCTTATTACAAGTAAGTTATTACTGGCAAAATTTCATTGAGGTGTTACATTTTGATATTTTTGTTATCACTGTGTATCAGATCTTCTTTGTCTTGTTCAAGTTTATATTCATCTTTATCTTCTCTTTGTTGAAAATTTGTTCTTACTTCCTTTTCCTTTTGTTCCAATCATTGGCTATACCACTTAGCAAATATATCAAGTTATATATTTTAAGACATTTATAGCCTGTGATAATGTCCCTTATATTAGGAGAAGCTTACTAAATTAGCTTCTAGAACACCTTTAAACCCAGAGAAATTGTGACCCAAAACCGGTTATGGCAATTTTCTCTGCCGATTAGTCGACTGTTGGCCAGTGGACTTTCAAAATTGTCATGCTGTTGGCTGATATAGGTTGATCAACTGATCTCTTCGCCACCAATTGAACCAACGGTTAACTGATGAACTTCGTCAAAAACTGTCATGTTGTTGTCTTATATTCGCGTATATAGGTGGACCATAACGGTTGATTGATTCCTCATACCGGTTGACTGAGCTGGAACAGCGAGAACTGAATCTTGCTTTGGTCTTTTCAGAAACCTGTCTTTCCAACACCGAACATATGCCAAGATTCAGGCTCATCCTACTCAGGTGGCTACATCTGTATGTTTCAAATCCTTCTTTTGAATTCTTGCACAAGGTGATTGTCTTGATGTCCTAAACTTAAAAGGTCTTTTGAGTAGTTACTCTAGAGGGAGATCTTATCATATAATCACAAGCACATATCCACATTGTCACCAAATTGTTGGAATGTAAGAGCTCACATTCCATCATATATCTCGGGTAAAACATTCAGATTTGATGCACTTCATAAAACAACACTAGGCATTTATTCCAAATATTTGAGATCAGCTCCAAGAATGCCTATGTTCCATTCATCTCTGACAAGGGATTTGATGACCTTCTGGACCTAGAACTTGTTTTAATTAGATACTAAACATATCCATCTAATCAGTGGTCTACTTGCTCCAGGTACCCAGTCATAAGTTCTTGGCATCTCAGAGTCATTATTATACCATTTCTTGGTCGCCAATTTTTCATATGACACCAATATGGCATTTAAAATGTTGAACTTGCTTGTAGAAGTATCCAATGACAGCTCTACTTGCATGTTACATGCAAGCGAGTTTTGACCTTTCAAAGGAAAGGGAAGCATATCTTGCTTTTGGCATGTAGGAATTACTTGGGTGTAAGCTCAATTTAACATTCCATCGGCATCACATTTTATTGTTTTGTGGGAATGTGATTTCCTTAGTGATAGGTGAATCTGCGAAATTCTAATGGGTTTTTTAGATATACAACCCCCAAATCTTACCTATATGGAAATTTGCCTCCCAAATAATTGATATTGCCATTTCACTCCTTAAATCTTTGAGTCAAAATTTACTCCTGTCTGTTTTTAGATGGAATAAGAATAGAATACCAGTAATGCTCCTTTCTTTTTTACATTTACTATACTTCGCTCACTCTGCAACACAATGCAGATTTTGTTGTTGTTGATTATATCTCCACCACCAATAATGTTGCCTTTAATGTTACCCCCACACGACATCTCTGTCTCTACCAACGTCAATGTCAATGTTGTCACTGTTATTGACATTGCCTCTGCCACTGTCATCCACCGCCTCTAATGATCTTGTCTCCTTGCCGTAACCATCACCCCCACCAATGAGTCAATGTGCTGCTGTGCTGTCAATGCCACCACCACTATTGGCACGATCATCACAATTATTACCACCATCCTCGCACCACAAAACGGGTAGTTTAGGAAGAGTATTCTCATGAACATGTCACATTTATGGGAATCATTTTAATGTAACTTACATGGGAATTTTATATTGCCAGGATGTTCAAATTATATTAAGCATGGTAATGCAATGTTCCTACTACCTGGGAATCAAATTCTTGGGAATGTGGCGTAGCAAACACAATTTTAATGTAAACTTATGCCAAAGAGCGTCTCTCCAAAAATATACAAGACTAATCTGGGTGAAGAGGGAGGTTTATAATATTTGCTTTAAGGAGATCCACTCATCTCATAATATAATATAAAGGGCCAAACTGAATGTTAGTAGGTCGTCTAACAAAATCCTAACTCAATCAATAAACATGAGGTAAACATTGGTGACAAGATCGAGGATTAAGAATTCCATAAACTGATAATATTTGCGTAACAAGATCTAACAATTGTGAAAAGGTCAAGAGAAGATTTTTGTTTTTTGTCGTTTTCAAAAGAAGCACTTATTTAAGCAGCAATTTTTTACTGAACACATTTCATCACTTCAGTTCAGTCTTACAGCCTGTGATCTGGAATTTCCACTCATTGCTACTAAAAATGCATGTTTATGGATGACGATAATTGTGTGTACTGCTAGGAAACTTGCGACATAATCTGTAACCAACAATTATACACTTAATACAATGTCCATGTATTCCTAAAAGCTACGGCGGGGATTACATGGTTTCGCACTTGGAATGTGACAGTTGGGCCTTCTTATTTTTTTTAATTGTTTTCCAAGATGATTGTGAGCCCCGATTGAAAATCATATCATCTTACATCTTTGTCTGTACTTGTTCCTAGTCTAGGAGAATTTGGAGGTTGCTTCTTGCTTCATTGAGTTTAGACTGTGTGACTAAGAAATGTATGTACACCTTCCTGTCTTTTGCCTTGAAGGTTATTGGCATCCCTCCCTTGTCTCCTTTGCCAAAAAATTGTACCGACTTAATAAGGCGAATGTTACATACTTACATTAAGCTGCTTATAAAAAATTGGTCAAAAGATTGTCTTAACTTTTCAGGCTATTAAGGTAAATGTTCAACAGTGGACCCCATTTTGATAGGAAAAAGGCTTGGATCCTGATGATCATTATGATGATCGATGATTGACACTTTCCTACTTATGTGGAATCAAGAACAAAGTCTGCCAGCTGCAGGAAATTTTTTGGGAAATCCAGGATATTAACAGCAGGAACATTGTTTGGACCTTTGGTTATTTAGGAATGTGTTCACTGATCTTTTTAACCATAGGAGTAATCTGGTTAGTTAAAAAAGGTTCAGTAGATCTTTGTGCAAACATTTGGTAGATCCAATCTTAGCACTGCAAAAATGCAAGCAGGTTTATATTTTAGTTTAATCTCATTTTTTGTTATTGCCCACGTGTGTTGGTTATTGCTAGTTGCTTTTCATGATCGCAATCAAGTTAATATTTCTCTAGGTATGTTGCTTTTATGGTGTAAGTATCTAACCCATTTAATCTATAGTGTGAGGCCTGGTTCAAGAAGCTTCGTGTTGAAGATGTTGGAATTGAAGAATATAAAGGTGAATCTTCGAGTTGAATTATGGCGAGATCCGTTGATCGAATCAACCGGATGATGGTTGGAGTGTGATCTCCTTCCATTTGTGATGAACGTGGTATATTTACATGTTCAATTCCGACTTCGAATGAATGAGATATTCAAGTCCAAAGATTGCCTAATTCAAAGCCAAAACGGGACTAAAGGTAGCTAAAAGCATTTAGTCCCACATTGGCCATGGGATGGAAGTTTGTGGTGTATATATAGAGAAAATTGAGAACAAAGGGCGTGCCCTTTGGGTACTTGGAGTTTTCGCGCGCGAAAAGGAGGGAACTATGCCCGCACGTACGTACGTGCACGCGCGCCGCCGCTGGCGGCGGCCGGCCGGCGCCGGAGCCGGACCGGGCACGGGCACGGGCTCGGGTCTGAGTTCGGGTTCCCTACCTGGACTGGTTCTTTTTGAATCAGGACTCAAGGTATGATCCGAACCAGACCCGCTCCCAAACCAGACCGGACCCGCTCCGCCAACAGTTGCGAACCAGTTGGATTGCCAACAGTCGCGAACCAATTAGACAGCCAACGGGTGCGAACCAGTTGGACTGCCAAAGGTTGCGAACCAGTTGGCCGACCAAATGTTGCAATGGTTGGGTCGAAAGGTTGCAACCTTTCATTGGGTTTGAACCCGTTGGCCCCTCCTGCAGGCTATATAAAGCCCTCCTGACTCTCAATTGAAACACACAATCTACAACACCAACAACAACAACTTCTCCTCTCTCTCTGAGTTCTGAACTTCAATTTTCTGCGTTCAGAACTGGGAAGTAGAGTTCTGAAGTGACTTCCAAATAGGGAAGTGGGAAATCCGTAACTCGGTTTCCGAAGCGACTTCCAACGGAGATTCTGCAAAAGTCATTCTGAAAGAAGGCTTAGAAAAATTCAACATATTCTTTTATAGAATTGTTGTCTGAATCTAAGACTTCTAAAGAAGAATATTCTTCAACCTTCCATCGTCCTCAACAGTGGGTGCTCCTCCAGAAGAGTAAAGACAAATATTCGTTTGAAATTTGTCCTTGTACCGCTGCTTTAACGATCCTGTGAAGGTACTGGTTGACTACGGTTCGACCGTATGGTGATTTGGTAGTGCTATCCAAATACCGTGAAAGAGTATTGTATCTTGGGAGACCAGCGTCCATTATCCCGTTAGCACCGGTGCGAGGGACGTAATTGTCTTAAGGAGATTCGCTTTAAGCGTACCTCACTCTAAATACTGTATAAGTGGATTAAGTCCTTTATACAGGGGATATACTTTACAGTATATCGAGACCGACTTAGATTCAGTCTAATTGGTGCTTTAACCAAGAAAGGAAATTGAAAGGTGGTTCTTAAATTAAGGAACGTTCTATTGAACGAAAAACCTCCCACCTGATATTTGCCGACCTGGCCAATTAGATTGTTGATATCTCAGTGATCTTGATTAGTTGTCAGATTGATTCTTGTTAAGCAGAATACCCAACAATCTTAAGACAATTACGTTTCATACTTCTGTTCTGCTTGAACTTGCAGAAAATGTCTGAGACAATCAAGATAGTTCAAGTAAGGCACCAAATATGCTACAAGCATTGATGCCTACTCCACTTCCTAACCCGAAGCCGGAGAAGCCAGGAAAGTTTGATGGCACAGAGTTCAAGAGGTGGCAACAGAAGATGCTCTTCTACTTGACCACTCTTCATCTGGCCAAATTCCTGCAGGAGGATCCACCAGAACCCGGAACTGATCGGGACTCAGTCCTTGCAGTAGATGCTTGGACACAAGGTGACTTCCTTTGCCGAAATTATGTTCTTAATGGACTGGATGACTCTCTTTATAATGTCTACAGTCCTATCACTACGGCAAAGAAGTTATGGGCCAGTCTTGACAAAAAGTACAAGACTGAAGATGCTGGTACCAAGAAGTTCGTCGTTGGACGATTTCTGGAGTACAAAATGGTGGATAGCAAGACTGTCATCAGTCAGGTGCAAGAGTTCCAACTTATCTTGCACGAGATAGAGGCCGAAGGTATGATTCTTCCTGAAACTTTTCAGGTTGCAACCATCGTGGAGAAACTCCCCCCAGCGTGGAGAGACTTCAAGAACTATCTGAAGCACAAGCGAAAGGAGCTAAAGTTGGAGGATCTCATTGTGAGACTTCGTATAGAGAAGGACAACCGCAAGTCCGAGAAAAGGAGCAGCAAGAACTCCTACGAAGCAAAAGCAAATGTGATCGAAGACTCAAAGGGGAAAGCGTCTACTTCCAAAGGCTTGAAGCGGAAGAAGACATCCCAGGGGTACAAAGGCAAAGCCCAAGACGGCAAAAGCATGCGCTTCAAAGGAACCTGCTACATCTGCAATAAAGAAGGGCATAAGGCCAATGAATGTCGCAGCCGTCTAAAGAAGAACAAGAAGAGCCACCCACAGGCGAACATGACCAACCATGAATCACCAAGTCTTTCAGCTGTGGTGTCAGAAGTGAATCTGACAACCAATAACAAAGATTGGTGGGTAGACACGGGAGCTACCCGACACATCTGCTCGGAGAATTATTATTCTCAGAATATCAAAGGCTAGAGCAAGATGAACAGCTATTCATGCGTAATTCAACTTCCTCAAAGGTTGAAGGAAAGGGAAAGGTCATCCTGAAGTGGACATCGGGGAAAGAGCTTACTCTTAACGATGTCCTTCATGTTCCAGACATCCGCAAGAATTTGATCTCCGGATCAATACTTAGTAAGAAAGGATTTAGAATTGTATTTGAATCTGACAAATTTGTACTTACTAAGGGAGGGATGTATGTGGGAAAGGGCTATCTTGTTGATGGACTTTTTAAAGCCAATGTTGCAGTGGTTGATAAAAAGTCCGTGTATTTGTACCCAAAGCTAATAAATAAAGGAAAATCTTCTGTTTATTTGCTTGAGTCTCCTAATTTGTGGCATGCTAGATTAGGGCATGTAAATTACAAGTCTTTGAAAAACTTGTCTAATCTGGGATATATTCCTAAACTCAACTTGGAAGAAATTCGCAAGTGTGAGATTTGTGTTGAGGCCAAGTTGGCTAAAAATTCATTTCACTCAATAGATCGAAATACAGAACCTTTAGGGTTAATTCATAGCGATCTATGTGACTTGAAGTTTATGCCAACTAGAGGCGGTAAAAAGTATTTCATTACTTTTATCGATGACTGTACAAGATACTGTTATGTGTATCTTTTAAACAGTAAGGATGAGGCAATAAATATGTTTATAGCATATAAAGCCGAAGTTGAGAATCAACTCAACAAGAAAATCAAGATTCTAAAATCCGATAGAGGCGGAGAATATGAATCAAATGATTTTAGTGAGTTATGTGCTAGTTTTGGTATAATACATCAAACTACAACACCATACACTCCTCAGCAGAATGGAATTGCTGAACGGAAAAACAGAACTTTGAAGGAGATGGTTAATTCCATGCTCATAAGTTCTGGAGCTCCGCAGAACTTATGGGGGAAGCTCTATTAACTGCAAATCATATTCTAAATAGAATACCCCACAAGAAACTTGGTCTAATACCATTCGAGTTATGGCATGGAAGGACACCTTCCTACCATTACCTCAAAATGTGGGGGTGCCTTGCAAAGGTGCTGCCACCATTACCCAAAAAGACTAAGTTGGGAGCAAAAACTATGGACTGCGTATTCATAGGCTATGCCTTGAATAACAGTGCCTACAGATTTCTGGTTCATAAATCAGAAATACCTGATATTCATGTAAACATGATTATCGAATCTCGAGATGCTGTGTTCTTTGAAGATATCTTTCCGTACAAACGGAAGCAGATAAGACTTCTGGGAAAAGAACACACGAGATGGCATTCAGGGACGAAAGCCCCGAGGAACCAATTGTAAATGCGGAAATTGAACCAAGAAGAAGTCAGAGATCTAGAATCTCAAAATTTTTTGGTCCAGATTTCATAGTATATGCTATTGAGAGCGAGCCTCAAACATTTAAAGAGGCTATGTCAACCCCAGAAGCACAAATGTGGAAAGAAGCTATAAATAGTGAAATAGAATCCATACTAAGTAATCATACTTGGGAATTGATAAACTTGCCTACTGGAAGTAAACCAATTGGGTGTAAGTGGATTTTCAAACGAAAATTAAAACCCGATGGATCTATCGATAAGTACAAGGCTAGATTAGTAGCCAAGGGTTATCGACAAAAAGAAGGACTTGACTACTTCGATACTTATTCACCAGTACAAGAATAACGTCCATTCGGATGTTGATTGCAATTGCAGTATTGCACAACTTAGATATCCATCAAATGGATGTCAAGACTGCATTCTTAAATGGTGAATTAAATGAAGAAATATATATGGAGCAACCAGAAGGATTTAAAGTCAAGGGCCAAGAACACAAGGTGTGTAAATTGGTAAAATCCTTATACGGTTTAAAGCAAGCTCCAAAACAATGGCATGAGAAATTTGATGGTGTCATGATCAAAGATGGATTCACTATCAATGAATGCGATAAGTGTGTTTACACGAAAACAGTTGGAAACGCATGTATCATTGTTTGTCTTTATGTAGACGACATGTTGATACTTGGGACTAATATTGAGATTATTAAGTCCACTAAACGAATGTTATCCAACAGTTTTGATATGAAGGATCTAGGGGTTGCTGATGTAATTTTAGGAATTAAAATTACTAGAACACCAGATGGAATCAGTCTATCTCAATCTCACTACGTGGATAAGATGATAGAAAGATTCAAGGATCATGGGATAAAGGAGAATACAAATCCTTTTCTCCCACACGTCCACCTTCATAAGAATACAGGAACTGGGATACGCCAGTTGGAGTATTCGCAGGTTATCGGAAGTCTAATGTATTTGATGAATTGCACTAGACCCGATATTGCTTACGCTGTAAGCAAGTTAAGTAGATACACTAGCAATCCTAGTGATCTACACTGGACCGCTCTACTACGAGTATTGGGTTACGTATCACATACCAAGGAATATGCCTTGAGATATGGAAAGTATCCTCCTGTACTGGAAGGATACAGTGATGCTAATTGGATTGCAGATTCTGAGGAATCAAAATTAACTAGCGGATACGTATTTACTCTAGCAGGAGCAGCGGTATCATGGAAATCTTCTAAGCAAACATGTATTGCCGTTCCACTATGGAATCGGAATTCATAGCCTTAGATAAGGCTGGTGAAGAAGCAGAATGGCTTCGACAATTCTTAGAAGATATACCTTTGTGGCAAAAGCCAGTGCCCGCTATATGTATACACTGCGATAATCAAGCAGCTATATCTAGGGCACAAAATGTTATATATAACGGTAAGTCTAGACATATTCGTCGTAGACATAATACCGTGAAGCAGTTGCTCTCAAATGGAATTATCTCTATTGACTTTGTATCGTCAAAGGATAATTTAGCGGATCCGCTTACTAAAGGTTTAAGTGGAGAGCGTATAAACTGCGCATCGAGGGGAATGGGTCTAAAAGCCTAACCTTACCGAGTCAGCTTAATGGAAACCTCACTTAGCGACTGGAGATCCCACGGATTAAGTTCAAGAGGAAAAACTAGTTATGATTGACTCAGCAAGTAAGCACTTGGGAGCTTGACTCCAATCCATTCCTAAGGTGCACATAAGTGCTTGTCTTCAAGTGGATTAAGGATAAGCTTAACGCTTTTAATGATGCCTATATCTTGTTACTAAACAAGTGGAGTAGAGTAGACTACTCTTAATAGGTCCATCACCTATGTGAGTATAGAGTTGGGTCGGCTCTTTGGGAATCTCTATGGAGGCTGTTATTCCCTAAAGATACTCTCTGAAACCAAGAATGTCCAGGGCCAAAACGGACACAACAGAGAACCAAAGTTGATTTGGAAAGTCACTGTGTGAAGCTTGTTGACTTGACTTACACTAACGGCTAACAGTTCAAGACCTAGTTCACTGATTAGCTAGTAAGTCCGATAAAGCTTTCGCTATGGAAGGTTCAAGACCTAGTTCACCTATCCTTATGCAGTTTTTTTTCTCAAGTACCTTTTACAATAGAGTCAGTCTCTTTGTGTGTCATTTCCTTGAATCTCCATTCATTCTGGGGGATTGTTGGAATTGAAGAATATAAAGGTGAATCTTCGAGTTGAATTATGGCGAGATCCGTTGATCGAATCAACCGGATGATGGTTGGAGTGTGATCTCCTTCCATTTGTGATGAACGTGGTATATTTACATATTCAATTCCGACTTCGAATGAATGAGATATTCAAGTCCAAAGATTGCCTAATTCAAAGCCAAAAAGGGACTAAAGTTAGCTACAAGCATTTAGTCCCACATTGGCCATGTGATGGAAAGCTTATGGGGTATAAATAGAGGAAAATGAGAACAAAGGGTGTGCCCTTTGGGTACTTGGAGTTTTCGCGCGCGAAAAGGAGGGAACTATGCACGTACGTACGTACGTGCGCGCACGCGCGCCGCCGCTGGCGGCGGCGCGGCGGCCGACCGGCCGGCGCCGGGCGCCGGTGCTGGGGCCGGGTCCGTGGCTCGTGGCTCGGGCCTCGGCCTGGGCCTGGGCTGAGTTCCCTACCTGGTTCTTTTTGAATCAGGGTCCGTAGGTCCAGCCCGCCCGCGAAAGGATTCGAACCACCCGCCAACGGGTGTCCGCAGCGAACGGATCCGAACCATTCGCCAACCGCTGTCGGCAAACTGACAGAGCGGTTGGGCGGTTGAACAGTTGCGACGGTTCTGTCCGAACCGTCACAACTGCTGACTTTTGGCGGACGAGAATGCCCTTCCGGAGCGCTATAAATAGCGCTCCAGAATTCCATTCTCAGACACACCAACTCCAAGAAAATCTCTCTCTCTCTCTACAGTTTTGAATTGAGTTCTGAACTGGGCTCCAGCGAAGTGGGAATCCACGACTTCCAGAGCGACTTCCAGCGAAGTGGGAATCCGCGACTTCCAGAGTGAAGTGGGAATCCGAAGCAACTTCCTAAAGGAGATTCTACCAAATTCTTCAACCTTCCTACATCCTTAACAGTGGGTGTTCCTCCAAAAGAGTAAGACAAATATTCATTTGAAATTTGTCATTATACCGCTGCTTTGCTAATCCTGTGTAGGTACTGGTTGACTACGGTTCGACCGTACGGTGATTTGGTAGTGCTATCCAAATACTGTGAAGAAGTATTGTATCTTGGGAGACCAGCGTCCATTATCCCGTTAGCACCGGTGCGGGGGACGTAATTGTCTTAAGGAGATTCGCTCTAAGCGTATCTCACTTCAAATACTGTATAAGTGGATTAAGTCCTTTATACAGAGGATATACTCTACAGTATATCGAGATTGACTTAGATTCAATCTAAGTGATACTGTATAAGTGGACTAAGTCCTTTATACAGGGGATATACTTTACAGTATATCGAGACTGACTTGGATTCAGTCTAATTGGTGCTTAAACCAAGGAAGGAAATTGAAAGGTGGTTCTTAAATTAAGGAACGTTCTATTGAACGGAAAATCTCCCACCTGATATTGCCGACCTGGCCAATTAGATTGTTGATATCTCAGTGATCTTGATTAGTTGTCAGATTGA
This sequence comes from Agave tequilana, assembly GCA_038442645.1. Taxonomy (NCBI): domain Eukaryota; kingdom Viridiplantae; phylum Streptophyta; class Magnoliopsida; order Asparagales; family Asparagaceae; genus Agave; species Agave tequilana. The sequence continues at coordinate 217,117 of JAVJIF010032704.1, forward strand.
TTCCTATTAAGCAGAATATCCAACAGTTTTATGTTATGTACTCGCCTTGTCCCCTCAATTGTTCATCTGGCTCTCTAGACCTTAGTTGAGAGCACCTCCAGGAGTCCAATGAAGGAGTGTTCTTTATTTTTACTACTTTCTAATATATTTTTGTGTTAATAAAAGAAAAAAAAATATTATTATTACAAATGTTTTCTCGTTCTTGCATGTTGGAATGAATCAGTTTGCATGGTAAGTAATTTCTCATCAGTAGTCATCATCAAAAGCTATAATGAGTGTTTTAATTTGAACAATAAAACAATCTAATCCTCACTAATTACTGGATTTATTAGTAATCAACCAGTAAATAAGGTTACATTGCATTTCGCCCAAAAAAAAAAGAAAAAAGAAAAAGGAAAAAAGAAAAGAAAAGAAAAGAAAAAATGGCACAAAACTTTTGTAATCAATTTGGTCAGGCAAACTAGCAAGTGTTTTTATAGCATACTAGTAAAGAAGTCATTACAAGCGCTTGCAATCTGCTACCTCTCACAGTGATCACTCTTACATGATTGAGCCTAATTGCAAGCCCAATTGGCTCCATAATTGCAGATCAAGAGTCTTCATCTTGAAATTTCAAAGTTAAGGTAATAGTTCTTTCTAGATTTTTACTATAAAGGTTTTTGTTAATTTGGGCTTCCCAATTTTAATGCTTTGCTAGAAAAAAAATTGAAATTCTCAGATATTGTGTGTTGAACTCATCAAAAATATGAAGCATTTTTGTCTTTTTCACCTCTTTTTTAGATTTCTATTTTGCTTTTATTAAATGGTGATGATCGTTTAAGTTTCTTTATGATCTCATCCCATTTTAAGCAAATGCTATAATTTATTTGCAATATTAGTATTTTTGATTGATAAATACAATGCTGAAATGCTAATTTGATGGTTGCATAGCTAGATCATTACAATTTGCATGTATAATTCGCTACTTATTGATTGAAAATATAATTTCCATGTATGGTATTCTAATTCTATGGTTATGTGATAAATATATGGACTGAAAATACAATTTCATGCATAGTTTATGATTCTAAGGTTATGTATTAATATATGGACTAAAAACAACATGTTCTTGTAACAATTTCCATAATGATTCGTAGTTACTTTTTGACCAAAGTGAAGCTTGTTTAAGATTCATTTTGCTATTTGAAATTTCTATATAAGCGTTAACTTTGTAATATTCTACCAAAATGTTCTTTACATGCCTTTGTCATAAACCTAATGTTATGTGCTTGTTTACTTTTTAATGCATATGAAGTCTACTCTCTTGTTTGAAAGCTTCTCCAAAAGATTTTCTTTAAAAAAAAAACTGATTTTTTTTTGCCTAATATAATTTGTTTGCCAAATGTGTAGGGTATCTTTTTTATGACTCATCACTATATTTTTTGATGATTTCAACTGTAATAGGTTCTCTTCTAATTAATAAAACTTGTGCCAAACTTTGAAGAGTTCAATCTAACTTTCCATCTACGGGCGGTTCTTATGATCTAACGGGCTCATCTTATTTTAAACAACTACTATTTTTTTTGTAACATTAATATCATTACTCCAATAGTACAATTACTCATACTTTGATGATTTATAACTCATATAGTTAAAGAATAATTATCTTGAAGTGATTTTAAAGTCTGCAGGTTATTTAAGTTCACATCGTAGAGCTCAACTTTAACAAATACATTAGAATATCTCAAGTTGATGATCGAAATTAGAAGTCAAGTTCAAGTCAAAGAGATTTTGTTTTCAATTGAAAAGAATTTATGTTTGTAAGACTGAAGTTGTTAAAGATTTAGATTATATAATTGGTGGTTCTAGCTTGTTTCTGAATGCAGACAAGTTTCACTTTGTGGTTTGATGCATTTTTAGGAGAGTGTGTGTGTGCGCGCGCGCGTGTATGTCTTTATATATAAACACACACACACACATAGATATGAGGTATTTTATTTTAGTAATCTATGTCAAACTGTAATTAAAAAAAACTCACTCACAAAATTTAATTCGCTTCAACCACCACCTTTTTTTAAGAAAGGACGCATGCATTGAAAAACTTAAATTTCCCCTGCAGTTTAAGCTAAGGAGTATGACCACCCATAGTTTAAGCTGAGGATTATGGCCATGATCACATTCATAAAAAAAAACCTCATTTTGAGTCTTTATTAAGACTGTGAACCATGATGTAGTTCTCACAAAAATGCATTATTTTTTAATCTTTATTAAGACTGCGATCACGATCACAATCCTCACAAAAAACACAATTTTTCAGCCTATATTGAGACTGTGACAATGATCGCAGTTCTCGCAAAATGCCGTAATTTTCAATTAATATAAGTTCTGTAACCCTAGTCGCAATTATCTAATAAAGGACTACGACCATAGTCGCAATCCTCACAGAGGACTGCGATCATGAGTCGCGATCCTTATATCACTAGACCCCTGTTCAACAAATTAAATGATCCTCAATTTTTCTAGATCTGAGTACCACATTAATCATAAACACAAATAAAACTCATCGCGAGTATGAACAAACGAGATCTACAAAAAGTAGATTCAAAAAAATTGTTCCAGGGGCTCAGCCCCCTGAAACTCCCAGGAGGGACTTACCGCCCCCTTTCAACCCTCACGTTTACGTTACCGTGAAGGTCGATCCGCGAATTACTCTGCGTCGGGGTAAGAGTTGAGGGGAGAGCAACGTCGGGGATAATGGGAAGGGTAAAAGGGAAAATGAAAATATATAAAGTAGTGGTCGTTAGGAATAATCAATTTATGCCGATGAGGATGAAGCTATGGCGAATAAAAATAGGGGGGTGAGTTTTTTTCCTAATTTTGAAGGAAAGTTGGTTATAGCAAATTTTTCTATATATGTGTGTGTGTGGTGAAAAAAATCAGCTTACCATAGATCGAGCTCACCACAAGCGATTTGAGACTCTCCCCAGGTGATACCTATCAGAACATATGAGAAAAGATACTTTTCAGATTAGGAGCATTAGTGTGATTCCGTTCTAAGACTCGGGCATGAGAATCAGTAGGTGAAATGGTAAGAAGGACCAACGGAGGGAAACTGCCGGCGTGATAGAAAGGTAGACTAGCACAGGGAACAGCTAATGGATGGATAGACCAGCACAGAGATCTGCTGGTGTAGTGGATAGACTAGCACAATGAACTGCTAGTCTAATAGTATATGTATGTACTCTGAGGATAAAGAAAGCGATCTTCCTCACTTGAAGAAGAAAGATCATATATATACCTGACAAGAATGCTGGCGTGAAGGCTGAATTGATGGACTACTGTAACTACACGACCTGCACATGCTAAATTTGTTATAATAGCTGAGATTGATGGCGTTGATTGGTTGGAATTGCAGGCTGGAGAATCTGCTGTTGTCTATAATTGTCCGCTTGAAAGGGGCGTTACACGCTATGAACGTAGGAAGAATATAGTGGCGTAATAGTGGGCGGAGATCTCAGTAGACTGATATTTGGAGCTTCTGACTTGGAGACTTTTGGAAAGGGAAAAACCTCGGAAGGTAAAAACCTCAGAGGCTCAGGGATGAATTTTGAGATTTGAGGATTTCTCGGGGGAAAGCACTCAGTAGCTTAGCACGTGTCATTTCATGATGTGAGTCAAATTTTAACCACAACAATATGCATTATAAAATGAAGTCAAAGTATTGTCTCTAAAAAATTGTTTTAGCAAAAAAAATAATTTTAATGAATATTAAATATCAAAAATAAGTTTTATTGTTTGAAATATATTTTGAAATTATTTCATACATATCAGTGCTCAAAAGATATTAAAAAAACTTATTTTTCTGTAATTTGTAAGTTAAAATTGATTTAAATAAAGTTTTGAAAAGAATCAAAAATTTTGTATCATTTTTAACGGCTATATAGGACTTTCGTAAATAGATACTCAGTGTGCATAATACTAAATTTAAGCTGAATCATTTTCGACAGCTATGCGCACATTTTTGACAGCATTTTACAAAGGGATCAGTCTATTGTAGAACTGATTCATTTTTGAAGTTTTCTAGGTATTTTTCTCTAACTGTCAAAAAGCATTTCGACAGCTCAAATATCATTTTTTACAGCGTTTTACTTAGAGTTTAGTCTATTGCAAAAAATATGACACATTTTCAACAGTTTTCTAAGCATTTTTCTCTAGTTGTCGAAAACCATTTTTGACGGCTCAAATATCATTTTCACCTGTGTTTTCTAGAGAGTTGGGTTTGTTGCAGAAGTGAATTATTTTCTAATATTTTCTCCTTATAAAATTAGCATAATCGAAAGTGCTTTTTGTTAGAGATATCAATGACAACACGTGAGTCATGTGAAATATGTGATCCATGTGAAAGACACCCCTGATGAATCAATAAGATCTAAAATCTCTCAATGATTATAGGAACACATGGGACTCGTGGGATTCATGCATCATGTGTTTCTCATTCTTTCTCTCAGTGATATTTTTTTTATTCTTTTATCAGTCAATGTTTTTCTATTGTATCTCCTAAATCAGTGTAAACATGTGACCAATATGTGTATATATATACAACCAAGAATCATAGCTAATGATATCTTGTCTTTACACAATAAATCTTCTTCTTCTTATTTATCTTGGTATCAGAGCAACTCCTGTACCATGTCGAGTATTTCCTCTTCATCTTCCCTCACCTCCATCCAAACACTTACATCCATGGTTACTCCTAATCCCAACATCACTGACTTTCTAAATGTCAAACTCGATGAGGGAAACTATCTGCGGTGACGTTCCCAGTTCCTTCCTCTTCTCAGCTCCACGATCTCGAAGGCCTCATCTCCAAACACCATCTCCTTCTCTTCAATTTTACTAAAACCCACCACCATTAAAACTTCTTCTCCTCCAAAATTCGCCACCAATTCCACCCAAATCCTCCACTCCAACCACCCCACCACCATCTCCTCCTCCTCCTCTAACTCCCCACAACCACCAACAACCACCACAACCACCACCACCACCAACTCCCACAAACAACAACAACAACAACAACAAAAACGCTAACCACCCTCCTCCACCCTAGGGGCGCCGCCCCCTCCTCGCCGGCCGCCTTCCGGCGCCCAGGCGCCGACCAACTCCTCCTCCCTCCCTTCTCCTTCTTCTTTTCTTCTTCCTTTCTTTCTTTCTTTTATTTCTTTCCTTTTTCTTCTTATAATTTTTACCCTCCCCTTTATTCCCTAATTACTTCTCCATAATTTCCAACATACCCCCTCCTTTATTTCTTTATTTCTTTCTTTCCTTTTTCCACTTTTTCTTTTTCTTTTTTTTAAATAATTCCAACAAATACTCTCTTTCTCTCTAACAATCCTTTCTCTCCATCCTCCCTTATTCTCTCTAATATATATATTTATATATTAATTATATTATATGTATATATATATATATATTATATGTTTTAGTAGCTTGTCGCACGTGTTAGCATACTTCCCAGATTTTAACTCGGTTCTGATTTTTAGGCGATTACATTTCTTGTGTTGCTTCATGCTTTATTACCATCGCTATATGCCTAATAATTATTATCCTACTTTTTAATACAAGATGTCTCGTTATGCGAGTGCTTTGTATTATGCTTAGTAACTGCTACTCTAGTGTCTATAGCATGGTATATTGATATGTTATTACTTGACACATGATACTTGATATCTGACACCGGCACTTGACATGTTATACTTGACACTTGATATCTGACACGGCACTTAATATGTTACAATTGACACCTGATCTCCGACACTTGATATCTGACACCGGTACTTGATATGTCATACTTGACACCTGATCCTGACACTTGATATATGACACATGCTAACACTCACTTGACACGCTTTCACATGGTACAATCACATTTGACCTGATATTGTGACACCTGACCGGATACTATTATACCTGATACCTGTATTACTTTGCATATTCATGATTATCACTTTTACGGGGACTTGGCATGATTATTATACTGTTACCAAACATTTCGTACCCCTGAACTCCTGTGCTCCTGAACTCCTGTATAGTTGAACCCTGAAAAAGGGAGACACCTGATACTATACTCCTGTTGATTCCGTAATTTGATAACCATGAATATAGGCTTACGGTGAACACCCTGTGGCTATTATCACTGAACAATTATAATAATTAGACAATTACACCGGGATGAGGAGAACAGATAAGTACCAATATTGTAACGCCCCGATTTCACAGATACGGGGACGTCACTGCGACGCATATACGAAGGTCAGAAAGTGCCCCCACGTATATACGCTAAGCATAAAAGCACAACAAGAAATCAGAGTGCACACGAAACGTGGCAAACATACATATGCCAACACGAAAGATACAGTACAAAGTCATCACAGTATATGATAAACATTACATAACACATATGTCTTTTATCACAACTCAGTCCAAAAGTAAAATATACATCAAGAGTACAAAAGAGCTCACGAGTAGGATGGAGATCTCGTGAGTCAAGAGAAGTCAGGCACAAGGAGCCGAAGCTAGGATGCCCGCTCGCAAGAAGAGCTCGAGCTACGGTGGACAACTCCACTCTGATCTAGCTACAGAACCTGAATGTGCAAATCCAAGGGTCAAGACATATAATAATAAATGAACTGCAAGCCAAGTGGCTAAGAGACATGAGAAGGGTCAAAACACGAGTATAGAATATAATAACGGTATAATATAATAATCATGAAACGGGAAATCCAGGTAATGCTAACTACGAGCTAAAATGATTGTATATGCTTAAGTTACGGTCCTATGAGACTAGTACGTCGAAGGAATAATCCAAACAAGGAAACCCTCATAGATATACCCTTGTCTCATACCACCGCAATCCCAAGCATATAAAATCAGAGTTGCAAACCATATGATAATCCTAACGGGAATACATGATAGGCACAACCATAACCCAAAACAGGAATAAGCAATAGTTAAAACCGGAATCATCACTGGAATCATGGAAATAGCAATAAATGTCACAAGCCGGGAACATAACTGGAACATGCATGGTATATCAAGAATCATGACAATATCTCTAACAGTGATCATAACAATAATCATGGTGAACAATCTGAATATATGGTTTCAGATTACGACTCTATGAGACTAGTACGTCGAAGGAATAATCCAAACAAGGAAACCCTCATATATATACCTTTATCTCATATCATCGTAATCCTCGTGCATATAATGAACACTTATTATTATTACTCGTCTAACCCATATATCTAGGTATGTGTCTCGGTATCGATCCCAACTCACATACATCCATATATAAGCCATTCGAGGTTTGTTATCGGAAGTGGATGGAGACTGATATCTCTTCTTATAGAGGTACGTAGCAGTAATCATGTAACATATTCCCAGGCTATAAGCAAGATATCATCTACACTTATAGAGGTACGTAGAAGTAATCAAGTAACATATTCCCAGGCTATAAGCAAGATATCATTCCGGCATCCATCACTTCCTCCCATACCCCAATACAAGTTGTAGTTTATTACGGATTATCAGTTTACGGGAATGACAGGAATAGGTCATGATCAGGAATCAGGAGTACATAAGTATATATAGTCAGGTCACTGCGTAATAAGCAGGAATACAGGTCACTGCATATAAAGCAGGAATACAGGTCACTGCATATAAAGCAGGAATACAGGTCACTGCATATAAAGCAGGAATACAGGTCACTGATCATGATACCGTATAACAAGTCAAGGTTCCCGTAAAGATGACAATCACAAGTCAAGTACATCATGCTTGATTTAGGTGATAGCATGACAAGGTGGTGATGTATAGCAAGCAATAAAACATGACACTAAATGTATCAAGGGCCGGGTCAATCATGGCATAACAGTATGGTCTAACAAGGGGGTGGTATGCCAGTGGGAACATAGATACGACTTAGGGTTCAACGACCTCGAAGGGTCTGCCACGCATGTTATAAAATAGGAAAGCAATAATATCACGGCAATGTACAAGCATGGAAATGAAATAGGCAATTACAATGGTCATACATGACTTGATAAGATGAGGTAGCTAGGGTAACGTACTACAAGTAATAGGTTATTATGTACAAGGTTCAATCACATGACCCAAACATAAGATTCATCGTGAAACATATATACAATACAAGTATGAAGCATGAGACAAGACTAAAACAGCACATATGCATCAATCAACAAGTCCTAACATGGGGATACATGATAACAATTTATGGAGTGCAAGTGGTGTAACCAACGGAGTTTTTATGATAACTTTCATTCTACGTATAGGAATAGAACGAGGAAAGATCTATTAGAAACTAGACTCCACTACCTCTCCAATGACCTATTACATGATAGGTTTTGATTAACCAAACTGCTCCAGAAATTCAAAAACCTATCAGCTGTGCTGAATTCTGCAGCAGGACAGTTTTGACCAACCTTTAATGTTCCAGTCATAGCTTAAGCTACAGGTATCCGATGATGACATGGTATGAACCGTTGGAAAGTAGACTCGATTAGCTTTCTAACGGTATATTACATGACCTATTCCTTATTGAATATCCTTACGAAAGAAACCCCAAGATTCTGGTTTCAGTTTTGGACAGACTTTAACAGATTGCATTATTAGGGCAAAAAAAATCAGAATTCTACATGGATTGATTCTAACAGTTTAAAAGTGGGGTTTTTATGGCATTATAGGACCTGATCTACTACTACAAGTATACTAAAACAGAAAATAGCCCTGGTGATTAATATGTTCACATGGAAGAGTTAGATTTGTGTGTTAATGACCTAAAAATAGGATTTTTTGGGGGATTTGTTCTAATGTCCCAAAGGTAGGATTTTATCACTTTAGGGGACCTGATCTAACAACCCAAGTATACTAAAGATAGGTTAGCCTAGGTAATTAGAGAAACTCACATGAAAAGATTTGATTTGAGTTCTTGATGAACTAAAGGTGGGATTTTTAGGTTACATGACTACAAGGACTTTTATTACAAGTAATTAGGAAGCTAACTAGGTCTTGGTGAGTAAGGTACTCACTAGAAGGGGGGTTCAATTGGAGCTTGATCCAAGGAGAAGGTGGTGGCTTCAATCCATGAGTTGTAGAAGCTTGATTTGAAGAGGTTGGAGCTTGGTGTTGCCTTGGAGGTTGATGGTTGAAGGTGGTGTCCTTGATGAAGCCCTAGATGGGTTCTTGAAGTCCTTGAGGTTGGAGGTGAAGAGATTAGGGTTTGGTGGAGGAGATGAGAGGGGATTTTTGGAGGAGTTCTTCTCTTGATGAAGTGAAAGAGAAAAAGGGGAATTTAGCAAATGAAGGGAATTTATATAATAGGGATTTTGCAAAGGAGATGGAAAAGGAATGGATGCAAGGGACTTTCTTGCAAAAAGGGAGGTGAGGTGTCCCCCACAAGGCCACTTGGCCGGCCATGGGAAGGAGAGAGTGAGTGGGGTTAGGGGGAGGTTGAGTGGGAAATGAGGTGGCAAATCTAGGTGGAAAATGGAATATGCAAAATTGGAAAAATGCCCAAAATTCAAGTATCTCTGAATGATCTGAAAATTTAACCAAAATCAAGAATAATATAAAAAGACCAATAGTGAAATCCGTTCGAAGAAATACTGTATAGATTTTAAATTAAAAATCCCGGAATCAGTAACTTACCGACTCCGATGGATTTCCATAAAATCATAAAATTCTCAGAAAAAGAATGTAGTCAGAAAATATGATTCCAAGAAAGAAAGTCTAAAGAACCATCATGAAATTCTAAACTGTTTGGGAACTAAAAATACTGGAATCAGTCTCCTACCGACTCCGGCGGAAAATCCATAAATTCGTAAAATCTTTAGAAAAAGTATATAAGTAAGAAATATGATTCTAAACAATAAAGTCTAAAGGACTATCATGAAATTCTAAACAGTTTGAGAAATAAAAATCCGAGAATCGGTCAGCGGCACTGGCCGACACCGGTTTTGAAGAAATTCAATTAAATCCGAGAAAAATCCAGAAAATCACAGAAAGTCCAATATATTGGAAAATAACATTTAAAACTGAAATCGGTCAATTCTACATGTCATAAATACCAAATCGAAGAATACACTATGATCGGGCCCTCGGCTCAGACTAGGGCTGACTCCGAGTCCACGAATCCAAATACAAGATAAAATAATCACACCAGGAATTCATAATACAGACTAAATACAGGAAACAATCGAGAAAATACGATCGAAATCTGAATACGCAACTAAGTACGTATTCCGGGAACAGGGTATTACAATCTACCCACCTTACAAAAAAATTGCGTCCTCGCAATTTCATAAGGGGTAAATTGGACCCAAAAGGGGACGAAGGCACGAATAAAGCATCATAAAACCAAAACAGGGAAGGAGGTAAATACAAGAAGGACTAGAATTAACAATGATAGAATGACAATGGAAATAATACTAAAGAAGATAACCAACTCAAATACAAGGAATGGGGGAGTGTTACCATGAAATCCTAAGGCTCCTGCTCCGGATGCTGGTCTTCCCACTCTGCTGCAACACCTGAAGCCTCTGCTGCCATGCTGTGAACTTGGCCTATGCCCTGATCTGTTCTGGCTCTCATCCCTCTCTGCTGATGATCATACCGTTGGGGTGGTAGTGGAACTCTCCGGTCAACGGGCTCAGGGTATCTCCTCAGTGGCGGTGCTGGAAGTGCTGGGGCTGGATGTATTGATCTGATTGGAGCCACAGGTATAAACTTTCTGTGTGGGCATCCTCTTAGCATATGACTCCCTGACCCACACGCCATACATAATCTCAGGGCTACTCGACAATCTCTCTTATAGTGCCCGGGCCTGTGGCAATAATTACACACAATCTGAGACAAGGGAGGTTGGAATGGTCTCTTAATCCTCGGGCCCTGGGCTGCCCTATCTGCATCCTCCTCATCCATCAACTCAAGAGGCCTCTTCTTGGCCTGGCTCCTCATCTGATTCTCCTTCTTCTTCTCCAGTACACGCTCTACTTCCCGAGCGATGGTGAGAACCTCTGCATATGACTTCAGCTGCTGGGGCGCCAGGAATACCTGTAGGTCCATCTGCAGGCCCTGCTGAAATCTGCTTGCCCGCTTCTCTTCATCCGTCACCATGTACGGGGCAAAGCGGCTCAATCTGAGGAATTCCGCGGCGTACTCATCCACGGACTTGCTCCCTGCCGAAGTCTGATGAATTGCTCTTCCATGTCCTTCTGAGCTGTGACAGGGAAGAATCTGTTGTAAAAGCTCTTGGAGAAGGTGTCCCAAGTGACAGGCTTCTCCAGTCTGGCCTCCTCTGCTAGCCACCAAGTCCTGGCTATGTCCTTTAGCTGAATCTTGGCAACTTCCACTTGGTTCTCCTGTGGAACCCTGGCTGCATTCAACAAGTCCGATGTGTCCGTCAGCCATTGCTCAACATCCAAAGGTTTCTCTCCACCCGTGAATGTAGCTGGCTGTAGCCTCCTGAAGTCTGATATGTTCCCCGGCCTCCGTTCCTTAGGTGCTGCTATCTCTTGCCGGAGAAGCTCGGTCTGCTGCCGTTGATTCTCCATCTGCTGCTGCTGGTTATCCATCAGCTGCTGCTGATTCTCCATCATGGTCTGGATAACCCTCAATACATCCATATTCTCCCCTGCTGCTCCATTCGATGCTGATCCGGAGTGGCTACGACCCGATCTCCTCTCCATCGATGCTAGGAATAGATAGACTGGGAGGAAGTGGAAAAGGAAATAGAAGGACTTCAGGATATGATGGAAGGAATCAAGAATAATTAGACAAATCAAGAAGGACTAGATAACTTTGTACATTGATGTTGGCATCCGCAAATTACTAGAATTTGCTACTTGTTGTACTATGGAGGTAAGAGCCTAGGCTCTGATACCAACCTGTAACGCCCCGATTTCACAGATACGGGGACGTCACTGCGACGCATATACGAAGGTCAGAAAGTGCCCCCACGTATATACGCTAAGCATAAAAGCACAACAAGAAATCAGAGTGCACACGAAACGTGGCAAACATACATATGCCAACACGAAAGATACAGTACAAAGTCATCACAGTATATGATAAACATTACATAACACATATGTCTTTTATCACAACTCAGTCCAAAAGTAAAATATACATCAAGAGTACAAAAGAGCTCACGAGTAGGATGGAGATCTCGTGAGTCAAGAGAAGTCAGGCACAAGGAGCCGAAGCTAGGATGCCCGCTCGCAAGAAGAGCTCGAGCTACGGTGGACAACTCCACTCTGATCTAGCTACAGAACCTGAATGTGCAAATCCAAGGGTCAAGACATATAATAATAAATGAACTGCAAGCCAAGTGGCTAAGAGACATGAGAAGGGTCAAAACACGAGTATAGAATATAATAACGGTATAATATAATAATCATGAAACGGGAAATCCAAGGTAATGCTAACTACGAGCTAAAATGATTGTATATGCTTAAGTTACGGTCCTATGAGACTAGTACGTCGAAGGAATAATCCAAACAAGGAAACCCTCATAGATATACCCTTGTCTCATACCACCGCAATCCCAAGCATATAAAATCAGAGTTGCAAACCATATGATAATCCTAACGGGAATACATGATAGGCACAACCATAAACCCAAAACAGGAATAAGCAATAGTTAAAACCGGAATCATCACTGGAATCATGGAAATAGCAATAAATGTCACAAGCCGGGAACATAACTGGAACATGCATGGTATATCAAGAATCATGACAATATCTCTAACAGTGATCATAACAATAATCATGGTGAACAATCTGAATATATGGTTTCAGATTACGACTCTATGAGACTAGTACGTCGAAGGAATAATCCAAACAAGGAAACCCTCATATATATACCTTTATCTCATATCATCGTAATCCTCGTGCATATAATGAACACTTATTATTATTACTCGTCTAACCCATATATCTAGGTATGTGTCTCGGTATCGATCCCAACTCACATACATCCATATATAAGCCATTCGAGGTTTGTTATCGGAAGTGGATGGAGAACTGATATCTCTTCTTATAGAGGTACGTAGCAGTAATCATGTAACATATTCCCAGGCTATAAGCAAGATATCATCTACACTTATAGAGGTACGTAGAAGTAATCAAGTAACATATTCCCAGGCTATAAGCAAGATATCATTCCGGCATCCATCACTTCCTCCCATACCCCAATACAAGTTGTAGTTTATTACGGATTATCAGTTTACGGGAATGACAGGAATAGGTCATGATCAGGAATCAGGAGTACATAAGTATATATAGTCAGGTCACTGCGTAATAAGCAGGAATACAGGTCACTGCATATAAAGCAGGAATACAGGTCACTGCATATAAAGCAGGAATACAGGTCACTGCATATAAAGCAGGAATACAGGTCACTGATCATGATACCGTATAACAAGTCAAGGTTCCCGTAAAGATGACAATCACAAGTCAAGTACATCATGCTTGATTTAGGTGATAGCATGACAAGGTGGTGATGTATAGCAAGCAATAAAACATGACACTAAATGTATCAAGGGCCGGGTCAATCATGGCATAACAGTATGGTCTAACAAGGGGGTGGTATGCCAGTGGGAACATAGATACGACTTAGGGTTCAACGACCTCGAAGGGTCTGCCACGCATGTTATAAATAGGAAAGCAATAATATCACGGCAATGTACAAGCATGGAAATGAAATAGGCAATTACAATGGTCATACATGACTTGATAAGATGAGGTAGCTAGGGTAACGTACTACAAGTAATAGGTTATTATGTACAAGGTTCAATCACATGACCCAAACATAAGATTCATCGTGAAACATATTATACAATACAAGTATGAAGCATGAGACAAGACTAAAACAGCACATATGCATCAATCAACAAGTCCTAACATGGGGATACATGATAACAATTTATGGAGTGCAAGTGGTGTAACCAACGGAGTTTTTATGATAACTTTCATTCTACGTATAGGAATAGAACGAGGAAAGATCTATTAGAAACTAGACTCCACTACCTCTCCAATGACCTATTACATGATAGGTTTTGATTAACCAAACTGCTCCAGAAATTCAAAAACCTATCAGCTGTGCTGAATTCTGCAGCAGGACAGTTTTGACCAACCTTTAATGTTCCAGTCATAGCTTAAGCTACAGGTATCCGATGATGACATGGTATGAACCGTTGGAAAGTAGACTCGATTAGCTTTCTAACGGTATATTACATGACCTATTCCTTATTGAATATCCTTACGAAAGAAACCCCAAGATTCTGGTTTCAGTTTTGGACAGACTTTAACAGATTGCATTATTAGGGCAAAAAAAATCAGAATTCTACATGGATTGATTCTAACAGTTTAAAAGTGGGGTTTTTATGGCATTATAGGACCTGATCTACTACTACAAGTATACTAAAACAGAAAATAGCCCTGGTGATTAATATGTTCACATGGAAGAGTTAGATTTGTGTGTTAATGACCTAAAAATAGGATTTTTGGGGGATTTGTTCTAATGTCCCAAAGGTAGGATTTTTATCACTTTAGGGGACCTGATCTAACAACCCAAGTATACTAAAGATAGGTTAGCCTAGGTAATTAGAGAAACTCACATGAAAAGATTTGATTTGAGTTCTTGATGAACTAAAGGTGGGATTTTTAGGTTACATGACTACAAGGACTTTTATTACAAGTAATTAGGAAGCTAACTAGGTCTTGGTGAGTAAGGTACTCACTAGAAGGGGGGTTCAATTGGAGCTTGATCCAAGGAGAAGGTGGTGGCTTCAATCCATGAGTTGTAGAAGCTTGATTTGAAGAGGTTGGAGCTTGGTGTTGCCTTGGAGGTTGATGGTTGAAGGTGGTGTCCTTGATGAAGCCCTAGATGGGTTCTTGAAGTCCTTGAGGTTGGAGGTGAAGAGATTAGGGTTTGGTGGAGGAGATGAGAGGGGATTTTTGGAGGAGTTCTTCTCTTGATGAAGTGAAAGAGAAAAAGGGGAATTTAGCAAATGAAGGGAATTATATAATAGGGATTTTGCAAAGGAGATGGAAAAGGAATGGATGCAAGGGACTTTCTTGCAAAAAGGGAGGTGAGGTGTCCCTCCACAAGGCCACTTGGCCGGCCATGGAAGGAGAGAGTGAGTGGGGTTAGGTGGGAGGTTGAGTGGGAAATGAGGTGGCAAATCTAGGTGGAAAATGGAATATGCAAAATTGGAAAAATGCCCAAAATTCAAGTATCTCTGAATGATCTGAAAATTTAACCAAAAATCAAGAATAATATAAAAAGACCAATAGTGAAATCCGTTCGAAGAAATACTGTATAGATTTTAAATTAAAAATCCCGGAATCAGTAACTTACCGACTCCGATGGAATTTCCATAAAATCATAAAATTCTCAGAAAAAGAATGTAGTCAGAAAATATGATTCCAAGAAAGAAAGTCTAAAGAACCATCATGAAATTCTAAACTGTTTGGGAACTAAAAATACTGGAATCAGTCTCCTACCGACTCCGGCGGAAAATCCATAAATTCGTAAAATCTTTAGAAAAAGTATATAAGTAAGAAATATGATTCTAAACAATAAAGTCTAAAGGACTATCATGAAATTCTAAACAGTTTGAGAAATAAAAATCCGAGAATCGGTCAGCGGCACTGGCCGACACCGGTTTTGAAGAAATTCAATTAAATCCGAGAAAAATCCAGAAAATCACAGAAAGTCCAATATATTGGAAAATAACATTTAAAACTGAAATCGGTCAATTCTACATGTCATAAATACCAAATCGAAGAATACACTATGATCGGGCCCTCGGCTCAGACTAGGGCTGACTCCGAGTCCACGAATCCAAATACAAGATAAAATAATCACACCAGGAATTCATAATACAGACTAAATACAGGAAACAATCGAGAAAATACGATCGAAATCTGAATACGCAACTAAGTACGTATTCCGGGAACAGGGTATTACAAATATAGTCCTCATGTTTATGATGGTCTTATAGTGTCGCTCGGCCATATACTTGGATTCGACCTGGAGGCCACCAGGCGCTTCCGTGGGGTGTACTGACACCCCTACTCCCCTGCCGCCGGTTGTGCCATAAGCCCCTGGGCCTATTCTTGTGGGAGCGGTGACATCCTATACCTATTCGGGCATACAATAAGTCCCGGTACCTAGTGGTACGTTCCGGCTCAGTACAAGATACTCCTTGAACTGTTATCCCGGGAATGTACGGGACCCATTCTAAGTATGGTTCGTCGATCTCCATCAGTTTCCAATAACTTACTCTCTGGTCTGTATGCTGAGGTATGTGGAATGGGATACATACTGATGTATACAAATCAGATGAGTTTTAATAACATAATAATAACATGCTCCTGATATCTGACTAGCTATACTCTTGATCTATATTGCTCACCACTTATACCTGTGCTATCTTGTTGGATTACTTGATTGCTTCCATGCGATTTCATTATTATGTTATTGTGAATGCAAATTCAGATTATATAAACTTAGATTACAGTGACGTGAGGTGTAGGGTATATATAAGAAGGTTTCTTTATTTGGATTATTTCTTCGACGTACTAATCTCACGGATCGGTAATGTGGGCTTGTATAACTGATTTCCTGTAGTTATTTTACTTACTGTCTCATTTCATGTTCATATGTGCTTATATTCACGATACTCCTTTCCTGTACACGTGTGCATGTTATGCATGCCACTTGACTTTATCATATGTACTCGCAGGGTTGCATCTGACAACCCTGGATCCTCATGTCTAGATCCTAGAGACCGAACCTTGGTGACCTTGTTGTAGCTGATCAGAGTGCGCAGCGAATCCTTCCGTGGTGATCAGAGCGCAGCAAAAGCTTGGACATCACCGAAGCTCTTCCCCCTAGCTCTTCTCCTGATTGGCTCTCGAGGTTCCTCTTGCTGCTCGTGAGCATCTCTCAGCTTTTGTTATGTATATCTCTTCATGTATTGTACTTTTGTATTTTCGGGTGATGTAATATTCCTGTAATGTTGTATCACTCTCTGTGATAACCATGTACTTGTACTTTTCTGTTGGAATGTGTATTACCACTGTGCTTCCGCACTCTGATTCTTTCCTGTACTGATGCTTAGCGTATATACGTGAGGATATTTCCGACCTGTGTATATACATCGCAGTGACCTCTCCGTACCCGCGAGATCGGGGCGTCACAGTGTGGTATCAGAGCTTAGGCTCTATAATTCTAGCTTTTTCACCTACCCACTTAGTTTCCTGCACACACAAAATACTAACATTCCGTCTAACCATAGTATCAACTAACTCTGCTTATTTACCTATAAGAGAACTTACGTTCCATGATGCTAACCTAATCCTATATTCATGAGCTAACTTCTTAACTCTCACTCGCTCATAAAAGTGTGTGAACCCTTACTCATTTGACACCACATCCGGGCTCCGATATGGCGCGTCATTTTTGGACGACGATCTAGCAACCCTTGCCCACTTTTTACTACACCCGGGCTCCGATGTAGCGCGTCGCTCAGTAGGGAACGCCCCAACGAAATTTAGTTCTTGGTTCATATTCATAGTATGTGACAATATTTTACGTTGGCTGTCACAGGCTTACCACAACCCTCCTCCTTTATCCTGACTTGGGACAGGCAGTGGACGATGCACTGGCGGAGCCCGGATATCCTGGCTTGGTTCTAAACCATTAGTTAATTTGCAGATGTAAAATGCAAACAATTCTTCAAGACAAGCAAAGAAACCAAGAGTGAAGTGAAGCAATCAATGGAAACAAATTATAAAGCAAAACGAAGCATGAATTTAGTAAATAACTTTTTTGTCCGCGCCTTGCAATTTGAACTCGTTCATGGAGGTATATACTACATCACTACGGGCATGACATTAGTTCTTGCAATGATCAATTCTTCAGGACTTTAGATTTTTTTTTCTACTTGCATTTTTCATAGTTCATTTTTTTCTTAACTCGTGTTCTGTTTCTATTTTTGTTCATGAATTCAAAATAATTGCTTCCCCTCCTTTTTGAAAGCAAATAATTGCTTCATAATTTAGTAAATGAAAACGAAATATTGTGAGACAAGAGTCAGTCAACAAAGAGAAAATAATGTAGTCCTTTTCAGAGGTCAAGCAATGCAAGTCTTGTCTAAATTTCATCAGAGACTGGTTCAAAGTTCAAAACAATCAGTTTGCATATAAAAAGTCTCTGAGACAAGCAAAAGAAATATCAAGATCAGAAGCAAAAAAAATCAAGCATGGTTTCTGTTAATTCCTTGGTCCGCTGTCTTCTCGTTGCTGCCTTGATTGCTGCCTTCTGTGGCTTGCAATTTGAGCTCGTGCATGGAGGTAGAACACTTTGTGTCCTATTCCTAATTTTTCATGTTCATGCATTCTTCAGTGTTTTTTTCCCCTTTTGCGCGAAAAATAATTTATCATCCTGTGTGCGTGCAGATGTGAAGATGAGGAAGCTAGGAGACAGGGAGGGAAACAGCCCCCCCGCTCCTAGTGGTCACACGACGATACACAACGATTCTTAAGGCTGAAAATTCCCGATGCCCTCCTTGAAATTTCGAGACAAACCAATTTTATTTCTACTTGCGATGAGAATCTCTATAAACTCGTCATACATATTCTGTATTATGTGCTTGCCTTGTCCCCTTAATTCTGCATCTGGCTCTTTGCTGATCACTAGACGTTATGTAACAACTACTTGTGGATAGCTGAGAACACCTGGATAACCAAGAGCATAGTGAAGGAGAGTTTCTTTATTATTACTACTTTCTTAATGTATGTCTTGTGTGTTAATCAAAGAAAAATATATATTTATTATTACGAATGTTCTTCCTGTTCTTGCATGTTGGAATGAATCAGATTGCATAGTAAGTAATTTCTGATTAGTAGTCATCATCAGAAGCTATATAAGTATTTTTATTTGAACAATAATATAATCATATTACTCAGTAATAAGTGAGTTTTTAGCGATCAATCAGTAAATAAGGTTACATTGTATTTCGCCCAAAATAAGAAAAAAGAAAAAGGGAAAAAGAAAAGAAAAAAATGGCACAAAACTTTTGTAATCAATTTGGTCACGCAAACTAGCAAGTGTTTTATTACATACTAGTAAAGAAGTCATAACAAGCCATTACAAGCATTTACAATCTGCACAGTGATCACTCTTACACCACTGTGATTAGGCCTAATTGCAATCCCAATTGGCTCCATAATTGTAAATCTTTTGTTTGGTTTAATTAGAGTTGAAAATCTGATTGTAGACCCATATGCATAAGCATGTGTTGGCCCAAGGTTACAATCACCCGGCTTTATGGTTTTGAATATAACTAAACATATGTGGTTATTTGTACTAATCAAGTTCAAGTGGTTAAGTTTATTTCAGGGTTCTAACGATTCAAGGAGTTTCTACCTCAAAAGGAAGGTGTTGAAGACTCAAAAAAAACTCAAACATACATAAAAATCACACTAACACTCTCAACATGTATGGTTTCTCGGGATACTGTTATCTAATGATTAGCTTAATTTGATACCAGAGCACAGAAACTTAATACTCTGGCGTAAGTTCCTAATAATCTGAGTCCCATCAATTATGAGTCCCTCTGGGAGCAAATTTACAATTTTCAAACATACTCCAACTTATTTGATTCATGATAGGTGATTCCAGCATTAGATATTAAGGACTCATATCAAATATAAAGTTTTGATAACTAATAGCAAATCAAGCTAATTATTAAAGACCGATAATGGTTGTCTATAAACATGCATCATTCACCCAATATATACATGAAAGACTCATGGTGTTCACATAAAAGATATGTACCACTTCATCAAGAATATACGTTTCTCTCTCTACGAGGCCACAATAGAGATTCCATAGTATGAATTTAAATCTTCAATAATGGGAGTTTCAGGGAGACTTAACCACCATATATTTATTACAAGGAGATTGTTTAATGCTTTTCAGTCCTGAGTTCTGTAGTTGTGGGCGACTGAAAGAGGCGCAAGAGCAATCTCTCTGATCAAGAGTCCTCATTTCGAAATTTCAAAGTTAAGGTAATGGTTCTTACAAGATTTTTTACTAGAAAGGTTTGTGCTAATTCGGGCTTCATGACTTTAATGCTTTATTAGAAAAAAAATTGAACTTCTTAGAGATTGAGTGTTTTCATCAGAAACATGAAGCATTATTGTCCTTTTCCCCTGTTTTTTTAGATTTTCTGTCTTGCTTTTATTAAATGGCTATTGTTTTTTAAGTTTCTCTATGATCTCATCTTATTTAAAACAAATGCTATCATTTACTTGGAATATTAGTATTTTGATTGATAAATATAGTATTGAAGTGCTAACTTAATGGTTACATAGCAAGATCATTACAATTTGCATGTAAAATTTTCCATTTACGGATTGGAAATATAATTTCCCCATATATTTCTAATTCTATGGTTATGTGATAAATATATGACCTGAAAATACAATTTTCATGTATAGTTTATGATTCTATGATTATGTGTTAAATATATGGACTAAAAATAACATGTTCATGTAACAATTTCCATAATGATTCATTGTTAATTTTTGTACACAAGTGAAGCTTGTTTAAGATTCATGTGCTATTTGAAATTATAAGCATTAATGTACCGAAATGTTCTTGCCTCCATCATAAACCTAACATTTTGTGCTTCTTTACTTTCTATCTTATATGAAGTCTAATCTCAAGTTTGAAAGCTTCTCCAAATGATTTTCTTTAAAAAAAATACTAATGCTTTTTTTTTTTTGCCTAATCTAATTTGTTTGCAAAATGTGTAGGGTAGTCTCTGTTTTATTACTCATAACTATCTTTTTTGATGATTTCAACTATAATAGGTGCTCTTCTAATTAATAAAACTTGTGCAAAAATTTGAGGAGTTCAATCTAACTTTCCTTATACATATGGTTCTTATGATCTAATGGGCTTATCTTTATTTTAAACGACTGCTATTATTTTTTTGTGATATTAATATTGTTTGCCTAAAGGTACAATCACTCATGTTTTAATGATTCATAACTCATGCAGTTAAAGAACTAATGATCTTGATGTGATTACAAAGTCTACAAGTTATTCAAAATCACGTCGTGGAGCTCAACCTCAACAAATACATTAGAATATCTCAATTTGATGATTGAAACTCAAGAAGTCAAGTTCAAGTCAAAGAGACTTCATTTTCAATTGAAAAGAATTTATGATTGTATGTTAGAAGTTTGTTAAAGCTTTAAATTATATAATTGGTGGTTCAAACTTTTTTCTGAACACACACACACACGTTTCACGTTGTGATTTGATTGATTTTTAGAAGACTGCGTGTGTGTTTATATGCATTATAATATGAATTTAAAGTATTGTCTCTAAAAGATTTTTTTAGCAGAAAGTTAATTTTAATGAATATTAAGTATCAAAAGTAAGTTTTATTGTTTGAAATATGTTTTAGAATGATTTCATACATATTAATGCTCAAAAGATATTAAAGAAACTTATTTTTGTATGATTTGTAAGTTAAATTTGATTTAAATAAAATTTTGAAAAGAATTAAAAAATCTGTATTATTTTCGACAGCCCAATGCAGGACTTTTGAAAATGGAGACGCTGTATGCACAATACTAAGTTTGAGTTGAATCAATTTTTACAGCCACGTGCAAATTTTCGATAGCGTCTTACAGAGAGTTTAGTCTATTACAGAACTGACTAATTTTTGACAGCTTTCTAAGTTTTTTCCTCTAGTCGTTGAAAACCATTTCAACAACTTAAATATCATTTTCGCCAACGTTTCATAGAGAGTTCAGTCTGTTGCAAAACAGACTCATTTTTGACAAGTTTTTAAGTATTTTTTCCTAACTATCGAAAACCATTTTTGTCAGCTCAAATATCATTTTCAACAGCGTTTTCCAAAGAGTTGGGTTAGTAGCAGATTGATTCATTTTTTACTGTTCTCTCTTTGAAAAATTGGCACAATCAAAAATGCTTTCGACAACTAGTACATAGCTTTCGAAATGAACTTCTGAGTTTGAAAAATATAGCTCTTTATTACCGTTATCTGTCAAAAATAAAACATCCATTTTCGACAGCTTTTGGCAGATTTACCATCCTGTTTCTAGAAACGGTACAATTTTCATTTTGCTATAAAACTGAGTTTTTGCAAATGTGTTTGTAAGGGTAAATTCCCAAAAGAAATTTATCTACACTTAAATTTGCAACTAGGATCTAAGAGAGAGAGTAAAAAGACAATCACAAAGACATAGTTTTTTACGTGAAAACTAAATTTGAGGAAAACCAGAGGGGAGAGAATTCCCTATTTGCGAAGGTTTATAGTGAACTCAACAGGGTCACAAAATGCAATGGAGTTTTTGGCTTGAGGGAGACTCTTCTCTCTTTCTTTTATTATGCTTTTCTCTTGATTATCCTTGTTTCACCTCTATATATTTGTCCCTTTTTTCTTCTTCATCTCCGAGATACCTGGGGAGCTTCAATTGATAGCGCGGGTCGTGCGGGTTTCAATAAATGCATGATCTGCAAGTTGTGATTCTTTTGTAATGGTTGGGATTTTGCCCTTGATTGCTAGAGCAATTCTTGTCACTTTCTGTAACAGTTCGCGCCAGAGTAGGAGTCGTTTGTAACGTGTGAAATGTGGAATGATCCGGCGGCGTAACAGACTCTACAAATGTAAGCGAAAATCGATGGAGTTGATTGTAGTGGCTGCCCACTTAGGACATAAGAAGTGGTCTCAGTCGGCGATGTTCTCAAAAGGAGTATACTCGGGACAATCAATTCCTCAGAAGGAGGAACAACCTCGGGATAACCAAATGATACTCTGCAGGGAGTTGTTCGAATGACTTTTATTGTTGGTGTCTTCGGGAGGCTCTGATGGCGAGGGACACGTGTCTTAATTCTGACATAGATCAGAGATTGACATCTTCCTCTTTCTCCAGGCTTCAAGGGGAAAGAGTGGAGCGGATTGAGTAGCCCCAGCCTCGGGAAGCTGAGGCATCACTTTTAATCTGAAAGGACTGGTTAAAATGTCTCTCTGCATTCTGAGCCCTCTTTGAAAACTGGTGAAGACAACTAGCAAATTAATGACCCAAATCTTCATTTCGAGATGGATAAGATCGTGTGGCAGGACTGGATCGAATCCGGTTGATCTGACATGCTAAAAAATCTAAGATTCAAACCGACTTCTCAGATGTGGTGGAAATTTGAATTCAAGGCGGTTCGATATTTGTGTCTATAAGTAGAGAGTTTCCTAAAAGTGGGAGGTGTAAGTACACCTAGAGGGGGGGTGAATAGGTGTACGGCTAATCTAATGAACTAAATGCGAAAATTAAAAACTAATTGCAACTATACTTAATGCAACCAACGAATGTAGCCGAATTCCCGGTGAAGGGCTCTGGACTAACTCCTCTTGATTCCTCTGAATAAGAGTTGAGGCGCTATATGAAGCTCTCGTAGTTAAGCACAAGTGAGGAACACAAACACACAAGCATGTATATGATATGACAATATGAATCAATACACAAAGTAATAAAGAGAGAGAGAGAGAGTAAGAGTCAATGGATCAATCGCAAACAATAAGATTTGTTTCAAGGTTTGAACACCCAGCTCTACATCCCGCCTTCACCGAGAAGGATTTCCAATCTACTAACTTGTCCACACAGGACTCCCACACAGGGAACCTCCATCGAGGATTTGGGGCAACTACAACCGGGAGTACACAACTCCTCTCTCAACCAATACAACCTCCACCGAGGCAACACAAACACCACCTCACACAAGAGGGGTATGCCCTTAGCCAAACAACCACAATCCATTTCTTCACTAAGAGGGATACACAACCAATCTCCACCTCTCACTAGAGGGAGCCAACCACCACTCCACAATCAACCTCTACCAGGGATACATCAAATAAGGAGGGTTACAACAAGGTGGTCTATCTCAACCACAAACAATCTTTTCCCACAAATAAAAAATCCTAATAGATAGGATAGAATGATATAGCTCAAGTGTGAAAAACAAAGAGTTTGAAAATCAAAAAACTCAAAGAAAAAGCTTTAGGGAAAACTCTAGATAGAATAGACAATGAAGATCAAACCAATTCCGAAAGAATTTTCTTTTCAAAATGATTTTCCAACCCTTTTAAAAACAAGTTAAAGATCAAATCTTTAAGCACTAAAAACTCTTTTGAAACTTGAAATAAAACATTAAAAAATAGGAAATTTTTCTTCTTAAAAACCTTAACCAAAACTTCCTACAAATGGGGTATTTATAAGCCCCATAAAAAACTAGCCGTTGGGGCTGTTTTTCAGCCCTGGCGGTTGTCGGTCGACCGGCCCGGTCGACCGCCAACTGTCAAAAATTCGACCGTTGGAGCCTCGGTCGACTGCCCGGTCGACCGTACCAATCCAGAGAGCAAATTGCTCTCTGGCCGGTCGACCGCCCGGTCGACCGTGCCAAGCCTCACGGTCGACCGTCCGGTCGACCGCCCCCACCCGAGAGTGGGGTACTTGCAGTCGGTCGACCGCACGGTCGACCGGCCCAAGTGGCAGGTCAGCGTGCACGTTTTGTGTACGTCGGTGGACCGATCCGGTCGACCGGGGTCCGGTCGACCGCCAGAGCTTGGCAAGCAGCAAATCAGGACTTAAAAACTTGGGTATTTTAATTCCAATAAATTCCCATAAAATCTCTAAAAATTCACAAAAATAAGTTCAGTATATTACATTGATAAACAAAATTGTGTGAAAATTTTCAACACAAATTTCAAACATTTTGAACTCTTTTTGTGTTAGGAAAATTTTGCCGAAAACCAAAAACTGTATTTTCTAAGACTTTGATTTTTCAAATGGAAATCCGATTTTTCCAAAACTCATTCAAATACAAAAACATGATATTGAAATAACTTTTAGGCATGATGTATATGGATAAAAATCAATATACATAAAAGATATATATATCATTGTTTTTGACAATAAATCCGAAAATATGTTTTGATAAAAATACCAAAACATCAAACTCATGAAATAGGCATATCAAAATAAGTTGTTTATGATATGAAGCATACATGTATATAGAACATATCTAATATACCTTAAAACCATGTAAACTTGTATTGATACTATCTATTCATGAAAACCAAGATCGGTTAAACCAAAAACCGAAAACCAATATCCAAAACATGAAACGTGTGTGTGTTGTGAACTTGAGCATATCACACTATCTAATCTTTACACATGGATCTAAAAACAAAACAAAACTATGTACTGAAGTCTTCTTGACGAACTCCGTCTTCAAGTCGACTCGATCTAAACTGTGATCCACCGAGTTTGACTCCAACGAGTGCTATATATGATCTTGATGCTCGGGCTCTAGAATCACCGTGTGAAAGGCTTCAAAACTCCTTTGTTGAAGCTAATCACCTACTAATACTTGGTTGAAGATCTGAAACTAAACATCACAAGATTATTAGTAAACATAACTACATGAGTTAATCATCATCAAAACTAGAGTGGAAGGCCTCTGGGCCAACAATCTCCCCCTTTTTGATGATGACAAAACTCATGGAGTTATATATCCATGGATTAAAGTTAAGCTTCAAAGAAGCTCCCCCTTAACTCATGCATAGCAATAAATAATAAGTATATGCAATGAATATCAAATATGAAAATGCAAAGACATGCATAAAACAAGCTCTTGATACCAAAATAGCTCTTGATACCAAACATAAAACAAATGTTCTTAAATAATGCTTTTGATACCAAAAAAAAAAAACAAACTAAAAACAAATTATGTTTCTTGATACCAATGACATAAAAACATGCATATAAACTCAAATTCTTCTCCCCTTTTTGTCAATCATCAACAAAGGGGTCCAAGAAAACAATAAACAATAAACAATGGTCTCCCCCTTTTTGTCTTAAACAAAAATAATATCAATAAGGGGTAATAACAAAACATGATACCAATTAAAAATATATCAATGTAAGTGTATCATGATACCAATTAAAAAAAATTAAGAAATGGCAATTGAAAATAAATGAGGCATTGAAACCAAATCTTAAAGAAACCAATCAAAATTTTGATACCAAAATGAAAATATCTATATATCTTTCATTACAAATTCTTACTTGATACCAATTGAAAGTAAACAAATAAGCATCTTGATACCAATTGTAAATATTTTTCATTTTAAACATATGATACCAAATTAAAATTAATTTCTCAATCATTTTTCATCATAAAGTATGGGAGTGGAAATCAACGGTAAACAAAATACCAATTGAAAGATAAAATACGAATTTTCTCTCCCTTTATGAAATACCAAATAAAACGATGCATAAGCTTGTATTAGGATACCAATTGAAAACTAATCAATTGAAACATGATAGTCATTTAAAAATCAAGCTTAGCATAATTAAAATTTGTGATATCCTTGAGCACAAATTAAACATATATGAGTATACAAAAGAATGTCAATATTGATACCAATTGAAACGATCCAATGATACCAATTGAAACACAATAAGATCAAGAGTATAACTCATATTACCTACCACCCATTTTATGCACATGTTTAATGGATTTTCAATAAAGAGCATACAAGGCATGGTCGCCCAACCAACCGCCCTTTAATGGTAGGGGTTTTCAAAAATAGGTTTGAAAATATAGTATGTTTGAAAAACTCTACTATATGAAGAATACAAACTAGTTATATAAAAAATTTGTAAACTAGTACGAAATCCTTCAAGTAAGGAATAAAACAAAATTATATTTCATGAAAAACATGTAAATCACATGGTCACTAAACACTCAAAATCTATATAGCCCATATCATACTCATGAAAACTCAATCATGAGAAAACACTAAATAAGGTGAGTGTACAAGATATATGTGAAACATAATCATGAAACTAGTCAATTAAGCTCATTAAGAAATTCCTTAAAACATGAAGTCATCAAAATAATTTAATCTTCAAGGCATATGTACGTCATGTACAAACTAAGGTATACATACATATCCAAATATAAACGAGTCCACAAATGTATATGCATGAAGGCACGTGGTTCAAGGATGTATATGTATAATCAATAGTTTAGACAAGATGGACATAAACATGAAGTCAAACTTAAACATGAAAAACATGTGAAATGAGGAATACAAGTCAAATGTATAAATCATCAAAACTAGACTATACTAGTACATCTAATGGGTACAAATAAGCATTCAAGCACAAACATATAATAATCTATTTGTGGCCCACTATATGTACAAGTATATATCCTAGTTTTCATGAAAACTAACATCTAAACATGTAATCAAAACATTGAAGCATAGAAATCAAAACAAAAACTCATATGATCATTATGACAAATGCATGTGCATTAGATTTAGGACATACATATTAGTTAAAACAAATGTGAGAACACAAAGATATAAATCCATATTAAACATTGGTGTCTCAAATAACTAATCATGTATATCACTAATCTATTAAACATGGCATATGACACAATGAATCAATAAAACAAGACATGCTATAAATCAATAATATGAAAAACATGCAAACAATTAATGAGGAGTAAGAGACCATTACCAAAATCTAGAAGGCAATTCTCCATGTCTCCAAAACAAGGTGGTCCTCCACCAAACTCCCCTTGAAAGTGATGCATCCAAATAGTCCTCTGTAAGCTCGGAACGCATCCACCTCAAGGTACCATCGCTCTCACGTCATGCGAGAGCCCACACCTACATCAAATACAATAGGGGTGGTCTTTGGTACCCATACTCTTTTGGATCCATGGGGTTAGTTCCTTTCCTAACCCAAACAAATTTAGTTGCTAAATTTACATCATATATCTTGTCATAGCAAAATTTAACAAGGTGGCCCTTACGTCCACAATGTGTACAAGTGTACACATGAGCATACATCGTGTTATGGTTGTGACCGTAAGGAGCATGTGTATGCCGTGTATGGTATGCATGCATAATAGGAACTTGTTTCTTTCGAAACATAGATTCCAACCGTGTATGGTTCATAGCACAATGGCTCAAAGTGGAGCCCAAACAATCCACACTCTTCTTAAGCATACAAATATCATTATTAATCCTAGAAAAAGAGGTGCATGCAATAGGTGAGCTAAGTGAAGCTACACTAGCATGGCAAACATGTGCATCTATATCATTTTCCAAAAAAATATTTTTCTTTAAAACAATTTCCAATTCCTTTGAAATAGAAGTAATTTTTATTTTCAAGGAATCATTCTCTTTTATAACAAAATCAAGTTTTGAAGTTAAAGACTCATTTTTCTTCAAAACTTCATTGCAATCATTTTTATTTTTCAAAATCTTGTTTTCATTTAAAGCAAGTTCAAGTTGGGTTTTCAAGGAGTCACACTCATTTGAAAACTCAACCTTCTCTTGTAAAGCCAACTCAAGTTTTGAAAATAAATCCTTATTTTCTTTTGATAATTTACAAGTTTTCTTTTTCAAAACTTTATATTTTTCAAGGAGGTTCTCACAAACAATAGATAACTCTTCATTTAATGCATCGGCATCTATACTATCAAGATCATCAAATGAAGAGCTAGCACTATCTAGTCGAGTATCCGAATGTACCTCAAGGGAGTCATTCCCTTGGACCATGTAGCATCATTGTTCGGATTCATCCTCACTAGATTCCTTCTCCATTATGGTAGGCGTTTGTAGCACGGAGGAGGTCAACGTGTTTCACACTGCAAAGGCGGGATCACAGTTAGAAACAAGCATAAGATATTCTTTGTTTAGCGTGCTTCTAAGTGCCTCAATGGCTTGTGCATTGGCCTCTATATGCTTGCTATTACCAAGATAGGATTTCTTGGTAGCGGCAAGGAAAACATGCAAGCCTAGGGTTTTCAAATACATAGACATCCTAAATTTCCACATGTCAATGTTGGAAACATCAAACATGGGAGGTGACAAGCAATCCATGAGTGTGTGTAAACAAATAGTGTGCAAATGCAAATGATAGATTAGCAACCAAGATCACACTCCTAGGTAGTTAAACCAAATATCTGGAGTGTAGGCTCGGATACCAATTGTAAGTACACCTAGAGGTGGGGTGAATAGGTGTACGGCTAATCTAATGAACTAAATGCGAAAATTAAAAACTAATTACAACTACACTTAATGCAACCAACGAGTGTAGCCGAATTCCCGGTGAAGGGCTCTGGACTAACTCCTCTTAATTCCTCTGAATAAGAGTTGAGGCGCTATATGAAGCTCTCGTGGTTAAGCACAAGTGAGGCACACAAACACACAAGCATGTATATGATATGGCAATATGAATCAATACACAAAGTAATAAAGAGAGAGAGTAAGAGTCAATGGATCAATCGCAAACAACAAGATTTGTTTCGAGGTTCGAGCACCCAGCTCTACATCCCCGCCTTCACCGAGAAGGATTTTCAATCCACTAACTTGTCCACACAGGACTCCCCACACAGGGAACCTCCACCGAGGATTTGGGGCAACTACAACCGAGAGTACACAACTCCTCTCTCAACCAATACAACCTCCACAAAGGCAACACAAACACCACCTCACACAAGAGGGTTAGGCCCTTAGCCAAACAACCATAATCCACTTCTTCACTAAGAGGGATACACAACCAATCTCCACCTCTCACTAGAGGGAGCCAACCACCACTCCACAATCAACCTCTACCCAAGAGGGATACAACAAATAAGGAGGGTTACAACAAGGTGGTCTATCTCAACCACAAACAATCTTTTCCCACAAATAAAAGATCCTAATATATAGGATAGAATGATATAGCTCAAGTATGGAAAACAAAGAGTTTGGAAATCAAAAACTCAAAGAAAAAGCTTTAGGGAAAACTCTAGATAGAATAGACAATGAAGATCAAACCAATTCCTAAAGAATTTTCTTTTCAAAATGATTTTCCAACCCTTTTAAAAACAAGTTAAAGATCAAATCTTTAAGAACTAAAAACTCTTTTGAAACTTGAAATAAAACACTAGAAAGTAGGAAATTTTTCTTCTTAAAAACCTTAACCAAAACCTCCTACAAATGGGGTATTTATAAGCCCCATCAAAAACTAGCCGTTGGGGCTGTTTTTCAGCCCTGGCGGCTGTCGGTCGACGGGCCCGGTCGACCGCCAACGGTCAAAAATTCGACCATTGGAGCCTCGGTCGACCGCCTGGTCGACCGTGCCAATCCAGAGATCAAATTGCTCTCTGGCCGGTCGACCGCCCGGTCGACCGTGCCAAGCCTCACGGTCGACCGTCCGGTCGACCACCCCTACCCGAGAGTGGGGTACTTGCAGTCGGTCGACCGCACGGTTGACCGGCCCAAGTGGCAGGTCAGCATGCACGTTTTGTGCACGTCGGTCGACCGGTCGACCGACTCTGGGTCCGGTCGACCGGTCCGGTCGACCGCCAGAACCTGGCAGGCAGCAAATCAGGACTTAAAAACTTGGGTATTTTAATTCCAATAAATTCTCATAAAATCTCTAAAAATTCACAAAAATAAGTTCAGTATAATACATTGATAAACAAACTTGTGTGAAAAATTTCAACACAAATTTCAAACCTTTTGAACTCTTTTTGTGTTAGGGAAATTTTGCCGAAAACCAAAAACTGTATTTTCTAAGACTTTGATTTTCAAATGGAAATCTGATTTTTTCAAAACTCATTCAAATACAAAAACATGATATTGAAACAATTTTTAGGCATGATGTATATGGATAAAATCAATATACATAAAAGATGTATATATCATTGTTTTTGATAATAAATCCGAAAATATGTTTTGATAAAAATACCAAAATACCAAACTCATGAAATAGGCATATCAAAATAAGTTTGTTTATGATATGAAGCATACATGTATATAGAACATATCTAATATACATTAAAACCATGTAAACTTGTATTGATACTATCTATTCATGAAAACCAAGATCGGTTAAACCAAAAACCGAAAACCAATATCCAAAACATGAAACGTGTGTGTGTTGTGAAATTGAGCATATCACACTATCTAATCTTTACACATGAATTTAAAAACAAAACTAAACTATGTACCGAAGTCTTCTTGATGAACTCTATCTTCAAGTCGACTCGATCCAAACCGTGATCCACCGAGCTTGACTCCAACGAGTGCTATATATGATCTTGATGCTCAAAACTCCTTTGTTGAAGCTAATCACCTACTAATATCTTGGTTAAAGATCTAAAACTAAATATCACAAGATTATTAGTAAACATAACTACATGAGTTAATCATCATCAAAACTAGAGTGGAAGGCCTCTGGGCCAACAAGGCCCATCTTCCCAAAAACTCTCTGCTCTTCATTCTTCTTGCTCTGGTAGATTGCAATTTTGCTTTTCTTCTTCGTCTGATGGAGGAAGGAGAAGGAGAGGCTGGAGATGATGGACATGGCTGGTGTGTCGCATCGGTCTTTGTCTTGTAACTTTGGTCTTCTTGATGACCTTGTCATGTACTTCAGTCCTTGTGATAAGGCCTCGCTGCAAGGGGGGCTAGATTGCTCTCAAGTTCTGACTTGATTTGCTCAAACATATCTTCTTCTGGTGGTAGGTTGGATGGAGTGAGGTTTTGCTTGGGTGGCAGCGCGGTTGGATCTTGATTCCATCACCATCTTCTATGTCTTACAGTCTTCACTCTAGGTTAGATCATGTGGTCCTCACACTAGGAGACTCTTTTCTGAAGGCAAGACTGGGAAGGAAGCATGGGTCGATGACCTAGGATGATGAGGTGTCCGTGCTTTTAAGGCTTCTGGTCACTTATTCGTGACGAACGGTTGGAGACGTGATATCATCACATTCTTGCACATCTGAAAAGAGATTGTCTAGCTTCCTTGGAGGCATGTTCTGATTAGAAGGGCTATCCTTTCTAAATTCGGATTCCTTTTCTATTTGGGATCGAATCCAATCAGGGTTTCCTAAAACCCTGGAACTCTGTGGCTATAAATTAGGGCTAGAGCCCTCATGTACCAAGAAAGTTCCCTCAAGAATATCTCTGTATTAGTTTGTATTAATTGTTGAATCAATAAAATCTCTCTCTCCCTTGCCCTCGAGGACGTAGGCACGTTGTCGAGCCTCGTTAAATACTGTGTTGATTGCTTTTCTCTATTGTTCTCTATTCTTGTCGTGTTGGGTACATCTCCGGCTGCATCTGTCTCCGTTTGGCGGATTTCTCAGAGAGATTGTTGCCTTGGCGCGCGCAACATGTTCCTCCTCCAAGAAGATCAAAATCAAAACTCGGTCCTTCACGGGTTCTCAAAACCTTCTCTTTTGTTGCCGACTCGAAGAGAAAAACTTGTAAAAGCACTCTCTCTCTTTGTCCTCTTTTTTTTCTTCAGATTTTCTCTGAATTTTTTTGCTTAATTTCTCGCTGCCTCAGTAAGGCCTTTAGAACCCAATCAAGTCTCTTTTTGAACTTTCTCCAGATCGTGATCGGACTGCTCCTTCTTGAGTCTGATGGGCTTCATAGGGCAGGCCCAGCTGTGGCCTGGACCGGGGATCAAACTTTTCATATAAATAATTCATTCAACAAGGTATCTAGTCGTAATATCGTTGAAATCATGTCATTCGCAGACACACTTAATTTTTTTTTATTTTTTTTATTTCTATTCTCTATACTGATAAGTCTATAATTTATTAAATGAAATTAACTAATGATACAAATTAATGTAATCCTTGTTCAGAGGTCAGTCAATACAAATCTAGTCTAAGTTGGTCTATGTTCCACTACAGATTGTGCGTGTGATTCCAAATCGTTAATTAATTTGCAGATGTAAAATGCAAACAATTGTTCAAGACAAGCAAAGAAATCAAGAGTGAAGTGAAGCAATCAATGGAAGCAAATTAAAAAGCAAAACGAAGCATGATTTTAATAAATAATTTCTTCGTCCGCTGTCTTCTAGTTCCTGTACTGATTGCTGCCTTCTGCGTCTTGCAATTTGAACTCGCGCCTGGATGTATATTAGTATGTGCATGACATTAGCTCTTGCATTGATCAATTCTTCAGGATTATAGATTTTTTTTTTACTTGTATTTTTCATAGTTTTTTTTTTCTCTTCACTCGTGTTCTGTTTCTATTTTTGTTCACGGATTAAAAAAAAATTGCTTCCCCTTATTTTTGAAAGCAAATAATTGCTTTTAGAAAACTATGTTAGAATTTATTTATCATAGAAGAGGATCAACTGTATCTATGTATAGATCTAAATAGCATGTATGATGAATCTTAATAGAGAAGTTTTAGATAACATACCTTTTAGATGGATGAAGACTTATACCCGGATCTAGATCTTCGTTGTAGGGAACGAGATGGAGAGCCTTCTCACTGCTAAACTTAGCCTCCTATGGGTGGAGAATAATGCGTGGCTGCAGAGAGGGACTTCCTCTATATATATAATCCTTTGATTAGTGGCCTTTCCATAATGCCCCTAACCCTAATTAGAGAGTAGTACCAGGTCCCACCGACCTTTACAACTTAGTGCACCTATTAGACACACCTAATATGTTAGACTAACATAAATTGTACGTGTGTTATGATATGGGATAGGAAATAGGGTATGAATCGAATCAGTAAATATCTTACAATCTCCCACTCGAGACATACCCGACTAAAAATTTTGAAAAAATATTTATTTTTGAAAAACTTTTATATCCCATATTATAATTTTATTTTAAAAGCGGATGGCCATCCTTTGATTTTTGAAAAAAACTCACACGTGAAATTTATCGTTAGTCATGGTGCACTCAAACTACTGGCACTCTACGACTAAGAGGATGACTAGCACGGTTCACGGATAAATTTCGGTCAAGCTTTATGCTTTTGCCTAATTTATATCGTGGACTTTCGGGCTAATTACCCTAACAGCTTTCGAGAGATACTTTATTGGTGGAGTTTAGTACGTATATGACAAATGTACATGTAGTGTGTATAATACATTTCCATAAGTGTCCTGCAACGTGTGCTTACCAGACACACGTCATCTCAATACTTAGACGACCGTCATGCGAATACCATCGCTCATATTGAGATGAAGGCTTTAGGTCGTGGAGCCTACCCACGTCCAGCCTAAGCAATCTTGAGAATCCTCAGTAGTCTTCTCCAAAGGCACTTTATACTTTAACATGTGCAACTGCACAACTTTAACTTTAACATTATAAATGCGCATTTAATAATATCAGCTGAAATAAAATACTATATAATAACTGCATGCCATCATAATAACTGTCTGAGAAAAATCTCATGAAACTGAAATATAGAATGTACTAAGGACACAAATGACATTACTGAAAATTTGACATAAAACTCCCACTCAAAAGGACAATCACAGATATACTCCCACTCAGAAAAATAATAATCACGATGACTCTAGTACCCCCATGTATGCACAATGTCCCTGAAAGGTGGTCACTAAGAGTCTTTTAGTAAGTGGGTTTGTAATATTCTCCAGTGTGGTCTTATGCACTATGTCAAATTTAGCGCATCAGATTGACAAAAGAAGCTAATGTAAAATGAAACTCCTTTATGTTGCCAACCTAAAGTTTGAGTGCAGAAATGAAATCATTCAATGAGTAATGCATAATCTCACTCAGCTATCCGGTTACAAGACCAAAATATCACCATGTTGTATCAATAATTAAATCAACTGTATAAGACCACACTGGAGAATATCCGGTTACAAGACCTAAAGTTTGAGTTCACTACGCTCTCGTCTGAGGATCTCAAAGATGCGAAACTCGGGACTCAGGAATTTATAAGTTCACGTTTCATCAATTAACGCGAAGATCACATTTGCAAAATATGAACGCATGGATCTCAAGTCGACTGTCTAAACTTTAAGAAGGAAGTTTTCAAAAGTTTCAAGGAGAGATCAAGAGACAGAGTCTCTTCATGATCGGCGATGATAGAGTTTCAAGGAAACAAAGTCTTATTATGGCAAATGCCATTTCCAATCTGAAGGAGAGCTTTTTGGAGGGAGAACATCATCCATCAAGACATAACCATGAAAGTACCAAAGGAGATGTTTTTTGATTTTGAAATCACTTAACAGTGATGATCTTCAAAAAAGATTACAAGAAAGCATTAAAGTTTTGGGTTCTTTTAAGAATTTTGAAAGTTCTTTAGGATGCATGTCCGGAGAAGAAGACAGTCTAAGAATTTAACAGCTCTTCTGAGCACAAGCCCGTGAAGAAAAAACAATCAAGATGAATGACTGTTGAAAGGCTCATGGCCTATTTATAGGTTCACTAATGGCCATTAATTAATGACATAAAAATCAAAGTCATTTTTAAAGGCCAATTAATAGCCTTAATTCGCAACATGAATCTTAAATCTAGTTTGAGTAAGACACGTGAATTTTTGTCCTGGAAAATCCCAATGATCACGCGTCACCAACTGTTAACACTTGTTCTTACTCGAAAGATCCAGTGAGATCTTTGTGCATGAAGAGCCGCGTCATCAGAACCACATTTCTATAACCGCAAGTGACGCTTCAAGGATTGCGTTTTAAAGTCCGCGTTACTTCACGAACCAAACGTCGTGTCACATCCAACAAGTAGAGGGTTGCGTTCCCTCAACAAATAGAAAAACGCGACCCTTCGATGGCCAAGGGCTGCATCCCTTCATCAACTCAGGGTCGCTCCTACCTAATAGTTCAGGGCCGCATCTCCCTAACAACTCAGGGCCGTATCTGCCTAACAGTTCAAAGCCGCGTCTTTCCTAATAATTCAGGGCCGCGTCTCCCCAACAATTCATAGTCGCGTCTCCCCTACAATTCAGGGTCGCGTCTCACTTAAAAGTCAGTGCTGCTTGAGTTTCTCTCCTACAACTCAGAGTTGCATCTTCAGCAATGCCGTCGCCGAAGAAGAAGTCAGGTTTCTTTAGTATGACATGGGAGTCAGCCTCGAATCGGCCATCCGTCATAATCTCCTGGAACGTTAGCATGCTATGACTGCTACGTCTATCCTGACGCTCCTTTGACTTTAGGGCAAATATTGGAGCGGTCTTCCAGAGCATGAACATGAGGTTGAGATTGACCCTACCTATATGTCCGAAATGACACTTTTTGAACAGAGGGTTGGAGGAGTATCGCACTGCAAAAAGGACAACACAACAGTCAGCAACCTGAAAATTGTCAAGTGTTGGAGCTCAGATTCAAGGTTCACCTTAGAACCTCGTCTAATAACTGAGAAGCGGAGCTCAGTGAGACCCGCGTCTAATCTCAGAGATGCGAGATTCACATGAAGTCCGCGTCTGAAATTTCACAAGTTAGAAATTTGGAATCAAACGCGAGACTCAGTGAGACCCGCGGCTAACCTCAGAGACAAGAGGTTCACATGAAGTCCGCGTCCGAAATTCCACAAATTAGAAATTTCTTCTCAATACTTAGAAAAATTTCCTAAGTGTTGGAATCAAACACAAGGTTCAGTGAAACTGCGTTCAATAGATAGACGCAGACTCGAGCCAATGAAGCGAAGATGCGGAGATCATCAGACTCATGTCTTGCCTATCAGCACAAGAGTTGCGTCTCTAAATCAAATGCGGGCCTGAGCCTTGTGTTCGCGGTTAAACTCCAGAAGAAGCTTAAGAGTTAACCTAACTCTTCGAGTTCTTTAATGGCGGAAGCCAATTCGGTCGTATTACCTAAAATGGGGGCCTCCTGCATAGAGGAACCTCCCATTTGAACCTTTAGAGCAACAAGGCTTGAGGAAGAAGCTGCGAGCTTGGTCTTTGGGGCCATTTTTGACGGTGAATTCTTTAGAGAAGATTGGAAAAAGGAGAAAAAAGCTCGACGCTTTTCTTAAGTTCCTAAACCTTGGACACAGAGTTCAACGAAAAAAAAAGAGTCTGATGATGACTCTTAAAAAGACTACTGTATTTTTATAGACGTAGTGATCGGCCGAGATACGTGACCCATATCTCAAGATCGATCAGCGACAAACACGTGTCAGCGTACTCAGAACGTGAGTCTCGCATTTTAAGAAACGTCTGTTCAGGATGTCAGGTTCGCGTCTCTTCAACAAAGTGAGAGCTGCATCTCCACTTCAGTATCCGTGTCTCTTCAGCTCCTCCAGACATGTGGAAGCACACCTAGACTGTGGGCCTCGCATTTAACAGAACCGTGAAGCCCGCGTCTCCACTTCAAAGGCCGCATCTCTTCTTAAAGCTCGCGTCTTGGCAAAACAAGAGAACTGTGTCTCCACTTCAACAGAGCCGCGTCTCTTCGACAAAGTGAGAGCGGTGTCTCCACTTCAATGTTCGCGTCTCTCCAAAGAATGTGAGTCATATTTCTACTTCAGATGAGGTTCGCGTCTCCAAGGCAACACAACCTTTGTGTCTTAAAGACTTGTGTTCAGTCTCTTCTTTTGCAATCAGTTCAACAATACATTGGTGAAAGCAGCCGACTGTTCCCCTGGCTCAACAGTACACCAATAACCAACTCATAGCACCGAGGAGAACTGGACTGCATATGCAGATACTCACGATGATCATCTCTGGTGGCTTCAAAGAGTTTAACAGTACACTTACAAAGACCAAGATCCAGACAAGATCAAACTCTAGGTATCTCTGGTGGTTTCAAAAACTTTAGAGGGAATTTTGTAGACTGTCTAAAAATTGCTGAAGACAAGTCATCAGATAATAGAAGTTCATACTTTAGACGCAGTGCCAAACTCAAGGCTCGAAACCTGCCTCTCAGCACCACTTCAATGCCAAGGCACCAGAGCTTGAAGCCCGCGTTTCAGCACCATTTCAATGCCAAGTCGCAGAGTTTGAAGCCCGCGTCTCAGTATCACTGCAGTACCAAGATGCAGTGCTTGAAGCCCGCATCTCAGTATCACTGTGAAGCCAAGACGCGAGGTTCAAAACCCGTGTTTCAACGCTACAACAGTACTCAAGTGGCAGCTCGAGACCCGCGTCCAACGTCACGCCAATAAGGAAATACGAAGTCAGGGCCACATCATCTCAGTGGCTAAACGCAAAGCTCAAACCCGCATTATAACTGTGAATAAGCCCTGCGTCTCAGTTACAACTACCCGTATTACTGGGTCAAACACTGCCCATGTAATGAGGGGAGTTAACCCCCATTATGGAGGGTTTTAGGGGACAATTTTACCCCTAAAACTCCCTATAAATAGCTCAGTTTGCTATTGAAAAGGGATAGACTTTTCAGCTGAGGAATATTGGCTTTACAAAGACTTTAACTTTTCTACCCAAACTTGCTAATTTTAAGTTTTTTCCAAATCTCTTTAAGATTTCATTCGATAGAATCTGTGTTACTCCATCAGTGATCCAAAGAGATAAGCTTGATGTTCATTCGGTTAACAAAAAATAAGTCTCACTTTCCATCGCTGTTCAAAGGAACGAGCACTAAACAAAGAGGAGATTTGAATTTGAATATCTCCTCTCTCTTGTAATTGGGATTTGATTTGTTGTAATCTTTCATTTGATTTAAGAAAATTTTACGATACACTCAAAACTTCCTGGCGCGTACAACTCGCGCTCGTGCAACAATCCCATTCCTTTAAGGACCCCGCACCCAACAATTTGCCCCTCCATCCCAAAGAGAGAGATCTTATAATTGTTGCTCATGAAGTGATATACATGCTGGTTAGTTGCTGACATGTTCCTTACTTCTCCTTTGGTAATGCCTTTGTCATCATGTCTGCACAAGTCACATCTGTATGGACATTCTTAAGCTATACTTTTTCTCGCCGAGAACTTCCCTTGTACAATAATACTAGATATCAATATGCTTTGAATTGGAGTGAAAGCTTAGATTCTTTCTAAGATATATGATACTTTGATTGTCGCATTGAATAACATACTCCTACTGAGTCTAACCTAGTTCCTTCAAAAAATACTTAGTCTATAACATCTTTTTACTGGCTTCTGGGATAGCTATGTACTCTGCTTCTGTGTAGAGAGCGCAACGCACTTTTATAGTTTTTGACTGCCTAGATATAGCTTCCCTTGCAAAAGTAACCAGGTACCCTAACTTGGCTCTCCTCGTATCAATGTCTCTGCCAAATCAACATTACTATAGCACGTAAGCTCATGTGATTTTATGCCAAAACACAAAGTGGCTTTCGACGTCCCTTTAAGATACCTCATGGTCCACTTTACTGCTGCCCAGTGTTCCTTTCTTTTTTTAGTTAAAACACTCATCTTTCTTTGATCATGACCGTCTCCTAGATTTGTGTCTCTGGCCTTTCTCCTTGTTCTTCGATCTTTCTTAGTTTTCAGTAACCAAGCTCTTTGTCGGTGAGGTCACGAATTTTGTCGCCTAGCCTCCTCATTGGGAAGACTGCTTGTCATTGTACTCAGAGAGACTTTCTTTCCAGGTGCTAAATTCTCAATGACACCAAAAATGTTTCCCAATTATTAGAAAGAGAACTCGACAATATCAATGTTTGCAACTTGTCATTCAAGTAGACTTTTATAGATGTTCACTGATCGATAATATTTTTCACCTCATTAAGATGCTCTGTAATAGAACTTCCCTCCTTATACTTTAAATTCACCAGCTTTCGAATTAAAAACGCCTTATTTGTAGCAGTCTTTCGCTCATAGAGACTCCTCCATAGACACATGGTAAACACCAAATCTTCTAGCCACTGTCTAATAATATCCCTCGCCTTGCGATCTAAGATTTTCTAATCCACCTCAGAAGTTTCCTTTTGTCTGGCTTCTTGTCCTTCTAGAGGTCGATGCAAATTCTTACAATACAATAGATCCTGTATGCAGGGGCTTCCAAATCATCCAATTATTTTCATTGTGAAAAATCATTTGATTGTTCGAGTTACTCTCCATGTCCTTAGCTAACTTTCCTCTGATACTACTCTGATAGGATTTGACATCACTAATCGATCACAAATTTCTTGCAAAATTATTAGTCAAATGCACAACACCAATTTTGGTAAAATATGAAGAATAACTAACAAACAACTTTCTTTAAAGAGACCAATATTTACGTGGAAACTCTTACGGAAAAAAATTCACATGACAAGTCGCAACAAATATTCACTATAAGAATAAAAATTATAGTCTCCAATTACTCTCACCATCTTTTGAGTCCTCTACTCAAATATTCAAGAATACAAGAAGAGATCAAGAGCACTTTATCGAACTCTCATTGGCATGAATTCCTCCGCTACAAAAGTCTCAACTCCACTACAACTGTGTACTGTAAAAACCAAAACTTGATCCTTCACAGATTCTTAAAACCTTTGCTTTTGTTGCCAACTTGAAGAGAAAAACTCGTAAAAGCACTCTCTTTTTCCTCTTCTTTTTCTTCAATTTTTCTCTGAATTTTTTGGCTCAATTTCTGTCTGCCACAATAAGGCCTTTAGAAGACAATTAAGTCCCCAAATCTTTTTTGAATTTTTCTGCAGATGGCCATTGGACTCGGCTCCTTCCCGAGTCTGCCGCTGGCGCAGAAATTTTAGTGGGATGGGCTTCACAATTTATTGTTGACTCTTGAAAAGCATTCAAATAAGTGACACTCCCACTATATACTAATGGATTCACCATCACATTGATAGTGATCGGGAGCCAAAATTTTCATATAAACAAGTCGGCATATCGTTGAAATCATATGTCATTCGCAGACGCTTAATTCTTTTATTATTTTTTAATTTCTATTCTCTATACTGATAAGTCTATAATTTATTAAATGAAAATTAACTAATGATACAAATTAATGTAATCCTTGTTCAGAGGTCAGTCAGTACAAATCTAGTCTAAGTTGGTCTATGTTCCACTACAGATTGTGCGTGTGATTCCAAATCGTTAATTAATTTGCAGATGTAAAATGCAAACAATTGTTCAAGACAAGCAAAGAAATCAAGAGTGAAGTGAAGCAATCAATGGAAGCAAATTAAAAAGCAAAAACGAAGCATGATTTTAATAAATAATTTCTTCGTCCGCTGTCTTCTGGTTCCTGTACTGATTGCTGCCTTCTGCGTCTTGCAATTTGAACTCGCGCCTGGATGTATATTAGTATGTGCATGACATTAGCTCTTGCATTGATCAATTCTTCAGGATTTTAGATTTTTTTTTTTTACTTGTATTTTTCATAGTTTTTTTTTTTGCTCTTCACTCGTGTTCTGTTTCTATTTTTGTTCAGGAATTTAAAAAAAAAATTGCTTCCCCTTATTTTTGAAAGCAAATAATTGCTTTTAGAAAACGAATGAGTCTATAATTTAGTAAACGAAAACGAGATATTGTGAGACAAGAGTCAGTCAACAAAGAGAAAATAATGTAGTCCTTATTCAGAGGTCAAGCGATGCAAGTCGTCTCTAAATTCCATCAGAGACTGGTTCAAAGTTCAAAACAATCAGTTTGCATATAAAAAGGCCAAACTATTCTCCGAGACAAGCAAAAAAGTAAATATAAAAAAAAAATCAAGTATGGCTTCTGTTAATTCCTTGGTCCCCTGTCTTCTCGTTGCTGCACTGATTGCTGCCTTCTGCGTCTTGCAATT
The DNA here is from genome assembly GCA_038442645.1 of Agave tequilana. Classification (NCBI taxonomy): domain Eukaryota; kingdom Viridiplantae; phylum Streptophyta; class Magnoliopsida; order Asparagales; family Asparagaceae; genus Agave; species Agave tequilana. The sequence continues at coordinate 258,739 of JAVJIF010032704.1, forward strand.
TGAGCTCGCGCATGGAGGTAGAACACTTGTGTCCTATTTCTAATTTTTGCATGTTCATGACTTTCTTCTGTGTTTTTCCCTTTTGCGTGAAAAATAATTTCTCATATTGTGTGCAGATGTGAAGATGAGGAAGCTAGGAGATAGGCAGCGAAATAGCCCTCCCGCTCCTGATCGTAACTCCGCGATAAACTTCGTCCGTCCTTACCCTGCGAAGACATTCCCGGCCGGGGAAGCCGATGCCCTCCTTGAAATTTCGAGACAAATCACTTTTATTTGTACTTGCGATGAGATCTCTATAAACTCGTCATACATATTTTATGTTATGTGCTCGCCTTGTCCTCTCAATTGTGCATCTTGCTCTCTAGACGTTATGTAAACAACTAGGTGGATACTGAGAGCACCTCCAGGAGCCCAATGAAGGAGAGTTTCTTTATTATTACTACTTTCTTAATATATTTTTGTCTGTTAATAAAAGAAAAAATATTTATTATTGCATGTTGGAATGAATCAGTTTGCATGGTAAGTAATTTCTCATCAGTAGTCATCATCAAAAGCTACAATGAGTGTTTAATTTGAACAGTAAAACAATCAAACTCCTCACTAATTAGTGAATTTATTAGTAATCAACCAGAAAATAAGGTTACATTGCATTTCGCCAAAAAAAGAAAAAAAGAAAAAAAAAAGAAAAGAAAAAAAATGGCACAAAACTTTTGTAATCAATTTGGTCAGGCAAACTAGCAAGTGTTTTATAGCATACTAGTAAAGAAGTCATTACGAGCATTTGCAATCTGCTACTTCTCACTGTGATCACTCTTACACCACTGTGATTTGGCCTAATTGCAAGCCCACTTGGCTCTATAATTGCAAATCTTTGATTGCTTTAATTACAGTTGAAAATCTGATTGTAAACCCATTCGCACACACGTGGCCCTTACATAATGCCAACTGTAATAAATATTTGCATTTTTGTTGGTCAATTTTGCATGTTGGGGAGGGAAGCTTGCAATTTAGTTCTTCAATAATGAGGGTTTCAAGGAGACTTGACTATCATATATTTCAAGGAGATTGTTCAATGCTTTCCACACCTGAGTTGTGTAGCTGTGGTCGACTTAGAAACTGACACAGGAGCAATCTCTCAGATCAAGAGTCCTCATCTTGAAATTTCAAAGTAAAGGTAATAGTTCTTACTAGATTTTTACTATAAAGGTTTTTGTTAATTGGGACTTCACAATTCTAACGCTTTGTTAGGAAAAAAATTGAACTTCTTAGATATTGTGTGTTTTCATCAAAAACATGAAGCATTATTGTCTTTTTCCCCTCTTTTTTAGATCTTCTATTTTTCTTTTATTAAATGGTGATGATCGTTTAAGTTTCTTTATGATCTCATCCCATTTTAAGCAAATGCTATCATTTATTTGCAATATTAGTATTTTTGATTGGTAAATACAATGCTGAAATGCTAATTTGATGGTTGCATAGCTAAATCATTACAATTTGCATGTATAATTCGCTACTTATTGATTGAAAATATAATTTCCATGTACAGTTTCTAATTCTATGGTTATGTGATAAATATATGGACTGAAAATACAATTTTCATGCATAGCTTATGATTCTAAGGTTATGTATTAAATATATGGACTAAACAACATGTTCATGCAACAATTTCCATAATGATTCATAGTTACTTTTTGACCAAAGTGAAGCTTGTTTAAGATTCATGTGCTATTTGAAATTTCTATATAAGCGTTAACTTTCTCATTAGTTATGTAATATTCTACCAAAATGTTCTTTACTTGCCTTTGTCATAAGCCTAATTTTATGTACTTGTTTATTTTTAATGTATATGAAGTCTACTCTCTTGTTTGAACGCTTCTCCAAAAGATTTTCTTTAAAAAAAAACTGATTTTTTTTTGCCTAATCTAATTTGTTTGCCAAATGTGCAGTGTCCTTTTTTATGACTTATAACTATCTTTTTTGATGATTTCAACTATAATAGGTTCTCTTCTAATTAATAAAACTTGTGCTAAAATTTGAAGAGTTCAGTCTAACTTTCCTTCTACTGGTGGTTCTTATGATCTAACGGGCTCATCTTATTTTATACGACTGCTATTTTTTTGTAACATTAATATTGTTGGTCAAATAGTACAATCACTCATATTTTGATGATCCATAACTCATGTAGTTAAAGAATAATGATCTTGAAGTGATTTTAAAGTCTGCAGGTTATTCAAGATCACATCGTAGAGCTCAACTTCAACAAATACGTTAGAATATCTCAAGTTGATGATCGAAGTTCAAGAAGTCAAGTTCAAGTCAAAGAGATTTCGTTTCAATTGAAAAGAATTTATGTTTGTAAGTTGAAGTTTGTTAAAGATTTATATTATATAATTGGTGGCTAAGCTTGTTTCTGAATGCACACAAGTTTCACTTTGTGATTTGATGCACTTTAGTGTGTGTGTGTGTGTGTTTATATATATACACGTGTGTGTGTTTATATATAAACACACACACACACACATACATATGATGTATTTTATTTTAGCGACCTATGTCAAATCGTAATTAGAAAAAAAAACTCACTCACATAATTTAGTTCACTTCAACCACCACCTTTTTAAAGGAAGGGCGCATGCGGTGAAAAAACTTAAATTTTTCCTGCAGTTTAAGCTGAGGACTGTGACCACCCATAGTTTAAGCTGAGGATTGCGACCATGATCACATTTATAAAAAAATGTCCTATTTTTGAGTCTTTATTAAGACTCGAACCATGACATAGTTCTCAAAAAAATGCATTATTTTTTAGTCTTTATTAAGACTGCGATCATGATCACAATCTTCAGAAAAAACACAAATTTTCAACTTATATTCGGACTGTGACAATGATCGTAGTTCTCGCAAAATGCCCTAATTTTCAATTAATATAAGGATTGCGATCATAGTCGCAGTCTTCTAGTAAATGACTGCAACCATAGTCGCAATCCTCACAGAGAACTACGATCATGAGTCGCGATCCTTATATCAGCAGACCCCCATACACCAAATTGAATAATTCCTAATACTTTTCAGATCTAAGTACCACATCGATCACAAGCACAAACAAAACTCATCACGAGCATGAACAAACGAGACCTACAAAAGGTTGATCCCAAAAAAAATTATTCCAGGGCTCAGCCCCTTGAAACCTCCGGGAGGGACTTACCGCCCCCTTTCAACCCCCACGTTTACGTTACTGTGAAGGTCGATTCACGAATTACTCTGCGTCGGAGTCAGAGTTGAGGAGAGAGCAACATCGGGAACAAAGGGGAAGGGTAAAAGAGAAAATGAAAATATATAAAGAAGTGGTGGTTAGGAATAATCAATTTATGCTGACATGGATGAGTGTAGCGAATTAAAATAGGGGTGAGTTTTTTTTTTCTAATTTTGAAGGAAAGTTGGCTGTAGAAATTTTTTCCTATATATGTGTGTGTGGTGGACAAAAATCAGCTTACCGTAGATCGAACTCACCACAAGCGATTCGAGGCGCTCTCCAGGTGATACCTATCAGAACATATGGGAAAAGACACCTTTCAGATTAGGAGCACTAGTGTGATTCCGTTCTAAAATCCGGTCATGAGAATCAGTAGGTGATGGCAGGAAGGTCCAACAGAGGGAAGCTGCAGGCGTGGTGGAAGGATAGACTAGCACAGGGAACAACTAGTGGATAGATGGACCAGCACAGGGATCTGCTGGTGCAGTGGATAGACTAGCAAAAGGAACTGCTAGTCTAATAGTGTATGTATGCACTCTGAGGATTAAGAAAGCGATCTTCCTCACCTTGAAGAAGAAGGATCATATATATACCTGACAAGGATGTTGGCGTGGAGGCGGAATTAATGGACTGCTGTAATTGCACGATCTGCACCTGCTGAATTTGTTATAACAACTATGATTGATGGCGTTGATTGGATGGAATTGGGCCGGAGAATCTGCTACTATCTATAACTATCCGCGCTGAAAGGGGTGTTACACGTTATGAACATAGAAAGAATAGAGTGGCGTAATGTGGGTGGAGATCTCAATGGACTGATGTTTGGAGCTTCTGACTTGGAGTTGGAGACTTTTGGAAAGAGAAAGACCTCGAAAGGTAAAGACCTCGGAGGCTCGGGGATGGATTCTGAGATTTGTGGATTTCTCGAGGAAAGCACTTAGTAGCTAGGCACGTGTCATTTCTTGATGTGAGTCAAATTTTAAACACAACAATATGCATTATAAAATGAAGTTAAAGTATTGTCTCTAAAAGATTGTTTTTAGCAAAAAAAAAATAATTTTAATGAATATTAAATATCAAAAATAAGTTTTATTGTTTGAAATATATTTTAGAGTTATTTCATATATATTAGTGCTCAAAAGATATTAAAAAAACGTATTTTTGTCTGATTTGTAAGTTCAAATTGATTTAAATAAAGTTTTAAAAAGAATCAGAAATTTTGTATCATTTTCAACAGCCTTATATAGGACTTTCATAAATAGATACTCAATGTGCACAATACTAAATTTAAGCTGAATCATTTTCGACAGCTATACGCACATTTTTGACAGCATTTTACAAAGGGATCAGTCTGTTGTGGAACTGACTCATTTTTAACAGTTTTCTACATATTTTTGTCTAACTGTCAAAATCTATTTCGATAGCTCAAATATCATTTTTGACAGCGTTTTACTTAGAGTTTAGTCAATTGCAAAAATATGATACATTTTCGACAGTTTTCTAAGTATTTTCTCTAATTGTCGAAAATCATTTTTGATGGCTCAAATATCATTTTCAACTGTGTTTTCTAGAGAGTTGGGTTAGTTGTAGAAGTGATTTATTTTCTACTATTTTGTCCTTGTAAAATTAGCATAGTCGAAAGTGCTTTCGACAGCCAGTACATAGCTTTTAAAAATAAACTTCTGAGTTTGAATAATATAGTCGTTTGTTATCGTTACCCATAGAAAATGAAACATCCACTGTCGAGAGCTTTTGGTAGATTTACCTGCTGGTTTCTAATAATGGTAAAATTTTCATTTTGTTATAAAGTAGAGCTTTTGCTAAGTGTTCAATAACAGTTTTCTAAGTTATTCATCTTCCAATCTTTGAAGAAAAATTCCTAAAGATTACTTAAGCTTTTCTCTACCAATTTTTCTAGTTTTTCCTCACGCACAAGATTATGCTTTCATTTCTCTAATAGCTATAGGCTATTGTTTGTGAAAGTTTCTGGTGATCTTGTGATCACAAACATTGTTAATTTTTTGTTATGATGTGTTAGGATTTTTCGTTGTTTTTCAAGAGAAGATGATGGTCCGAGAAAATCCAATTAAGTTGGAGAAGACGATGGCTTGAAGTAGAAGAAACAAATCAAGGTGAAACAGTTTCTTTTTGAGGCGATTGCGAATTTCCTTTTCAGGAGGAGTATGAATAGGATTCAATTCCTATTCAATGAAGATTTATTTCTAAAGATTAAAAGGTTTAGAATCCTTCTAGATTAAGGAGATCAAATTCTAATAGGATTGATCAAGATTCTTCAAGCATCCAATGGCCAAGATCATCTCATAGTACAAATAGGAGTTGTATTGTAAAATCTTATAAATAAAGAATTGGACCCTAGGATTTAGGTGGTGCAGTGGAGCAAAAGAAAGTTATCGTGAACAACAATGTAAGCCCTAAAAAGCCAAGAAAGAGAGGAGTAAGGTGAAGGTGTATAGAGAGAAGGTATACTTTTATAATCTAGGCATAGATTCAAGGGGAAGGTGAATACTCTTGTGTCATCAAGAGAAAGGTTAGATCTCTTTGTATCAAGTTTATTAATAAAGCCCTCTTAAATTCTCTCTTTGTGGACATAGGCCAAGTTTGGGCTGAACCACGTTAAATTGTGTGCTCTTCTTCTTATATCTATTCATCTTGTGTGCTCGAGGTAAACGATCTCATGGCGTACTTTATTGAGGCTAAACCTGCACAAAAAATACGAGATTATAGAACTTAAGAAAGGAATGTACAAGTGCTCAATTCTTCCGCTATAGCAAGTGGCTATGCGGGTCGTGATCCACAAGGAGGGTTTGCGATGGAAGCTTTTACGGTTCTTTATTGAAATCGTTAAGAAAACAAAAGAAAGTTCTTCTCTGTTTTTAAAGTTAAGAAAATGGAAAAGAAAGTTGTTAAAGTTAAGAAGAAAGCGGGAGATGAAGAAGGTGGAAAATCAGAAAACGATAAAAAGCGACGATGTACAAATGGAATGAGTGGAGAAGAAAGAATGAAAACGGTTTGGAAGAAGTGGTGTTTGTGATTTACTTTACAGAAATGAAAGAAAGAAATAAAAGAGTTACTTACCTTCTTTTCGACAAATGCTTACCTCGAGATCTTAGCTACGAAGTTACCTTGAATTAGAGGCATTCAGCGCATAGCCCATAAGATTTGAGTGTTGGTCTTCATCCACATTACATCATCAAGACTACTTCAAGAATGAAATGATACAGAGAGAGACTCTACTCCATCGTCATGAGCTATCGATGGCACTCGCAAAGGCAAGGCTTTTTCGATGCTTCTAGACTCACTTGGAAGACGATTGTACGAAAAAGAAGAGTAAAATAAAAAAGAAGAAGAAGAAGAAGACTAAATAGAAGTACATACACAAAAAGAACATCGATTCGATTCCATTACAATCAAAGAAAAGAAATAAGTCTTACACCGGTGTCACTCCAGCTCAAGCTTCAGTCTTGTTCTTCGATGCAAGTCGATCTCCTCTGAATTACATAAATGAAACCTAAAATTACATAAAAAGAAAGACTAAAAACCTAAACTAAGAAATGAAAACTAAGCTAAATCCTAATCTCTGCATTGGCCCCCCTTTTGCCTTTGAGTGCAGGTATTTATAGGAGAAATGGAGGGGGTAGAGGTGGATATTCAGTTCTGATCTGCTGTTTGTTGGCTTATTGATTGCTGAATATCACTTAACAACTGACAGAATTAGAAATAATGATCAACATAAGAGTTGTAGCTCTGTCAGTCTTCTTTCTGGATCATCTTGAATCATCAGAATTGAGATTCTGTAGCAAAAGTTATGATTCGAATACTAAAATGTATCCAGTCAGAATCTGAATCAAACTTGCTTGATCTTTGCTTCAACCGATCGATTCTGAGAGGATTCTTCTCAACCAGTTTTCAACCTCTTGATTTTTTCCTGATTTACTGAGTGTAAATTAACTCTGATTTAATTCAGAATTTTTGTGGGCTTTGGGCTCATTTCTCTTCATCTCCTTAAAGAATGGGCCTGCAAATAAATTAAACAATTAATTAGGACTATGCAGGCTTTTATTCTATAATAAGTATGAAAATGTGACACTAAATATGCAACATTAGCGATCAATCACACCCCCATACCTATCTTTTGCTCGTCCTCGAGCAAAACAACTAACTTATACTAGAGATTATTAGACCACTTTCGCAGGTCGCGCGATTGCACTGAGCATGTGCAACAAGCCGTTAAACCTCTAGGTTCCCCCTAGAGGACGAGTTTTGTCTCGTGAGGGTTTTCAGCGGATTGCACCCACAAAATCCATAAAGAAAGAGAAATAAAGAGTTAGTATTTTCGAAAAGCATTTTGAAAGAGAAAAATATTTGAAATATGATTGTAAGATCTAAGCAATCTATAAGTTATAGGAAAACTGAATCTTTCATTCCTAAACTTAGTCTCTATTCAAAAATTTGTCATCAATCAAAGTAAGGAGTCAAATTGTACTTCTCATCTACTCTATTACTTTACCCTAAGTCATATGCACCTTGTGAATGTGAAAATTTTGACTAAGGGTTCATTAACTCTAACTCTTATGCCTTATTTATTTATATATACTTTTTTTTTTGTTTTATTCCTCAATTTCATTAGGCTTTCTAATCTGCCCATGTAACGAGCATTCAGTCGGTGACACCCAAACCGGACGGTTTTAGGGCACCAGGTGAGAAAACACCCCTAAGGACTTAAACACTCGAGCAGATAAGGCCACGAAACCAAGGTTTTTTATTTATACGATGCACCCCTTTTAGGCGTGAACACTTATGCTTCATGAGGCATAAATACCCAGCTTAATCAGAGGATACATTTTTTTCTTAAACTTATCTAATCATCTTTCGCATAAATACTAAGGCTTGCTTAGGCCAAAGCACCTAGCTAATCAATAATTAGATTTGTTTATCTTTTTCTTTTTTTTTTTTTCCCAAACTCATCTAATTATCTTTTGCATAAATACTAAGGCTTTCTTAGGCCAAAGCACCTAGCTAATCAATAATTAGATTTGTTTATATATATATATTTTTTATAAGGCATAAGAATCTTTGTTTTGAACCCTAAGTGTGTAAGTGTATGAAGTGTGCATATTTCATTAAGGTAAAGATCAAGACTAAATTACTTTGACAAATTATCTTCCTAACTCTATAAATCAAACAAATAATCTTATTTTGACCAAGTATAAGAAATCCTAATTTGGATTTTCCTATTCCTTAAAATTAACTTAATTTCTTACAAAAATAAGTCAAAATATTGTTTCTATTTTTCAAAAAGTTTTTAAAAGTAAAGAAAAATGTCAATTTTTTTATTATTATTATTATTTTTTATTTTAAAGAAAAAGAAAAGTTATGTTAGACCCTCTCCCACACCTGTCTCATGCATTGTCCTCAATGTATGAATTAATGCATAGATGCATGAAAAAGACGATAGGGTAGGAAAGTGTTACCTTAAGGTGGTGGTTCCGGTGGTGGTCTGATTGGTCCACGAAACGCGGCCCAATCAACTTTTCTTGGGTCTCGGAGGAACCCACCGGAAATTACTTTAATATGACCCACTAAAAAGATGTATCCATAAAGGATCTTTATTAAATATTTAACCCCATCTAATTTCCATATTCCATAATTAATTTTGGAGTCAATTTGTCAACCACCTCGTCCCAGAATGGAGTATGAAATGATAGAACGGTTGACTTGGATTCAGGAAGGACAGGAACTAATACCGACTCAGGAAGGTGACTTAAGTCAAGTAAAGGTTCAGGAGTCGGAATAGGTTCAGGAAGTGGTTCCAAGTCAAGAAATTGAAACTCTAGTCCACATGTATTTTCTAACAATGGAATGTGACTTAATGTGGGTGATTCCAGTTCAGGAATGATAGGTGGAGGAATCAAAACTGACTCTAGAATATTATTCAAGTTTGGTAATAAAACAGGAGTCAATATTGATTCTGAAAGTTGAACTGGATCACATATGTGAGAATCTAGGTCACATATCTCATTGAGTTCAATATCAAAAATTGGAGAACTTGCCAATTTATCCATGGGATTTTCAAAATTGTAAAGTTGGTCAAGTTCAACATGATCCTCAAAGATGGGTGATTCAATTTCTTTATGAATTGGTACAGGATCCAATGTTGACTCCGGGAAAAGATTGAAGTCAGGTGAAGATATCGGAGTCATAATCGAATCAGGAAATAGAATTGAATCATTAAGTTGGGGTTCAGGATCATCATCATTTTCAAGTTTTATTTCAGGAAAAGGAAAACTAGCCAAACTATCAATATCATTTGGAGTTTGGGTAAGTTCACATGGTTGTTCTGAAATAGAATCTTGATTTCCAAAACTACGTGACTCATCGACTCTAACAGAATGGTTAGTGACATCAGGACGATGGGAACGTAGTGATTCGACCATCATATCTATGTCACGATTACGAGTGTTTTGAGCTGAGTCATGGATTCAAGCATCTCTTCATAGGTGATATGTTCATTGTTTTGATGAAAAGATGAAGAATTGTCTTGGAAGTGGTAGTGAAATTGTGAGTCCATCAGATCTTGGGATTTGTGTTTGGACTCACGCATACTCATTTCCAAAATTGATGGTTTCTTATTTTGGACGGGTGGAACTGAGTATGACTCGTGAAAATATTGTGGACTAGGTGGAGAAGGAGGACAAGGTGATTGGAAATTATGCTCGGGGGAGGTGAATCCCCACTGACTCGGTGAAGAGTTGAAGTCATTATGGAAATTATAGTTATTAGATGGGGGGTATGGGTCATATTGATTCGGATAAGACCAATCCGGCATACTAGGTTGGTCAAAGTTATGATATGCCGGGTTGGTAATATCCGAAAATGAAGTCGGTGTGTAATATGGATTATTATTGTAGTTGAAAAAATTATTATTATAGTCCATATCACACAATAGAATACAAACAAAGAAAAACAAACAAATAAACAAACAAAAAAAAATTCTAGCCTAAGTTAGGGTAGACTTAGGACCTAGACGACTCCTAACTGGTTAGACTGTCCACGGGAGGTCTAATGTAGACTTTAACCACAAGCTAATCAGCCAGGTCAGGGCAAGGTTGGTGGGAGGTTTTCCGTCAAAGACGTTCCTTAATTAAATAACCACCAACCTTCGGGCTTTCGGCCCTCAATCCCTTTCCTAGACACTGATTTTGCAGGAGTTAGATTCCAACATTTTTTTCCCTTAGGATAATCTCCTAATTGAGTCCGAGATGTCCCTAGGGCCAACGTCTACTCATTTTAAGTTAGGCTTGGGTTAGTGAGTGCTTGGAGATGGTTTTTGGGCTAAGGAAGGGTGATCAAATCCCCACCTTATCTTGATTTGGGTTTTGCCCTTAGAATTGATTCGTGCCTGTGTGCAAGATAAAGGAAAGTAGCATTCAAAAGCAAAATCACCCAAGAATGTTTCCTAAACTATATGCTATGCATACATACCTTGTCTCCAGCTCTCTTCAACAGTAAAGTAAAAGAATTGAAAAGACTTGTGCCTAGAATACAAATGTCTAATCAATTTTTAACTTTCAACGAATCTTTTACTGTTGATTATTAGCAGGCTTATGTTATGACATATAAGAAAAATTAAAGTTGCAGCAAACTAGAATTTGTAAACTAAGCAGCCCTGCAAAAAGCTGTTAGTAGTCAACTCGTCCTTGCCGCGGATCCGCGGCTTTTGCCGTGAAAATGCGGCAATTCAGAGGGCCCTTGGTCTCTGCTTTTTGGAGCAGAGGCCCAAGGCCACTTGTATGTCACTGCAATAATAATTTTCTGCTTTGCTTGCCCTGTAACCTGCAACAGAGAAGAAAATTCGTTTAGTTCTAAAAAAATTGCAATAAAAATTCAGATTTCAATAAAAACCGTTTTACCTCCCCGGCAACGGCGCCAAAATTTTATTGAGGCTAAACCTGCACAAAAAATACGAGATTATAGAACTTAAGAAAGGAATGTACAAGTGCTCAATTCTTCCGCTATAGCAAGTGGCTATGCGGGTCGTGATCCACAAGGAGGGTTTGCGATGGAAGCTTTTACGATTCTTTATTGAAATCGTTAAGAAAACAAAAGAAAGTTCTTCTCTGTTTTTAAAGTTAAGAAAATGGAAAAGAAAGTTGTTAAAGTTAAGAAGAAAGCGGGAGATGAAGAAGGTGGAAAATCAGAAAACGATAAAAAGCGACGATGTACAAATGGAATGAGTGGAGAAGAAAGAATGAAAACGGTTTGGAAGAAGTGGTGTTTGTGATTTACTTTACAGAAATGAAAGAAAGAAATAAAAGAGTTACTTACCTTCTTTTCGACAAATGCTTACCTCGAGATCTTAGCTACGAAGTTACCTTGAATTAGAGGCATTCAGCGCATAGCCCATAAGATTTGAGTGTTGGTCTTCATCCACATTACATCATCAAGACTACTTCAAGAATGAAATGATACAGAGAGAGACTCTACTCCATCGTCATGAGCTATCGATGGCACTCGCAAAGGCAAGGCTTTTTCGATGCTTCTAGACTCACTTGGAAGACGATTGTACGAAAAAGAAGAGTAAAATAAAAAAGAAGAAGAAGAAGAAGACTAAATAGAAGTACATACACAAAAAGAACATCGATTCGATTCCATTACAATCAAAGAAAAGAAATAAGTCTTACACCGGTGTCACTCCAGCTCAAGCTTCAGTCTTGTTCTTCGATGCAAGTCGATCTCCTCTGAATTACATAAATGAAACCTAAAATTACATAAAAAGAAAGACTAAAAACCTAAACTAAGAAATGAAAACTAAGCTAAATCCTAATCTCTGCATTGGCCCCCCTTTTGCCTTTGAGTGCAGGTATTTATAGGAGAAATGGAGGGGGTAGAGGTGGATATTCAGTTCTGATCTGCTGTTTGTTGGCTTGTTGATTGCTGAATATCACTTAACAACTGACAGAATTAGAAATAATGATCAACATAAGAGTTGTAGATCTGTCAGTCTGCTTTCTGGATCATCTTGAATCATCAGAATTGAGATTCTGTAGCAAAAGTTATGATTCGAATACTAAAATGTATCCAGTCAGAATCTGAATCAAACTTGCTTGATCTTTGCTTCAACCGATCGATTCTGAGAGGATTCTTCTCAACCAGTTTTCAACCTCTTGATTTTTTCCTGATTTACTGAGTGTAAATTAACTCTGATTTAATTCAGAATTTTGTGGGCTTTGGGCTCATTTCTCTTCATCTCCTTAAAGAATGGGCCTGCAAATAAATTAAACAATTAATTAGGACTATGCAGGCTTTTATTCTATAATAAGTATGAAAATGTGACACTAAATATGCAACATTAGCGATCAATCACGTACTTGAGGTCATCAGTGAAGATTTCTGTATCTCTCAACTATTGGTATCATAGTAAGTATGATATCCCGAGTTATGCACGCAATAATAGGTATCGAGCATATCAATTTTGTCACAACAAATTGTATCAAAGCTAATGGTGTTCGTTCAAAATTCGAGTGCTCTAGATGAAGAAGAAGATATCAAGTCGATGGAGTTCGGCTGAGGCATCAAGATGAAAAAGATAACAAGAAAGTCCAGCTTTGTTCGAAGATAAAGATCAATGAGTTTTAGAGTATATTGATCAACGTGGAGTCGTCAAGGCTCAATGATGCTCAAATCTGAACATGGTAGACGTGGAGGTGATGATGGATCATCGCCAATGGTGGACGACAAGACGATCTTAATTAGCTCACGAAGGCATCGCACAAGGCTGAAATCACTTAGAGATGGGTTAATAGGTGACTAGCTAATCTAATGGTGAATTAATGCGGAATTAAAAACTCTTTATGCAAACTACAAATACTAATCACAACACACTATGTATAACACAAGAGTGTAGCCGAATTCCCCGTGAAGGGCTCTGGACTAACTCCTCAAGATTCCTCTAGATAAGAGTTGAGGTGCCGCTTTGGCTCTCTTGGTTGAATACAAGTGTGGGCAAACAATCCCCAAGCATATAACAATTTAAGCACAAGATATATCGAGCATATGAATATAAGCAATAAGAGCATGCAAGATATAAAGATAAGTGAGAGATAGAGAGAGCAATCACAAACACGGGATATTTGTTTCGAGAGCAATTGCAAACACGGGATATTGACGTCGTTTGATGTTGTGTCTCGTCAGTAGCTTTCTCATACTGCTTTAAGTATGATTTTTCGGATCGAGCACCTATCGGCTGAGGTACATTAGCCTGTGTCGTGCAAGCGTGCTTTTCTCCTTCAGAATCACTGAGGGAAGCTGACGTAAGATTGTCATCGTCTAGCAGGATGGAGATGGCATTGCAAGATTTGCCCCTCGACTTGGACTTCTTTGAATCCCACTGTACGTCTTGGACAAGGTCTGGGTGTATCCACATGACTTCTCCTGTCTCCAATGTCAAGGGAACAAGACCTCTATTATCCTGAGTTTTAGCTGCAGGATGTTTGACTTCCAGCCGTGGCGCAGGGACTGGATAAGTCCCGTCAGGAACTGTGACCTTTGGGGTGTTGCCGAACTCGAGGGTCACCATATTGGCGGTGACTTTCTTCTGCTCTGCCTTCAGTGTCAGGACCCTGCGTCGATCAAGGCTTGAATTCTGTCCTTGAGGACATAGCACTTGTCGGTAGAATGATGAATCATCCTGTGGTAGAGATAGTATTTGGGGTCATTCGTGCGTCCTATTTCATTGGGACGCCGAGCCTCTGGTAGCTTCATTTTATTCCCTTTGTGGAGCAAATGGAATATTGTGACGACCTGATCGTCTCTGAAGGAGTACTGTTTTGGAGGGAACTTGGACTCCTGATTATTGAAGCCGCTCTTCTTGGCCTTCGACTGTACGTCCTCGGACAATTCAACGGACATAGTCTCCTTCCCTTTAGCTTGAGAAGACTGCGCTATGTCGCTACGTCCTTTGTTGTTCATACTCCATTTGCCTTTAGGGGTAGAGGGTTCGAACTTTTTAGCTGACTTTTCGGCTATCTCAGCTTGTTCGACCAGTTCTTTCCAGGTATGGGCTTTGACAGCCCCCATGCGAACCTCTACTTGGTCTAAGAAGTTGTGCCTTCACGTCTCTAAGAGCATGGGTAATGGCATCCCTGCTGGGCACATCAAAGACAAGTTTCTGAATCGCTCAATATAGTCACGGACAGATTCGCCCTTCTTCTGCACGGTGGAGAGGATCTTGTCCATGGTTACCTCGGTATCGTCCTCATAGAAACGAGAAAGGAATCGGGTTTCCAGGTCGATCCAAGAATTGACAGAGCCCGGAGGGAGATTTCGGAACCAATCAAATGCTACTTCCTTTAAGGTACCAATGAACAGCCTAGCCATGATAGCATCATTGTCTATAACATTACCGGTCTGAGACCGAAAATAGTAGATGTGCTGGTTTGGCGAGCTCTTTCCATCATAGGTATGCAATGTTGGTGGTTTGAACTTCGGTGGGTATGGTACTGAATCCCATTCCAACGGGTAAGGACGGACTGTCCCCACTTTCTTTAACTCACCCTCTGAGCTAGGGATGCGATTTGAGCTTGAAGGCCCTTAAGGACTTCAGTGTCTAAAGAAGACCCCTCCTTGGACTTTTCCGTCTTCGGCTGGTCATTGCTAAGATGTTCTTCCTCGTCATGGTTACTCCCGGTATCATTGTTATTCCGGTTATTAAGGAGTTGAGCGAGCATCTGTTGAATGTTGTCCAGAGCTTCTTGCTGAGTTTTGAAAGTTTGCTCCTGAGTTTCCAAACGTCGACGAAGGTCTTTATTGCCATTATCAGTCATGTTTACTGATGCTCTGTCTGTTCGCACCGAGCTGACTGTCGCCGAAGAAGCATACCCGCTGTCTTTATCTTCTTCATCAGATGATTGGACTGATCTTCTCCTTGGTTTTGGCGAGGCTACTGCCGTTGAGGGAGAAGGCTGTTCATAACTGTAGGGCATCGCAACCCTAGATCTGGTGTTTTGAAAAACACCCTCTTCATGCACCAAGACTTCGCCTAAGCCTGGGCTGTAATCTGGATCTGGGGAGCTGTAGGGAGTGTCGTCGGACGCTTGTCTGCCCCTGCGCAGCTCTTGTCCTCTCCCGGTCATGTTGACGGATGCAGAGGGTACGTCTCGTGAGACGCTCCTTTATGATGTTTCACCGGGGCTTGTACCGACAGCCGATCAAAAACTGATCGTCGGCCTGGAGAAGTGGCGAGGCTTGGTCCTAGCCGACAATGGACTGAGTGGACGGTCACCAGCTGACATCCCACTTGTTGACAACAGGGGGAAGTAGTTCGAAAAGATTTCGACTTCCGTTTGTTTGTCAAGAATTCCCGCAAGTCAGACCCATTTGGGCTTAAACGATCCAGCGCAGAAGCTCTTTTGGATCGCGCATAGGACGATGTCCTGCTCCTTTTATCACCGCAGAGGGGATTAGCACAGAGTAGTGCTTCAGTTCTAACTTTGCGGCTAAGAACCTTGGAAACGCCCTTGGGCGCTGAAGCTGCATAAGCAACGCTATCAGCACTTAGGGACAATCCCTTAGCTCCGCCACAAGGCATGAGCTTAGCGCTTGACGAACCGGAGGGCGGAGCACGCTGTGGTGCTTTATCCGCTGTGCTGCTGCGAAGGCGATTGGCCTTAGATAGTGCTTCGGTTTTAACCTCGCAGCTAAAAGCTTTGGAAACACCCTTGGGCGCTGAAGCTGCATAAGCAACGCTATCAGAACTTAGGGACAATCCCTTAACTCCGCTGCGAAGAGCGAACGAAGCACGCTGTTGTGCTTTGAATTGGGCTTCGCGGCTATGGACGCCGCGCGTACGCTGTGGTACAGTAGCTTCGCTCGTGAGAACGAGGCTGGCGCGAGACGCTACTGATCTTGAATTGGGCGAAGGTACTGTCGCCCTTGTATCTTCGCGGCTAGCAGAATTGTTGGAGCAGGCAGGCATCTTGCCTTTTTCTTCGCGCGAGAGACGCACTTCTGGCGTAACTACGCCTGAGGCTTTGCCCAGAGCCTTCTGTTTTGGCCTCCACATCTGCTTTGACAATGGAGACTTAGGTTCGCAAGGAACCTGACTAGCCACACGCGAGGCTGAGGGGTGTTGGCAGAATTCTGCTCCTAGTTTCTGTTCTGAAACCTTGGTCATGGAGACCTTTCTATGCTTCCGTGCATGAAGCATTAGACCACCCCCAGAGAGGACTTCTTCAAATTTTTCTTGGTCGAAGTGAACGACCAGGTTTTCAAAAGTGGTAGACTTGGACTGCGGGCGTGCTTCCTTGTTGCGCCAGAGAACCGCAGTAGGCTCGCAGGGAGCCTTATCTGTCTCCGCAGAGACTTGCATTGAAGATTTAGCCAGAGAGGCTCTGACTGCACCGGCTTTTCCGAATTCAGAGATAGACCTGAAGATCTGTTCGTCGCATTGTGACACTTGATTCTCAGCAGTGGATAATATCATCCCCAGCGGAGTCGCCATCTTGTTTTTCATTGATTTGCAAAGGGGAAAACTTACAAAAAAAGGGGTCGAGGAGCTAAATTACAAGTATTCTAAAAAAGATTACAAGTAGATCTCCTCGGAGATTCTGGAGAAGTGTGCCGATAGGAGTCTGGTCAGCGCGCGACCACTTTGTCCCTTTGACGATGCGGGCGATGGGATTCCCTTCTCGCCTGGTTCGGGGAATCAGAGAACAGAAGGTTGGTAGAACCCTCTTGTTACTTCTCAAAACCGCCTTCGCTTAGGAATTCCTTCTCGCCTGGTTTCGGAGATTCCTTGAGAAGAAGGGAGGTATTAGGGTATCAGCACCCTGATTAGAGAAGCAGCTCTCTAAAAGTCTCTGAATTCAAGAGAATAGATCTCTGTTTGTACGCGCGATGCGTCCTCTCGAGAAGTCTGCCGTCTCTTCCCGTGAAGTCGTCCAG
Source organism: Agave tequilana (assembly GCA_038442645.1). Classification (NCBI taxonomy): domain Eukaryota; kingdom Viridiplantae; phylum Streptophyta; class Magnoliopsida; order Asparagales; family Asparagaceae; genus Agave; species Agave tequilana. The sequence continues at coordinate 275,951 of JAVJIF010032704.1, forward strand.
AAGAAGTCTTTGCGTGTGTGGGAGGTCTTCGTGCGCTCCTCTCTCCTTGTGCCCCTGGTGGGCTATTTATAGGGAGAGCAAGGGTATAATTGTCCCTTGAAAATATAGAAACAGATTGAATTGAATCTGTTTAAATCTGAAAAGTAGCCTTGCTGCGAGGCTAAGATCAGCTTCTGCGAAGCTAGAAGTAGCAGGTCAGTTAATCCTCTTGATCTGTTTTGATTCTTTTCATATAGTTGGAAGATCTCCCCTGATCCTCTTACTCGTTTTAGGAGAGTCAAGAGATTATGGCAATCAACTGCCAAATTTAATCTCAGATTTGATCCTGATTCGATTTGATCTCAATCCTGATTAGATTTGATCTCATCTGGAGATTTAATTGGTCAAAGGTTGACCATAGCAGACCCGCAGTGGCGCTGCCCGCATCGAGCTCGCAGCGGAGCTGGAAGGCGCATGTGACGAAGTCAGAAGACAGCTTTTCAGCGGAGCTAGATATCGTCTATGGCGAAGCTACCAAACATCCTTCTGCGCAGTTGCGTGTGACTTCAAGCGAAGTTACCTCTCTCTGCGGAGTTAACTGAGCACTTTAGGCGAAGCTATAAGTTAGCTTCCTGACGGAGCTGCGAATGACTTCAAGGCGAAGTTGGATGATCTTAGCCTCTTAGGCAAGGCTATCCCTTTTGGGCTCATGTGATGCTAAGTGCTAGCATCTTAGACATGCTGAGGTCTGTTTAGAGACAATCCGGGCTTACTGTCTGCTTCACTAGATCAGTAGAGTCCAAGTTGCTTCCTTGTCCCTCGGAGATGGGTGAAAACTGGTCGTCAGCTTATCTGTCACTTGTCTTTGTAAATGTCAACAAGTACAGAACTGGTCGTCAGCTTGTCTATCGCTTGTCTTTTGTAAATGTCAACAAGTTTAGACATTGTTCGGACCAATCAGCCTATCTTTCACTTGTCTTTTGTAAATGTCAACAAGTTTAGACATTGTTCAGGCCAGTCAGAATCTTGTCTTTTTTAAAGTGTCAACAATGATATGTTTAGAGTTTATAGTAGTTGTCAGGTATCTGTATCAGTTACCAGTTGTTAGTGGGACCATTGTGTTTGTGGCTATATCTCCAGTATCCTATTTTAGATGTTAGATATTAGTTGTCAGCTACTCAGTTGTCAGATATCAGTTATCAGTTATCAGATTATTAGCTATTATTAACATCACTAGTTGTTGGAGATATCAGTTACTCTTTAATAATAAATCTCATTAATTGCTTATTAATAAAAGACACCATAACCCGGGGAACAGAGGTAATTACCTAATGATGCATGTCGTGCATTTGGAAGGACTTATTATGGTACCGAATTGTGGGTTCCAACCATGGAGAACCAAGGTAGTATTGGCTACCTATTTAGTTGTCAGTTGTCAAGGCTATGCCCGGATTACTGCGCCACACTAGTTGTCTTTTCGTGTGGGGTTGTGGTCTTCAGATATTAAAGCCTTGCGGCTTGTCCTGGTTCAGCGCTAGGGGTGTTAGACCGTGGTACCGGGCATGCACGGTACCCTTCCAAAACACATGCACTATATTGGCAGGCAGTTACAACAACGATAACTTTGCTTGATATGGGGGAAAACGGTTGTGGTATGGGACACAGCTAAGTACTACATTAGCTAGGCTAATAACAACCAACCAGACTAGTGACATATGCTAGGTTACACATCTTGATATCAGCTATTAGTTTACAGTTGTAATAGTTGCCTTATATCTTCAATCATATTGTTCTCGGTTATCCTTCAGTTGTCTGCTTATCATGTTATTTAGTTATCTTATATCTGCAGTTATCTTGTTATTATTCTGTACACATTATTTATATGCACGAGCTCTCCCCTTTACACACACACACTCACCAGGTCACTTTCTGACGACCCTGGATTTGCACGTCCAGATATTGGATTCTTTGTTTCTATTGTTCAGGTGTTCGATGAGACTGTACGCTTCGCGAAGAGCTGGAGCTTCTCCCTATTCGATTTTCGGTATTCTTATCTTGCTTGCCTTCATATTATTTCCCGATTCTCGTTATATCAGATTCTATTGTTATTCCAGTCTTTATTTATGTGATATCATGCGTGGATGCTTATATGTGATACTATAGTAATCATGATTTATTACAGTTGGTATTTATAGCTTGTTTCGGGTTACTTAAGGCTTAGCACGTATACGTGAGGTATTTTTCTTGCGTATATGCGTCGCCGACTCTCTTCGCGTCTCCGCTTCAGTGTATTTTGGGAAGCGGGGCGTGACATACATACATACATACATACATACATACATACATACATATATATATATATATATATATATATATATATATATATATATAATATATATATATATATATATGGAGAGAGAGAGAGAGAGAGAGAGAGAGAGAGAGAGAGAGAGAGAGGAAAGGATGAAGATGGAGTGTAGGCGGTGGTGCGAAGGGCATATGCACATGCATGAGTTAGGTTAGCAGCAAGAGGAAAAGCATGGGGAGGAAGAGAAATGAGGGAAAAGAAAAAAATAAAGAAATTGGGCTGGACCTCTTGGGTTTAGTTCAAAGAAAATGAGAGAAAAAGACAGGGAAACAGAGAGTGGGCCGGGCTCATATGTATGGGCTAATAATATTAAAAATAATTATAACTTATTATTATTGTCATTATTTTGATCATTAATTACTATTATAAAATAGGAATATTACATATTCACACACATCACAAATATTTTATAACAATATTTCTGACCTGATATATTTTTCAATGAATAAGTTTCCTGTATAAAATTTATTTAACAATATTGTTTATACATGCATATTCTCCAAAAAATAAATAAATACACATGCATGTATTTGTAAAATATATAATTTATTTATTTGAAATACATATTTTACATAACAAAATATTTACTCAATATGAGGAATAATATAATATATTATTAACATAATTTCTTACAACATAGACAATTTAATTAATTATATAATTATAAGTATTATTGGATAAATATAAATATTTATATAATCATTTTAAATCTTTCAAAATTTCATTAAACTGATCAGTTCTACCACTTGCTTTAGCCCCTGCTAATAGCGGGGGTACTTCCTAGTTCCTAATAATGGTCAGAATTATTCCTGTTCACAAATGTGTTGCATGCTTGTCATGAAACTTCATGGAAAGAATAAATTATTCAACCAAGAGAAATTAACGTGGTTCTTGCTTAGAGGTCAACCTATACAAATCTAGTCCAATTTCCCTTGAGAATAATTGTGGGGTTCAAAACCATCAGTTTGCATTTAAAAAGGGCAAACTGTTCTTCGAGACAAGCAAAAAAAAATATCAAAACAAATCAAGTATGGTTTCTGTTAATTCCTTGGTCCGCTATCTTCTCGTTGCTATACTGTTTGCTGCCTTGTGTGTCTTGCAATTTGAACTCGTGAATGGAGGTAGGATGGGTTCATGCCATTAGTTTTGTTTTTTTCCCTTTTCTTTTCTTCCTTGAAAAAGGAAATAATAACTTTTTATTTCATATTAGTTTGACAAGAAGCTGGTAAAGGATTTGCAGTCCTCCCGTTTATCTTTGAGATGATTCTTAGTTAAGCTAAAACTACAAAACTGAAATGTTATCTTGACATCAGTTTTTGCAATTTTTTTTTTATAGTTTTATACTCGTGCCCTTTTCTATTTCTGACATGAATTCTTCTGTGTTTTTCTTGTGAGTGGAAAATATGCAGTTTCTCATTTTCTTCTATTATTGTCTACAGATGCGAAGGTGAGGGAGCTGGGAGATAGGCCGGGATACCCCCTCCCTCTCCTGCTCATAACTGCGAACTAAAGCCTGGCATATGCCCTCCTTGAAATTTTGAGACAAGCCAATTTTATTTGTAGTTGCGATGAGAATCTCAATAAACTCATCATACATATTTTATATTATGTGCTCTTCTTGCCCCCTCAATTCTGCATCTTGTTCTATGTTGATCACTAGACGTTGTGTAACAATAAGATAGTTGAGGGCGCCCTGGATAATCCAGGAGCACAATGAAGGAGAGTTTTTTTATTATTACTACTTTCTTAATGTATGTCTTGTGTGTTAATCAAAGGGAAAAAAAAAAAATATTATTATTACAAATTTTTTTTCCCCGTTCTTGCATGTTGGAATGAATCAGTTTGCATAGTAAGTAATTTCTGATCAGCAGTCGTCATCTAAAGCTATAATGAGTGTTTTAATTTGAACAATAAAACAATCAAACTCCTCACTAATTAGTGAATTTATTAGTAATCAACCAGTAAATAAGGTTTCATTGCATTTCGCCCAAAAAAAAAGAAAAGAGGAAAAGGAAAAAAGAAAAGAAACGAAAAAATGGCACAAAACTTTTGTAATCAATTGGTCAGGCAAACTAGCAAGTGTTTTATAGCATACTAGTAAAGAAGTCATTACAAGCCATTACAAGCATTTACAATCTGCTACTTCTCACAGTGTTCACTCATACACCATTGGGATTGGGCCTAATTGCAAGTCCAATTGGCTTCATAATTGCTAATCTTTTGATTGGTTTAATTACAGTTGAAAATCTGATTGTAAACCCATTCGCACATACCTGGCCCTTACATAGCCCAACTGTAATAAATATTACATTTTTGTTGGTCAATTTTGCAAGTTGGGGAGAGAAGCTTTCTCAGGCTTTTCCTTCCTTATTTGGTCAAATCCTGTGACTATCACAGCCTCCCTTGATTCCCCCAGCTTCTCCTATCAATTTGTGGTCGCGCTCCCATTATCCATAGGAGATCGTTTCACACTCTCTGAGGCCATAATAGAGATCCCATAGTTTGAATTTAGATCTTCAATAATGAGGGTTTCAAGGAGACTTGGCTATCATATATTACAAGGAAATTGTTCAATGCTTTCCACACCTGAGTTGTGTAGCTGTGGGCGACTGAGAAGCTGACATAGGAGCAATCTCTCAGATCAAAGAGTTCCCATCTTAAAATTTCAAAGTTAAGGTAATAGTTCTTGCTAGATTTTTACTATAAAGGTTTTTGTTAATTTGGGCTTCACAATTTTAATGCTTTGTTAGAAAAAATTGAACTTCTTAGATATTGTGTGTTTTCATTAAAAATATGAAGCATTATTGTCTTTTTCCCCTCTTTTTTAGATTTTCTATTTTTCTTTTATTAAATGGCGATGATCATTTAAGTTTCTTTATGATCTCATCCCATTTTAAACAAATGCTATCATTTATTTGCAATATTAGTATTTTTGATTGATAAATACAATACTGAAATGCTAATTTGATGGTTTCATGGCTAGATCATTACAATTTGCATGTATAATTCGCTACTTATTGATTGAAAATATAATTTCCATGTACAATTTCTTATTCTATGGTTATGTGATAAATATATGGACTGAAAATACAATTTTCATGTATAATTTATGATTCTAAGGTTATGTATTAAATATATGGACTAAAAACAACATGTTCATGTAACAATTTCCATAATGATTCATAGTTACTTTTTGACCAAAGTGAAGCTTGTTTAAGATTCATGTGCTATTTGAAATTTCTATATAAGCGTTAACTTTCTCATTAGTTATGTAATATTCTACCAAAATGTTCTTTGCTTGCCTTTGTCATAAACCAAATGTTATGTACTGTTTACTTTTTAATGTATATGAAGTCTACTCTCTTGTTTCAAAGCTTCTCCAAAAGATTTTCTTTAAAAAAAAACTAATTTTTTTTTTGCCTGATCTAATTTGTTTGTCAAATGTGCAGGTGGTATCCTTTTATGATCCTTCACTATCTTTTTTGATGATTTCAACTATAATAGGTTCTCTTCTAATTAATAAAACTCGTGCTAAAATTTGAAGAGTTCAATCTAACTTTCCTTCTACGGGTGGTTCTTATGATCTAACGGGATCATCTTATTTTAACAATTGCTATTTTTTTTGTAACATTAATATTGTTGGTCTAACAATACAACCACTCATACTTTGATGATCCATAACTTATGTAGTTAAAGAATAATGATCTTGAAGTGATTTTAATGTCTACAAGTTATTTAAGATCACATCGTAGAGCTCAACTTCAACAAGTGCATTAGAATATCTCAAGTTGATGATCGAAGTTCAAGAAGTCAAGTTCAAGTCAAAGGGATTTTGTTTCAATTGAAAAGAATTTATGCTCGTATGTTTGAAGTTTGTTAAAGATTTAGATTACATAATTGATGGTTCAAGCTTGTTTCTGAACACACACAAGTTTCACTTGTGGTTTGATGCATTTTTAGAAGTGTGTGTGTGCGCGCGCGCGTGTGTGTTTAATATACATATGAGGTATTTTATTTTAGCAACCTATGTCAAACCGTAATTAGAAAAAACTCACTCACAAAATTTAGTTCGCTTCAACCACCACCTTTTTAAAGAAAGGACGCATGCGGTGACAAAACTTAAATTTCTCCTACAGTTTAAGTTGAGGACTGTGACCACCCATAGTTTAAGCTGAGGATTGTGACCATGATGCCCTATTTTTGAGTCTTTATTAAGACTGCAAACCATGACGTAGTTCTCACCAAAATGCATTTTTTTTAGTCTTTATTAAGAATGTAATCTGACCACAATCCTAAAAAAAAAACACAATTTTTCAACCTATTTTGGGACTGTGACAATGATCGCAGTTCTCACAAAATGCCCTAATTTTCAATTAATATAAGGACTGTGACCCTAGTCGCAATCTTTAATAAAGGACTGCGACCATACTTGCAATCCTCACAGAGGACTGCGATCATAAGTCGCGGTCTTTATATCAGCAGATCCCCGGTTACCAAATTGAATGATCCCCAATGCTTTCCAGATCTAAGTACCATATCGATCACAAACACAAATAAAACTCATCACGAGTATAAACAAACGAGATCTACAAAAGGTTGATCCCACAAAAAATTATTCCAGGGCTCAGCCCCCTGGAGCCTCCTGGAGGGACTTATCGTCTCCTTCCAACCCCCACGTTTATGTTACTGCGAAGATCGATCCGTGAATTACTCTGTATTGAGGTAAGAGTTGAGGGGAGAGCAATGTCCGGGACAATGGGAAAGGGTAAAAGAGAAAATAAAGATATATAAAGAAGTGATAGTTAGGAACAATCAATTTATACTGACGTGGATGAAGTTGTAGAGAATAAAAATAGAGGGTGAGTTTTTTTTTCTAATTTTGAAGGAAAGTTAGCTGTAGCAAATTTTTCCTATATGTGTGTATATGGTGGACAAAAATCGGCTTACCGTAGATCGAGCTTACCACAAGCGATTCGAGGCGCTCCCAAAGTGATACCTATCAGAATATATTGAAAAAGACATCTTTCAGATTAGGAGCACTAGTGTGGTTCTGTTCTAAGACCCGGGCATGAGAATCAGTAGGTGAAATAACAGGAAGGACCAACAGAGGAAGCTGCCGGGGTGATGAAGGGTAGACTAGCACAGGAAACAGCTAGTGGATGGATGCACCAGCACAGAGATCTGCTAGTGTAGTGGATAGATAAGCACAAGGAACTGCTAGTCTAATAGTGTATGTATGTACTCTGAGGATTAAGAAAGTAATCTTCCTCACCTTAAAGAAGAAGGATCATATATATACCTGACAAGGATGCTGGTGTGGAATTGATGGACTGTTGTAAGTGCACGATCTGCACGAGCTGAATTTGTTATAACAGCTATGATTAATGGCGTTGATTGGTTGGAATTGTAAGCCAGAGAATCTGCTACTGTATATAACTATCCGCACTGAAAGGAGGGTTATACGTCATGAACGTGGGAAGAATAGAGTGGAGTAATGGTGGGCAGAGATCTCAGTGGACTGATGTTTGGAGCTTCTAACTTAGAGTTGGAGACTTTTGGAAAGGGAAAGATCTCGGAAAGTTAAGACCTCGGAGGCTCGGGGATGGATTCTGAGATTTGTGGATTTCTTAGGGAAAGCACTCAGTAGCTTGGCACGTGTCATTTCTTGATGTGAGTGAAATGTTGACCACAACAATATACATTACAAAATGAAGTTAAAGTATTGTCTTCTAAAAGATTTTTTAGCAAAAAAATAATTTTAATGAATATTAAATATTAAAAATAAGTTTTATTGTTTGAAATATATTTTGGAATTATTTCGTACATATTAGTTCTCAAAAGATATTAAAAAAAACTTATTTTTGTGTGATTTGTAAGTTAAAATTGATTTAAATAAAGTTTTGAAAAGAATCAGAAATTTTGTATCATTTTCAACAACCTTATATAGGCTCGTAAATAGATACTCAGTGTGCACAATACTAAATTTAAGCTGAATCATTTTCGACAGCTATGCACACATTTTTGACAGCATTTTACAAAGGGATCAATCTGTTGTAGAACTGACTCATTTTTGACAGTTTTCTAAGTATTTTTCTATAAATGTCAAAAACCATTTCGACAGCTCAAATATCATTTTTGACAGTGTTTTACTTAGAGTTTAGTCTATTGCAAAAATATGACACATTTTCGACAGTTTTCTAAGTATTTTTTTCTAATTGTCAAAAATCATTTTTGACGGCTCAAATATTATTTTCAATTGTGTTTTCTAGAGAGTTGGGTTTGTTGCAGAGGTGATTTATTTGATGGGTTTTAGGTATTACAAACAAACTTAGACTTTTAAGGGAGCATGCAACCTAAAACATGATCTGTGTTTTCACAATTGAATCTATAACTATGAACATAAAAAGAATCCTAATATTCTAGTAAATAATTAAAATTACTACAGAAGAAAATAGAATTACATACCTTTTAGTTGTTATAGTAAACAACTAAAATTTTCCCTTCAGATCTCTTGGAAGCAAGCACCACAAATGTCGTGCCTCTGATGGAATCACACCCAACGATCCAAAAATTTAACTAAGTATGGATGAACTATCAAAGAGTTCTTCCAAGAGGAGGAAAAAGGAGGCTAATACTCAAGCCAAGAGGTTGTGAATTAGAATGAATCCCTAAGGCCCTATTTATAGCCTTGGATAACCTCCAGTTTTCTTATCCCACCAATGTGGGACTAATTTCCCAAAGGAAATTTTGTTCTCCTTTTAGTTATACTTATTTTTGAATCTCGAGGGCAACCCAAAAGGACTATGCCGCTATCAATTATAGTTATGACTTAGACACCTAATCCAACAGTCTCCCACTTGGATAAGTCTAATAACTTCCTAATTGATCAGCAAATTGTAGCTTCCAAAAGCCATTGTCGAACTCTGACCTAGTCAGTTTTGTGTCCTAAGATAAGAGATCATATAATCCTTCGTTCCACAAGATATCATTTGAACATGAGACATGGAACATAATCAATCTCTTTGTCCAGTATTTTGTTTCCCGATTTCTGATTTGTAATGACATAGAACTACTAAATGAACACATCAATTTAGTCCTGGTCGGGCCCGACACTATATGTCAACTTCAAATCACCGAGGGGCCCAAAGATATCGCTTTTCCCGTTAGGACAAAAGGAACGAATAAACTTTGACCTATATGCTTGCACCATTTACTCATCAAATCATGCACAACAATGCGTTTTATAACATCAAGTTACTGATGCGTTTACACATTATCAACGCACAACTGACTTGTAAACCACAACTCATATATCTCCATTTAAAGATTATAAGATATTATCGTCTCAGAATTACTCGTGATAAATTCCATGAAGTAATTCTCTGAGCGTGGGTTAATCCAATACTTAAATCTCCATTTCAAAGTACTCACGAACATTGCAGCAATACCATTGCTATGTCTAAAACTCTTTAGACAATCCACAACTCCATTCATGACAGTCTTTATTCACTACTTACTTCCAAAAGTATGATCGACTGTGGAATTCGAACAATCAAATTATTCGGGAAGTAAAAACATGCAAAAATGAAACACAATAATAAACAATTGACAAAAGGTAGTAAACAAACTCATAAATAATTCTCTATTATTTAATCACCAAAAGTCAATCACATTTACTTTGTTATAAGTTTCAAACTAACTATCTAACTGCTAAAACCAACATCATCTCTCAGACCAATGCTCCTAGCATGCTGATTGTGTTTAACCCTACTCAGACCCTTTGTGAGTGGATCTGCAGGATTATCTTCAGATGAAACCCTCCTCACTACAACGAGACCTTCTTCTATCTTGTGTCTGATAAAATGGTATTTTCTGTCAATATGTCTAGATCTGCCATGATCTCTTGGTTCTTTTGTTAATGCAACCGCTCCTTCATTATCACAGAAAATATCCATTGGCTCCTTGATAGTTGGCACAACTCCAAGATCTTCGATGAAGTTTTTCAACCAAATTGCCTCCTTTGATGCTTCGCTTACCGCTATGTACTCTGATTCACAAGTAGAATCAGCCACTGTGTCTTGCTTGGAACTTTTCCAAGTAACTGCTCCTCCGTTTAAGGTAAAGACCCAGCCAGATTGGGAACGGAAGTTGTCTCTATCTGTTTGAAAGCTGGCGTCACTATACCCAGTTACTCTCAATGTATCACAGCCACCAAGTACTAGGACCCAGTCCTTAGTCCTTCGCAGATACTTGAGAATATTCTTAACCGCTACCCAATGAGCTTTACCTGGATTTCCCTGATAACGACTGACCATGCTCAAAGCAAAGGACACATCAGGACGAGTACATGTCATAGCATACATGATAGAACCAACAGCAGAAGCATATGGAATTCTACTCATTTCTGCTATCTCTTCATCTGTACTCGGACTTTGAGTCTTACTCATTTTGGTATTACTCTGGATGGGCAGTTCTCCTTTCTTGGAATTCTCCATACAGAAACGTTTCAGTATTTTATCCAAGTAGGTACTCTGATTAAGTCCAATTAGTCTTTACTCCTGTCCCTTAAAATTCTTATTCCTAGAATGTAGGCAGCCTCTCCTAGATCCTTCATAGCGAAACACTTTCCAAGCCAAGACTTAACATCTTGCAAGGTTGGAATGTCATTTCCTATAAGAAGTATGTCATCAACATACAATACCAGGAAGGTGACTATGCTCCCACTAGCATTGACATATACACAGGACTCATCCTCACTTCTAGAGAAACCAAACTCTTTGACTTTCTCATCGAAGCAAAGATTCCATCTGCGAGACGCTTGTTTTAATCCATAGATGGATTTCTCAAGCTTGCATACTCCATTGGGAAACTTTGCATCCACAAAACCTTCTGGCTGACTCATGTAAACATCCTCAGCCAACTTTCCGTTTAGGAAGGCAGTTTTGACATCCATCTGCCAAATTTCATAGTCATGAAACGCAGCTATGGCTAGCATTATCCTAATGGATTTTATCTTAGCCACTGGTGAGAAGGTCTCATCATAGTCAATCCCTGGGGTTTGAGTAAAGCCTTTCGCCACCAGTCGTGCTTTGAATGTGCTTACATTACCATCCATGTCGATCTTCTTCTTGAAGATCCATTTACAACCAACTGTCTTCCGACCAGGTTGTTGATCAACCAAGTTCCAAACTTGGTTGTCATACATAGACTTGATCTCGCTGTCCATTGCCTCTTTCCATTTGGTTGCCTCAGGGCCTGCCATGGCTTCCTTATAGTTCGTCGGCTCATCCAAATTTACCAGTGTATTGTCACTGATAAACGTGTCTCCATTTGCAGTTATATGGCAACCATAGAACTCAGTTGGCTTGCCAACTCTACTAGAACGCCTAAGAGGTAATGAAGTGTCAATGGGTTCAACTGGAATCTCTTCCTCTGGTTGAACCATAGCGGTTTCAAAGGTTCCTTCATCTGCTGACTCTTGAATTTCTTCAAGGTCAACGGTGCTCCCACTGTCCTCTTTGCATATGAGCTCTCTCTCTCGAAAGACTCCTCTCCGTGCTACAAAGACCACGTTCTCACCAGGTCTGTAGAACAAATATCCAAATGACTTCTTCTGTGGATAGCCGATGAAAACACATCGCTCACTACGAGGTTCAAGCTTGTCGTGAGTTTCTCGTCTAACGAAAACTTCACAACCCCAAACCTTAATATGTGCTAACGAGGGAACCTTTCCTGTCCACATTTCGTGAGGTGTTTTGGCAACCTTCTTTGTTGGAACAAGATTAAGAATGTGGGCGGCAGTTTCTAAGGCATACCCCCAGAATGATATTGGAAGTGAAGCTCGACTCATCATGGAACGCACCATGTCTAACAAGGTTCGATTGCGTCTCTCAGCCACACCATTAAGTTGTGGTGTCCTAGGAGGTGTCAATTGTGAAACTATTCCACATTCTTGAGATAGTCATGAAACTCGATACTAAGATACTCTCCGCCTCTATCTGATCGGAGCATCTTTATCTTCCTGCCTAATTGATTCTCGACTTCTTGTTTAAACTCTTTGAACTTTTCAAAGGTTTCAGACTTATGCTTTATTAAGTAGATATAACCATATCTACTATAATCATCAGTAAAAGTCACATAGAATCGATTAGCATCCCTTGTGGCTGATCTGAAGGGTCCACACACGTCTGTGTGTATGAGATCCAACAAACCTTCACCTCTTTCACAAAATCCAGTGAAAGGTGATTTTGTCATCTTACCAAAAGACAAGATTCGCATGTATCATCTGACCTTAGGTCAAATGATTCCAACACCCCATCCTTTTGGAGTTGAGCCATGCGTTTTTTGTTAATGTGTCCAAGACGGCAATGCCACAAGCACGCTTTGTCTACACCATTAGACGAATCAATTTGAAATACACTATTACCTAAGTTGTCTACACACATCACAGTTTCATACACACCATCACAAGGTAAAGCTTCAAAATAAAAAATGCCATTTTTATAAGCAGAAATAGAACCATTCTCATCATTAAAAGAATATCTAAAACCTTGTTTGAACAATGCATGAAAAGAGATAATGTTTCGTGTCATTTCTGACGAGTAGCAACAATTCAATAAATCTAAATTAACACCATTATTAAGCACTAGACTATAAACTCCAATCTTGGTGACAGGTGAAGATCGCCTATTCCCCATGATCAAGTTCATTCTACCATGCTCCACATCCTCACTTTTTCTTAGTCCCTGCAATACAGAGCAAATGTGAAACCCACATCCTGTATCAAGGACCCAAGAATCAGAAGATGTTGCGTTAATAGACGAAATAGTGTATATACCTGCAGTAGATGGTTTTACTTTCCCATCTTTTAAATCTTGCAGATACTTTGGGCAGCTTCGTTTCCAATGTCCTTTGTCGTTGCAATAGAAGCAAGTGGCCTCTTTAGGATCAGAGACAGGGGTAATATCAGAACTGGTTTTTACATGAGACTTTCCCTTCCAGTTTTGCTTGGGAGGACCTTTCCTCCTTTCCCCTTTCCTTGCCCAATGGCCAGAACGGTAGTATTAGCAGGAGTGGGGGGATCACTCTTTCCCTTCATCCCAGTTTCAGCTGTCCTCAGGAGGTTGTGCAATTGAGCCAATGTGGTCTCATTGTTGTTCAAATGATAGGTCAAGATGAACTGATCATAACAACTTGGTAATGAGTTCAAGACTATGTCAATAGCCAACTCATCATCAATATGCACATTTAGCCTCACAAGGCGTTCCACGTATCGCTGCATCCTTTGCACGTGGCCGCTGACAGACTCTCCGTCCTTCATCTTGCTTGATATGAGGGACTTTACTATCTCGTACTTTTCCTGACGAGCTCGCTTATGGTACTTTTCCATAAGGTCTTTGTTCATCTCGTACGGCCAGTAATCCTCATAGAATTTTTGCAGTTAAGGAGTCATGGTAGCAACCATGATGCAAGCAACTTTTGTTGCATCCGTGTAGTGCTTCTTATAAGCAGCTAATTCTTCAGGAGTGGCCTTCTCTTCGTCAATTTCAACAAGTTCTTTGTCAAGGACATACTCCTTGTCCTCGAAACGAAGAGCCATTTTGATGTTGCGCATCCAGTCATTGTAGTTGGTGCCATCTAATGTCACCTTTGAGCAGATGTTCAACAAAGAAAAGTTGTGATTGGAGGAGGAGGAACCAGAAGCATCGTTAGGGGCAGACATTTCTAAAAGAAAGGTAGTTTGAGTTAGAAAAAAAAAATAACCCTTAATATAACAACTCAAAATTGAAATATCGAGGCTAGGATCCAACTATGAAATTCACAACTTAGAAAAGGGATGCCGTAATCTAATTGCAAATTTCATACAGGTATGTCTTTTGAGACTCATTGAAACTATTCAATGGCATGTTTAATCTCAGATTATGCTCTTACATTTGTGACTGGGATACCGAGGATCACAAACAAGATGTGAATAACCATGCAAATGTGCTTGGTAACCTTCATGTCATTTATTATCTCAATTGATGTGCTGGTAAACCACACACACTCCATCAACAATAACAATTTATAAGATACCCATTACTGCTCTTTATTAGTCCCTATTAGTGTGCTGGTTAACCACACACGCTCCACTAATGACTTATAAGGTGTAATGTGCAATTTCATGGGTTAGCATACAATTTCACATTTTTCCTTAAAGTAACTAAGATTGGGATTTAAGTAAATTTAGTTACCTTTTATTATCATTATACCTTTAATGAGAATCAATATATATATGGTAAATAAAATTTAGTTACCTTTTATTCTCATTATACCTTTAATGAGAATCAATATATATATGGTAAATAAAATTTAGTTACCTTTTATTATTATTATACCTTTAATGAGAATCAATATATATATGGTAAATAAAACTTAGTTACCTTTTATTCTCATTATACCTTTAATGAGAATCAATATATATATGGTAAATAAAATTTAGTTACCTTTTATTATCATTATACCTTTAATGAGAATCAATATATATGGTAAATAAAATTTAGTTACCTTATCAATTCAACAATTATAGCAAATTCAATTGAAACAAACCTGCTCTGATACCACTGATGGGTTTTAGGTATTACAAACAAACTTAGACTTTTAAGGGAGCATGCAACCTAAAACATGATCTGTGTTTTCACAATTGAATCTATAACTATGAACATAAAAGAATCCTAATATTCTAGTAAATAATTAAAATTACTACAGAAGAAAATAGAATTACATACCTTTTAGTTGTTATAGTAAACAACTAAAATTTTCCCTTCAGATCTCTTGGAAGCAAGCACCACAAATGTCGTGCCTCTGATGGAATCACACCCAACGATCCAAAAATTTAACTAAGTATGGATGAACTATCAAAGAGTTCTTCCAAGAGGAGGAAAAAGGAGGCTAATACTCAAGCCAAGAGGTTGTGAATTAGAATGAATCCCTAAGGCCCTATTTATAGCCTTGGATAACCTCCAGTTTTCTTATCCCACCAATGTGGGACTAATTTCCCAAAGGAAATTTTGTTCTCCTTTTAGTTATACTTATTTTTGAATCTCGAGGGCAACCCAAAAGGACTATGCCGCTATCAATTATAGTTATGACTTAGACACCTAATCCAACATTATTCTCTATATTTTCTCTTTGTAAAATTAGCATAATTGAAAGTGCTTTCGACAGCTAGTGCATAGCTTTCAAAAAATGAATTTCTGAGTTTGAATAATATAGTCGTTTGTTATCGTTACCTATAGAAAATGAAACATCCACTGTCGAGAGCTTTTGGTAGATTTACCTGCTAGTTTCTAATAATGGTAAAATTTTCATTTTGCTATAAAGCTGAGCTTTTGCTAAGTGTTCAACAATGATTTTTTGAGCTATTCATCTACCAATCTCTGAAAGAAAAATTCCTAAATATTACTTGAGCTTTTCTCTACAATTTTTTTAGTTTTTTGCTTTCATTTCTCTAATAGCTATAGGCTATTGTTTGTGAAAGTTTCTGGTGATCTTGTGATCACAAACATTGTTAAATTTTTTGTTATGGTGTGTTAGGATTTTGCCTTATTTTTCAAGAGGAGATGATGGTCTGAGAAAATCCAATTAAGTTGGAGAAGATGATGGCTTAAAGCAGAAGAAACAAATCAAGGTGAAACAGTTTTCTTTTCAGACGACTGTGAGTTTTCTTTTCAGAAGGAGTATGAATAGGATTCAATTCCTATTCAATGAAGATTTGTTTCTAAAAATTAAAAGATTTAGAATCCTTCTAGATCAAGGAAATCAACTTCTAATAGGATTGATCAAGATTCTTTAAGCATCCAATGGCCAAGATCATCTCATAATTCAAATAGGAGTTGTATTGTAAAATCTTATAAATAAAGAATTGTAACCTAGGTTTTGGGTGGAGCAGAGGAGCAGAAAAAAATTGTGATGAACAACAATATAAGGCCCTAAAAGCCAAGAAAGAGAGGAGAAAGGTGAAGGTGCATAGAGAGAAAATATACTTTTGTAATCTAGGCATAGATTCAAGGGGAAGGTGAATACTCTTGTGTCATCAAGAAAAAGGTTAGATCTCTTTGTATCAAATTTATTAATAAATCTCTTTCAAGTTCTCTTCCCGTGGACATAGGTCAAGTTTGGGCCGAATTACGTTAAATTGTATACATTTCTTCTTGTATCTTTTAATATTCACATTGTGTGCTTGAGGTAATCGATCTCATGGCGTGCTTGAGGTCGTCAGCGAGGATCTCTGTATCTCTCAACTATTGATATCATAGTAAGTATGATATCACGGGTATACACGCAATAATTGGTATTGAGCATATCAATTTCGTCACAACAAATGATATCAAAGTGATAGTGTTCGTTCAAGATTCGAGTGCTCTAGATGAAGAAGAAGATGTCAAGTCGATGGAGTTCAGCTGAGGCATCAAGATGAAGAAGACAACAAGAAAGTTCATATTTATTCTAAGGTAAAGATCAATGACTTTTAGAGTATATTGATCAAGGTGGAGTTGTCAAGGCTCAATGATGTTCAAATCTGAACACGATAGACGCGGAGGTGATGATCAGATCATCACCAATGGCGAACAACAAGACGAGCTCAATTAGCTCACGAAGGCATCACACAAGGCATCCCATGGAGTCTCTCTACGACAGCAAGTCAAAGGAAAACAACGGAGGGTGATGAATATAATCAATAGATGAGATTGATCGGAAGGGGATCGTGCGATCGTAGTCGGATTCAAACGATCAAAGTATCGAACCATATGTTTTTCAATTTTTGAATGCAATGGTTGGTGTAGATCAAGGAGATTCTGATGTCTGATACATGTTTTGTACAGGTTGGTTAAAGGAATCGATGGAGATCACGGTAAAAGTTAAGACAGACTAGTCATGACACGGTGAGATTATTGCAGGCATTGGTGGATCATCAGGTTTGAATATCATCAATAGGATAATAAATCTGGCAAACATCAATATAATGGTGAATGGCAGCCCTGATTGATAGAAGGAAGACCTGACAGTGTGCGGCGGGAAGGCCCGGTAAGACATGGCAGTTATATGAAGACGGTAAATTTTAAGGTTAAAATATCGATAGAAGGTGAATCATCACCAAGTGATCAGTGGAAGACCATGGCATGACAAGTCCTTGACAATATTTGTGTAAAGTTGGTAAGACCATAACAGAATTAGAGGCGGATTGCCTCAAGACTGGTGGGGACCCCATGGCCGGGAAGGCGTTTCAAAGCGGAATTGGCTGGTGGTAGCGGTGGTGCAGTGCAGGCAAAGAGAAAGAAATTAAGTTAGGAAGTTTCAATAAAAAGCTTGAAGGGAGCTCATTTCGAGGTGGAGTTTCAAGAAAAATTGTAACGAGTTTAAGAGTTGCAGGATGACTACAGAAAAGGTGCATTCAACGAGGTTTGAGATAACCCAAGGCATGGCGGTGAATTCGCCAAAGGCTCCGGGGAGAGGGGCAAGGTTAAAGATTTCACAATATAGTTACAACCAAGAAAAGAATTAAGGTAGTAATCTAAAATCTTAAGTTGTTTGGCTAAAGGCTTGAAAAGCAAGTCAAGATGGAGATTGATAGGATATTGTCTTATTTTTCAAGAGAAGATGATGGTACAAGAAAATCCAATTGAGTTGGAGAAGAAGCAAATTAAGGTGAAGCAGTTTTCTTTTCAAGCGATTGCGAGTTTTCTTTTTAGGGGGAATATGAATAGGATTTAAATTCCTATTCAATGAAGATTTGTTTCTAAAGATTAAAAGGTCTAGAATCCTTCAAGATCAAGGAGATCAACTCCTAATAGGATTGATCAAGATTCTTCCAGCATCTAATGGCCAAGATCATCTCATAGTCCAAATAGGAGTTGTATTGTAAAATTCTATAAATAAAAATTTTAACCTAGGATTTAGGTGGAGCAGAGGAGCAGAAGAAAGTTGTGGTGAACAATAATGTAAGGCCCTAAAAAGTTAAGAAAGAGAGGAGCAAGGTGAAGGTGCATAAAGAGAAGGTATACTCTTGTAATCAAGACATATAAGGTGAATACTCTTGTGTCATCAAGAGGAAGGTTAGATCTCTTTGTATCAAATTTATTAATAACCTCTTTTAAGTTCTCTTTCCGTGGACATAGGTCAAGTTTGGGCCGAACCATATTAAATTATTTGTTCTTCTTCTTATATCTTTTAATATTCATCTTGTATACTCGAGGTAATCGATCTCATGACGTACTTTAGGTCATCGGTGGGGACTTTTATATCTCTCAACATTGGTATCATAGTAAGTATGATATCCCGGGTTATGCACACAATAATTGGTATCGAGCATATCAATTTCGTTACAATATAGTGAACCTCGAGTGGGTGAGGTTGTTGTAGGAGTTGCGGTTCTGAGTTGATCTTGCGGGAGCGTTGGTTGTAAGCGTGATTTCGATTTCGCAAACCGGTCATAGTGAAATTTCTCCACAGGATTTGGAGATAGGGACATAATTCAAATGGATCATACTTGAGAACATTTCTTTGTGTTTGCAGACTTTGCTTGTTCTGACTTTTTCTCGCTAATTTGTGTGTATTATTCTTGCTAATTGTTTTTAGTTGTATATATTCTTTAAATCATTTCAATTTTCATATAATTTGATTAGCATCACCTATTCACCTCCTCTCCAGGTGATTTTCAAATATATTTATTGATTAAATCATCATTTAAGTGCTATGGCTACATAGCTAGATCATTAAAATTTGCATGTGTAATTCTCCATTTACTATAGTTTCTGATTCTATGGTTTTGTGGTAAACATATTGACTGAAAAACCATCTTTCATGTAATAATTTTTTGATTGATGCATATTGTTTTTTGGAACATAAGTGAAGGTGTAGGATATATGTGAGATCTGAAATTGCTATTTGCGAAAACTTTTAAATTTCTATTATTTTCAGTTTCGTAACTAAAGTGTTAACTTTTTCATTGGTGTATGGACGTATATTTTGGGTGTTGCCTTTATTCATGTATTATTGTAGTGAAATGTCTTTATTTGCCTCTGTAACAAACCAAATGTTAAGTGCTTCTTTACTGGATTGGAGTATATTAAGTCTGGTCTCATGTTTTAAAGCTTTCACAAAAGTTTTTCTTTTACAAAAATTACTCATGTTCTTTTGCCTATTCTAATTTCTTTGCAAAGCATGTTCGGTACTCGCCCTTTTTATGACTCATCACTTTCTCATATGATGATTTCATATTTTAATAGGTGCTCTCCTAATAATTGAATCTTAAAATTTCATTTGATCAATCTAACTTTCGCTCTCTACTGGTGTTCTTATGATCTACATTTAGATGTATAGCATGTTAAATAATTGTTATAAATATTATACTCATGTGGTCCCTTTGATGTAGCGAATGGATGTGGGAGAGAGGAGATAGAGGAGTAGAGGAAGTTAGCACAGAGATCAGACGACAAAGTAGCGAAACGGTGCATTGAAGTAGGCCAGACTGCACTCACGGTCGGCCGCCCGGTCGACCAGTGGAGGAGACCGGTCGACCGCCGGTCGACCGGCATACACACAACGTGCACAGGTTAGCCCGGTTGATCGCCCGGTCGACCGATGCAGAGAGCGATCGACCGGGCCGGTCGACCGATTGAGATGGTTCTGCTCTCGGTTGGAACCGGTCGACCGGGCTGGTCGACCGTGCACAGGGTCGGTCGACCGGTCGGTCGACCGACAGGCGCGTTTTGACTTTCCTTTTGGGATTCGGATTCCTTTTCTGGATGGAATCGAATCCAATCTGGGTTTCAATAAATTCAGGGTTTCTGTGGCTATAAATAGAGGGTTAGAGTCTTCATGTATTGTATCCCTTGAAGTATCCCTGAAAATATCTCAAGAATTCCCTCTGTAATTTGTATTGATTGCTGAATCAATAAAATCTCTCTCTCCCTTGCCCCGAGGACGTAGGCACGTTGGCCGAACCTCGTTAAATATTGTGTTGATTGCTCTCTCTGTTGTTCATTGTTCCTGTCGTGTTGGTTGTTTCTCCGGCTGTATCGAGTGGGCGGATTTCTCAAGAGTGGTTGTTGTCCTCCGCGCACAACAAGTGGTATCAGAGCATCCTAGGTTCGGCGTGGGATCGTGTGTTGATTCAAGGGCATCAATTGCTGTTTGTGGGATCGTGTGTCGATCTCAAAACAGCGTGTAGATTGCTCGAGGAATCAATTCGAAGGAGTAGATAGCTTTGGAAACTCTTCGAGGGTTTCGCGTGGAGGTAAAGATCCTGTCTTTATCTAGTTTGTTTTATCTAACTCCGTTTGTTTCCGCATTACTTTGAGGAATCAGTAGAGAAGATGGCTGGAGAAAGTACATTGGTGAGATCCATGTATCCACATCCAAGGATTGATGTGGTGAAGTTCAACGGCACGAACAACTTTGGTATGTGGAGGTGTGAGGTTATGGATGCGCTGACGGCATCAAACCTCGAAGACACTCTACGGTTGGAGATGAAGCGCGCATCAACAACGGAAGAAGATTGGGACAAGATGAACCGTTCGGCGTGTGGCTTGATCAGGTCTTGTTTGACACAAGACATCAAGTATCAAGTGTTGCATGAGACATCTGCGAGGCAGCTGTGGGAGATCCTGAAGAAGAAGTATCTGACGAAAAGCATAGAGTCGCGATTGCAGTTGAAGAGTAAACTTTATGGCTTTCAGATGCAAAAAGGATGCTCCGTCAATGAACACTTGAATCGCTACACGAAGCTTCTTACAGATCTAGTTAATGTGGATGTGGAGACCAGTGAAGAGGATAAGGCGGTAATTCTTTTGAACTATCTTCCTAGGGAAGAGTATGAGACCTTTACTCTTACTTTTCTCAATGGTAAAAAATTCCTTAACTATAGTGAAATGTCTGCTGCTCTTGTGAGTTATGAAGTAAGGAGACAGGATACAGTATCTTCTTCGGGAAACTCAACAGCAGAGGCATTGGCGGTAAGAGGCAGAAGTTCCAATAGGAAGGGAAGAGACGACCAGGGAAGATCAAAGTCCAGATCAGGCTTCAGAGATCTGAAGAAGAATCAGTGCGTCTTGTGCAAGGAACTAGGGCACTGGAAAGTTGATTGCCTGAAGGCCAAAGGGAAGAAGGTGGAGTCAAGCACTGAGGCAAATCTCGCACAGGCGAATGGATCGGATGATGACTCATCGGTATTCTCTCTCTCTGTTACTACTCCTACTGTTAATTACTCAGATAACGCAGAGTGGATCTTGGATACCAGAGCCACCAATCATGTGTGCCCGAACAGGGCCTGGTTTTCTAGTTTTGAGAAGCTAGATGGATGTTACACGGTCATGGGTGATGATCATCCGTGTAATATAGAAGGGATAGGTACAGTCCGTATCAAGATGAAAGATGGGATAGTACGAGAATTAAAGGAGCTGAGGTATGTTCCTCAACTCAAAAGGAATCTTATCTCTGTTGGCGCTTTGGAAGCATTGGGTCTTGTGATATCTGTACGAGATGGTGTTCTCAAGATGATCAAAGACTCGATGGTGGTGATGAAGGGCGTCCGTCGGGACAATCTCTACTACTTGAAGGGTAGTACGATTACAGGTCAGGTGGAGACTTCTAGTTCTTTAGATGATGGTTGCACGAAGGTCTGGCAGGTGAAGGTCGGACATGGAGGTGAAAGGTCTTTGCGAGCTCCTGCAAAGAAGGGATCATTGGAAGGTGCTGCTACCTGCAACTTGGCAGGTGAACACAGCGTTCTGGACAAGAAGAAGGTGAAATTCAGCACCAGTACTTACCGCTCAGAAGGTCTTCTTGATTGTGTTCACATAAGGGTTTGGGGACCTGCTAAGACTGCATCGCTTGGAGGTCACAAGTACTTTGTATCTTTTGTTGATAGTTTATCTAGGCATTGTTGGATATATCCCATGAGACAAAGGAGTGAAGCCCTAGATATGTTGGTGAAGTGGAGAGGAAGAATGGAGAAGCAGATAGGTAGGAAGATCAAGGATCTACAGATTGGTAATGTTGAAAAAGACATGGACCAATTCCTACTATTTGGCCAGAACACCGGTATTAGTACTCACTTCACAAAAGGTATAAATGGGTTGGCTAAGGAAGTAAACCGTTCTTTGCTGGAGAAAATTCGGTGGTTGTTGTCTAATGTAGGATTCGACAAATCGTTTTGGACTGAGGCGATTGTGTTTGCTAGCTATCTCATAAATGCATCGATTGCTATAGGAGGTAAAGCTGAAATCACCTAGAGGGGGGTGAATATGTGATAATGCTAATCTAATGAACTAAATGCGGAATTAAAAACTAATTGCAATTACACAAGATGTAAGCAACAAGTGATGCACACAACCAAGCCAAGCATATAAGTATGAATGATCAATGTGATATGATGCAAGGCACAAAAGTAAAGAGAGAGAGATAGAGTAAGAGTCAAGGGATCAAACGCAAACAATAAGATATGTTTCGAGGTTCGAGCACCCAGCTCTACATCCCCGCCTTCACCCAGAAGGATTTCAAGTCCACTAGCTTGTCCACAAAGGACTCCCACAAAGGGAACCTCCACCGAGGATTTAGGGCAATAACAATTACAAGGAGTACCCAACTCTTCTCCTTACAAACACAACCTCCTCCTTGAGGCACAACTCCAAGCCAACAAACAATCACCTCACAACTTGAGGGATTAGCACAAAGCAACACAAGGATCACTTCACAACTTGAGGGATACAACCCACTTGCACAACCTCCTCAACACAATGAGGGAAAGGCACAAAGCCAAGCAAATAAAGGGTTTACAACTTGGTGGTCTAAACAACAACCACAAACAATCTCTTTCCCACACAAAGATCCTATAGAATAAGATAGTAGATGTAACTCAAGTGTGGAGAAAACCAAAGGAATGGAAATCAAAATCTCAAAAAAAATCTTGGGAAAAACTTGAAACCAAGATGAAGAAGGTGAATCAAAATCTTTTCCCAAAAACCCTTTCTTGATTTTCCAAACCCTAGCAAAAACACCAAATAGATTGTTCAATTTAAAGCCCAAAAACTTCTTTTGATTGCTGTGAAAACACTAGAGAAAGCTTAGAAAATTCGTCCAAAAATTCTTTTTGGAAAACCTCTTTCCAATGGGGTATTTATAGGCCATTTGAAAAACTAGCCGTTGGCAGCAGATCCTGCCAAAAATGAACTACCGGTCGACCGCTCGGTCGACCGGCCAACGGTCACATTTTGACCGCTGGCAGCAACCGGTCGACCGTGCGGTCGACCGTCCCAGATACAGAGAGCAACGCTCTCTGTCCGGTCGACTGCTCGGTCGGCCGGGGCAAACCGAGAGCAAACTGCTCTCAGTCGGTCGACTGTGCGGTCGACCGGCTCAGGGGGCAGCCAGCGTGCACTTATCCGTGCACGTCGATCGACAGCTTCGGTCGACCGGCTACATGGTTCGGTCGACCGTCTGGTCGACCGGCCTAGCCTGGTAGCTACAGTTCTGGGCCAGAAAAACAAGGTATTTATTATCCAATAAAATCCCATAAACACTCTAAAATTACACAAAAGTAGTTTTATCATTTTACATTGAAATGTAAACTTGTGTTAATAATTTCAACACAAATTTCAAACATTTTGAAACATTTTTGTGTTTATAGAAATTTTGCCAAAAACCAAAACTTGTATTTTCTAAAACTTGAATTTTTGAATTGAAAATACATTTTGTCCAAAACTCATCCAAATACAAAAACATGATATTAAACAACATTTAGGCATGATGTATATGGATATAATCCTATATACATAAAACATATATATATCCATGTTTTTGACTTTAATTCCAAAATATGTTTTGTTAAAAATACCAAAACATAAAACACATGAATAAGTGAGTCAAAACTAAGTTTGTCTAGGAAGTTAAGCATGCATGTATATAGAACAAATCTAATATACATTAAACCATGTAAACTTGTTTTGATCTATCTATTCATGAAACCAAGATCGGTTAAACCAAAAACGGAAAAACCGAAAACCAATATTGAAAACATGAAACGTGTGTGTTGTGAACTTGAGCATATCATACTATTCTAATCTTTACAATTTGGATCTAAACACAAAACTAAACTAGGTACCGATGTCTTCTTGTAGAGCGCAATCTCCAAGCCGACTCGATCCAAAACTCTTTGATCCACCGAGCAAGTGCTATATATGATCTTTGACGCTCGGGCTCTTGAATCAACATGTGAAAGCTTTCAAATCATCTTGTTGAAGCTAATCACCAACTAATAACTTGATTAATGATCTGAAACTAAATAATACAAGATTATTAGTACACATAACTACATGAGTTAATTATCATCAAAACTAGAGTGGAAGGCCTTTGGGCCAACAAAAGCTCCATTGGAAATTTAGTCTGAGAACGCTGCTCAGGATCATGGTTTGCTGCGGAAATTTGGAAGTCCAACCTATTTCAGTGCCAAAGATGGCAAGGTGAATCCGCGAGCAAAGAGGTTTGTGTTTTTGGGTGTCAAAAGGAATGGCTACAGGTTGTGGGACCCCGAAAACAAGAAGATCGTGTTGAGTAGGCATGTCACATTTGATGAGACTTCAGTGTTGAAGTCTACCGTCTCTCAGCAGGTAGAGAGGACGGAGACCAAGGAAGTATCGCAGCGGGTGGAGGTTGATGCTACTCTACCATCTCCAGTTGGTTCGGTATCAGTGAAGACTTCACCGGATGTGACACCGGGTGGAGATCATGTAGTCAGGGTACGTGGGTAAAGAAGCATGAATCTCAAGCTTGTGATCGCGACAAGCTCAAGTTGAAGGCCGTTGTTCTCCATGATGGTAGTGAGGAGGTTCATATGACTCAGCCAAATAGGTTCGCTGCTGCAGATCCAGGTACGAGTGCTTGAGCTTGATGGAGCTCATTTCGAATGAACTACGGTTGGCTTGATCCTTTGGGCAAGGTACGTAGGCAGCCGTAAAGGCGCAACCAAATTTGGAGATGCAACCCGTATGAAGCTGTTTTGGGTTCTCGAGAAGCCGATTGGAACTTCACGTAGAGGTGGAGAGACTTCACGTAGAGGTGAAGTGTTGTGGCTAGTTGGACTTCACGTAGAGGTGAGGTGTTGTGATCTCGATGAACAGATGATCTTCTGGTGAGAAGACAGTTGAGCTTGCATAGGAGAGGTGTGGATCCAGTTTGTTGAAGCCGATGATGGTGTTCGGTGTGCTCTACTCAGACTTGGTTGGACCGTCAGCTGAAGACATGTAGACTGGAGAGAGCCAGTCAGTTGGAGAGTCAGTGTTGGCTCATGATGGGTTCTTCGTGAGGTCATGAAGTTGCTGAGTGAGAGACACGTTCGGTGATCGGCATGTATGAAAGTTCTCCTAAGGTGAAGTGTAGGGAAGGCATGTGTGGTGCATTCTAGTTGGATAGCTGAGCTACAGATTCCAAGCCGAGATCGTGTGTCGATTTCGCCGAGATCGTGTGTCGATTTCGTCCGGAGCGCGCAAGCCGAGATCGTGTGTCGATTTCGCCAAGTGATAAACTGGAGTTCGTTGGAGATCGGCTCAGATTTGAAAAATCTTCACCGAGGTGGAGAATTGTGAGAGAGAGGAGATAGAGGAGTAGAGGAAGTTAGCACAGAGATCGGACGACAAAGGAGCAAAACGGCGCATTGAAGCAGGCCAAACTGCACTCACGGTCGGCCGCCGGTCGACCGGTGGAGGAGGCCAGTCGACCGCCCGGTCGACCGGCGTGCACACAACGTGCACAGGTTAGCCCGGTCGACCGGTGCAGAGAGCGGTCGACCGGGCCGGTCGACCGACTGAGATGGTTCTGCTCTCGGTTGGAGCCGATCGACCGGGCCGATCGACCGTGCACAGGGTCGGTCGACCGACCGGTCGACCGACCGGTCGACCGACATGATCGTTTTGACTTTCCTTTTTGGATTCGGATTCTTTTTCTGGATGGAATCGAATTCAATCGGGTTTCCATAAATTCAGGGTTTCTGTAGCTATAAATAGAGGGTTAGAGCCCTCATGTATTGTATCCCTTGAAGTATCCCTGAAAATCTCTCAAGAATTCCCTCTGTAATTTGTATTGATTGCTGAATCAATAAAAATCTCTTTCTCCCTTACCCCGAGGACGTAGGCACGTTGGCCGAACCTCGTTAAATATTGTGTTGATTGCTCTTCTCTGTTGTTCATTGTTCCTGTCGTGTTGGTTGTTTCTCCGGCTGCATTGAGTCTCCGCCAGGTGGACGGATTCCTCAAGAGTGGTTGTTGTCCTCCGCGCACAACAATGGAGAGGTTTATGGCCATAGATGTGAGCTATGGCCTAGGTCTCATGCTCCATAGCTACTAGACAAAAAGTTATTAAAAATTAATTAGGTAATAACTCTGAATTTGTTTTTGTTTTTTATTTTAATAGTTAACATAATGGTTATAAAAGATAATTTTATTATTGATACTCACATAATAACTATCTAAAATAAATTAATGGTGTTAGGTAATATTAGTAAATTAATTTCTATAAGTTTAAGAGAATAAATTGTTTAGGTTTTATGTTTATTTTTTATAATCTTTTAGAAGATTAATTTTAAGAAACTACCAAGAAGGGTAATTTTGTCCTAAAAAAATACGTGCAAGTCACTTATCTAACGCCAAGATAACGGATGACAGTTTTCTTAAAAGTTTATGGTAGTTTTCTGGAAAAAGAAAGTTAACGATAGTTTCTAAACATAACCCCAACAGTTTATGGTAATTGGTTAAATTTACTCTTTAAAAATCACTTGAGTTTTTATTTTAAAAAAATTTTACCAAAAATATTTAGAAATGTAATAAACTACCGTATACATAATTTACACCATTGATATTGATTTTAAGAAAATAATTTTTTTTCTGAAACCTAAAAATGTTTTTATGAAGCAGCAGAGTACTTGGTTATCCAATAGGCTGGCCTAGGTTGGTTAGAGTACAATGCTCCCCATGGTCATCGGTTCGAACATCATTTCGCGGACATTTCTTCTCTCCCTGACGTGGCCCTGCCAGGTCCCGGATTTGCTCTCTGGAAGTCGCCACAGAATCACCTTAGTGGTTGAGTTAATTAGGAAAAAAAAAAAAAAAAAAAACCCTGAGGACTCGGAACTTTACAAGAATTTCGCTGTTGAATTTCGCTCTTGTCGGCAACATAGAATTCTAGTCTCAAGAATGGACAAAGTCAATTACGCACAGGTAGTACTCGTTTCTATAGAGAACACGAAAGAACCAAATGACTTCAAGTCAATTTTGCCAAAATTGAGTTAATTAGGCAATATGAAATAACAGTGACAACTCGTTCATAGATTCTTTTATTTCTTCAGTCACTCATTTCATCAAATGTAACAACACATATTATTCTTGTTAGATCCTACTAGGATCAATCCGACAACTAGTCAATATCAGCGCCAGCCAGCCGTCGCACGCGAAAACTTCAAGTACACAAAGAGCACACCTTTTCTTCCCATTTTTCTCTATTTAAACAATTCAAACTTCCATCCCATGGCCAATGTGGGACTAAATGCTTTTAGCTACCTTCACTCTCCTTTTGGTTTTGAATTAGGCAAACTTTAGGCTTGAATATCTCATTCATTCGAAGTCGGAATTGAACATGTGAATATACCACGTTCATCCCCAATGGAAGGAGAACACTATGCAACCATTATCCAATTGATTCTATCAACGAATCTCGTCGTAATTCAACTCAAAGATTCACATTTAATTCTTCATATTTCCAACAATTCTTACATCGGAAAACCCAAGATATCATGTCCAAAGTATGAAAGGAGCACTACAACATATCAAGCCCACAAAGAACTCTACCCATTTACACTGACTGTAAAACCATCACGTATACTGCAGTCATCAACGCCACAATCATCGCTAAGCTGGCAATTTGGGCTCGTGAATGGAGGTAGGATGGTTCAAGACATTAGTTCCACTAGAGATTGTGTGTGTGATTTCAAACCGTTAATTAATTTGGAGATGTAAAATGCAAACAATTCTTCAAGAGAAGCAAAGAAATCAAGAGTGAAGTGACGCAATCAATGGAAGCAAATTAAAACGCAAAATGAAGCATGATTTTAATAAATAATTTCTTCGTCCGCTGTCTTCTAGTTCCTATACTGATTGCTGCCTTCTGCGCCTTGCAATTTTAACTCGTGCCCGGAGGTATATACTACACGCTACTACGCGCATGACATTAGTTCTTGCAATGCTCAATTCTTGAGGATTCTAGATTTTTTTTTTTTTTTTTACTTCCATTTTTCATAGGTTTTTATTTTCTTCACTCCTGTTCTGTTTCTATTTTTGTTGAAGAATTAAAAAGTAATTGCTTCCCTTTCTTTTTAAAAGCAAATAATTGCTTTTAGAAAACTAATGAGTCGAGAATTTAGTAAATGAAAACGAAATATTGTGAGGGGAGACTCGGTCAACAAAAAGAATATTCACAGGTCAAGCAATGCAAGTCTTGTCTAATTCAAAACAACCAGTTTGCCTATAAAAAGGCCAAAAAATTCTCTGAGACAAGTGAAAGAAATATCAAGATCACAAGCAAAAGAATTAAGTGTGGTTTATGTTAATTCCTTGGTCCGCTGTCTTCTCGTTGCTGCACTGATTGCTGCCTTCTGTGGCTTGCGATTTGAGCTCGTGCATGGAGGTAGAACACTTGTGTGTCATATTTCTAATTTTTGCTTGTTCATGAGTTCTTCTTCTGTGTTTTTTTTTTCTTTTGTGCGAAAAATAATTTCTTGTTTTCTTTCATCTTGTGTGCAAATGTGAAGATGAGGAAGCTGGGAGATAGGACAGAAAACAGCCCCCACCCTAGTTCGTCACACGATGATAACCAACAACCCTTAAGGCTGAAAATTCCCGATGCCCTCCTTGAAATTTCGAGACAAACCAATTTTATTTGTACTTGCGATGAGAATCTCTATAAACTCGTCATACATATTCTACATTATGTTCTTGCCTTGTCCCCTTAATTGTGCATCTGGCACCGTGCTGATCACTAGACGTTATGTGACAACTTCTTGTGGGTAGCTGAGAACACATGGATAGCCCAGGAGCACAATGAAGGAGAGTTTCTTTATTATTACTACTTTCTTAAAGTATTGTCTTGTGTGTTAATCAAAGAAAATATATATTATTATCACGAATGGTTTCCTGTTCTTGCATGTTGGAATGAATCAGATTGCATAGTAAGTAATTTCTGATCAGTAGCCTTCATCAAAAGCTATAATGAGTGTTTTAATTTGAACAATAATATAATCAAACTGCTCAGTAATTAGTGAATTTCTAGTAATCAATCAGTAAATAAGGTTACATTGTATTTCGCCCAAAAAAAAGAAAAAAGAAAAAGGGAAAAGAAAAGAAATGAAAGAAAAAAATGGCACAAAACTTTTGTAATCAATTTGGTCATGCAAACTAGCAAGTGTTTTATTACATATAGTAAAGAAGTCATTAGAAGCATTTACAATCTGCTATTTCTCACACTGATCACTCTTACACCACTGTGATTGGGCCCAACCGCAATCCCAATTGGCTTCATAATTGTAAACATTTTGATTGGCTTAATTAGAGTTGAAAATCTGATTGTAGACCCATTTGCATATACATGGCCCATACATAAGCCGAACTGTAATAATTTTTTACATTTTTGCTAGTCAACCCCACCACCACCCCCGCCCCTCCCTCTCCCCCTTTCGCATCATCACCGCCCTCCTTCACTTCAGCTAGCCAACAACCTTTATCCTCCGGCTCCCCCTCCTTATTTGATTAATTCTGCCACTACCACCGCCATCCTTTGATTCCCCCTAAGATTCTCCATCAATTCATGATCATGCTCCCATTGCCTATAGGAGAATCCACGTTTCTCCCTCTACGAGACCATAACAGAGATTTCATAGTTTGAATTTAAATCTTCAATGATGGGGGTTTCAGGGAGACTTGACCACCATATATTACAAGGAGATTGTTCAACGCTTTCCGGTCCTGAGTTGTGCAGCTGTGGGTGACTGAGAAAGAGGCACAAGAGCAATCTCTCTGATCAAGAGTCCTCAACTCAAAATTTCAAAGTTAAGGTAATGGTTCTTACTAGATTTTTACTAGAAAGGTTTTTGTTAACTGGAGCTTCACAACTTTAATGCTTTATTAAAAAAAAAATTGAACTTCTTAAAGATTGTTGATCCTCAGAAAATTTTGGTTCCTGTAAAATTCTTATTGATTGCAAAAAAGATTACAACGGATCAAAATCTAATTACAAAAGAGAGGAGGTTTGAGTGGATCTCCTCTTATTTAAAACTGGGTTCGATGGAGAGTGAATCTTATTCTCTGTTGACTGGCTAAACGAAAATCTTCTCTTGGATCGTCTTGAGGATGCTCTCGAAGAGATTGAAATAACTTCACTTGAACGCAGCAAGCATTAGAGTTTTTCTTTTAAAGAAAAAGAATTCTTTTCTTTTTTCTCTCCCCCCTCCCCCCAAAAAAATAAATTCCTCCAATAAAAGGTCCAAAGGAAAAAGCCCCTCCCCTCATAGCTTTCATAGCATTTATAAGGGGATTCAGGGTAGAATTGTCTCTTAGAATTCCTCCATATTGGAATAACTCCCCATATTACGTGGGTGTTAATTGCACCAGTAATGGGAGTCAGTTATAACAGAAATGCAGGTCTCGCGTTGGATGCAGACCTCGCTTTGTTATTTGACGCGGAGCTCACGGTTTTCTCAGGGTCGTGTCTGAGTGAGAACACGGAGCTCATAGGCTCACGTTTGATCCAAAGCGCAGAGCTACTCAGGCTCGCGTTTGATGAACAGTGTGAGTGTTGCGTCTAGCCTTTGAACGCGACCCTCGTGTTTTCTATATGATGACATCCGCATTTGGGTTGAGATCCATTTTCACATCTAACTTGAACTCGCGTCTGAGTTGGGAGTGACTCTCGCTTTGGTGAGGTCCGCATCTAAGGATTTGTCCTCAGTGATTTTTAGACAGCCTACAAAACTCCCTCCAAAGTTTTTGAACCCCATAGTTACTGGAAATGATTTTGAAACACTTTGTACTTCATTTTGATTTGGGCCTTCACGATTGGACGGGTAATCTTTCAAAGTACTTGGAGTATGATCCTGCATGGATTCTAGTCTTTTTGAGTGTACTGTTGAACTGCTTAAAACCTCCAGGGATGATAAGCGTTTAGATACATAACTTAGAACTTATCTGAGCTCTGATTTGATTGTCGATGTACTGGTCAATCGATAGAGTTGTCGATTGTCTTTGCCAGTGTACTGTTAACTGATTGCAGAAGCAGGGACATACTCATGTGTTAGTGAGAGATAACATGTCTCTTTTTGATGGAGAAGCGAGTGTTACTTTGTCTTCTTTCGGACGCGACACTCATTTGGTGTTGAGATGTGACACCGGCGATTGTGCTTGAGACGCGAAGGTCATTCTTGAAGCTTGTGGACGCAGATGTCGTTTGCTTGAAATGTGAAGTTCATATTGGATCATTCTGGAGGCAGATGTCAT
This sequence comes from Agave tequilana, assembly GCA_038442645.1. Lineage (NCBI taxonomy): Eukaryota > Viridiplantae > Streptophyta > Magnoliopsida > Asparagales > Asparagaceae > Agave > Agave tequilana. Next base: position 307,868 of record JAVJIF010032704.1, read on the forward strand.
CTGAAACGCGAGTCTCTTCGGTGCAACGCATCAGCTCAATTTGAGCTTGAGATTTGCGTTGCGTATCTCAGCCTTGGAAGCCTAAGACAACAAGTAGAAGCTTGCGAACAAGAAGAAGAAGGCGGAGGAGCTCGAGGCCACCAGAGATCGGGTGCAATAGGAGCTCGATGTCCACACCTCGAAGTTGAAGTTCTTTAGACACAACTTGCTACAAAGAAGCTTTCATTAGATGAGGAGCTGAGGGTCTAAGTCTTGGCTGAGTTTGAGAGGTATGTCAAAGGGATATTCAGCATCTCAAGGACCAAATAAAGTCTCTGTAAGATCACCTAGAGGGGGGGTGAATAGGTGATGGCTAATCTAATGGTCATTTATGAACAATAATGCGGAATTAAAACTAAGATGACCAAATTAAACTTCTTTTAATTAAACACTTATGTATAACACAAGAGTGTTGCCGAATTCCCCTTGCGAGGCTCTGGACAAACTCCTCTAGATTCCCCTTGAATGGGTTGAGGTGCCGCGTTGGCTCTCTTGGTTGAATACAAGTGTTAGCAACAATCCCACGCAAGTATATATCAAATATGCACAAGGGTATATCAAGCATGTAAAGTAAATACAATGTAAGTAATGCAAGATATAATAGAGACAAAAAGAGTAAGAGAGCAAGAGTGAGCAATCGCAAACACAAAGGGTTTGTTTCGAGGTTCGAGCACACTTGCTCTACATCCCCGCCTTCGACACACGAAGGATTTCCACTATGCACGATCCAACCGGATCTCTCCTTGGTGCCGCAACACCTACAAGCCCTCGGACTCCCAAAGTCCCTTACACACCACAAGCCCACCGGCTCGTCGAGGCCGCACCTCAAGCTACAAGAGTTCGCACTCGAACCCTAAACAACCACGAGCACACTTGCCCGTCTCCTCAAAGTACAAGATGAAATCTTGGTGATCTAAACACTTGATCACCTACAAAAACTCTCACTACAACACCTATAGGATGAATAGCTCAATGGATGCTCAAGTGTAGTGTGAGAAATCAAGGAAAGAACTTTTGATGGAAAACTCAAGAAATCACAATAAACACTCTCTTGATAAATCCCTTTTGATAGGAATATTGGCACTCTATTTTGTGGAGAAAACTCTGCTAAAAGAATGGAAATAACTGGACAAAAGCTCTCCTAAAATCTTGGGTCAAACAATGACAAAACCCCCTTTTATAGAGGTCAGAAAATCTGACCGTTGGGGTCTGTCAGAGCTGCCGGTCGACCGCCCGGTCGACCGGTAACGGTCAAAAAACTGACCGTTACAGCCTCCGGTCGACTGGCCCGGTCGACCGAGAAGAACAGAGAGCACTGCTCTCAGTTCCGGTCGACCGGCCCGGTCGACCGCACAAAACTGTCAGACGTGCACAGTTTTGTGCACGTCGGTCGACCGGCCCGGTCGACCGACCTCTGTGCAATGGGTTAACTTGGAGCACAGTTTTGAGGTCTAAAACGTTCGAATTTGGGAATAAGTATATAGGATGAATTTGTAGATATTGAAGTCTTCTTTCTAATGCAACTTAAATCAAATCATATCAATTCTGAATTGAAAGTTATCAATAAAATATTAAAAGGTATCAAATTAGAAACTGAAAACTGTTTTTTCAGACTTCAACCCAATATTTGACATTCTTAGCATTTAAATCAGAAGATGATTATTGAATATTAAATGTAGATCTGAAAGTCATCTTTAAAATTCAATATAAATCATGTTAATTGAATATAGGAATCAAAAGTTATGACTAGAAAACTAAAGTGTGTCGAGCAGATCAGCAGGACGGACGAGAGTTCTAAAAGGTTTTGGTTAAAAACACATGTATATTTGAAACACCAAAAACTAAAACGGTATTTTTCTAAAACTAAAAATCTTTTATAAAAACACATAAATCAAGAGTGTGTGTGTGATATGAACTTGAGCAATCCACCAACTATCTATCCTTTACATTTTAACTAAAACAAACAAAAATCTTATACCTAGACACAAGTCTTGATCTTGAAGTCTTCCCTTGAAGTCTTCACATCTTCTTGACTTGGTCCACATGCAATCCACCGATCTCATCTCTAGATGTGGTCTTGATGCATAGGCTCGTGAATCGACCGGTGCTAGCTTCCAACTTGACATTTTATCCTTTGTTGAAGCTCCACACCTACTAAGATCTTGATAAGGAATCTGTCACTAATTAAACACAAGGTCATTAGTAAACATAACTTCATGAGTTGATCATCATCAAAACTAGGGTGATAGGCCTTTGGGCCAACAATCTCCCCCTTTTTGATGATGACAAAACTCATGACGTTATATATGCATGGATTAAAGTAAAGCTTCAAAGAAGCTCCCCCTTAACTCATGCATATCAAATAAATGATAAAGATATGACAATGAAGCACATGACATGTATGCAAATGAATGGAGATAACACAAAACAAAATCTTTTTCTCCTATTATTGCAAACCAAATATATATGCATAAATACAATCTTATACAACCTTAAGTAAGGAAGACAAATATTTCTCCTCCTTAAGAAAGGAAATCATGCATATAAATATAACTCAAAAACTTCTCCCCCTTTTTGTCAATCATCAACAAAGGGTTCAAAGTTCAAATCATCAAACAAATTTTCTCCCCCTTTTGGTCAAAAATAAGGAAATCAAGGAGGGTAAAATCAAATCAATCAATAAGATTTATATGCGATATACATTCATGAAGAGGAAGACGCTAAGTTAACTTCCCTACACATATGCATTACATGAAGAAGGGATGACAAGCCCTAACTCACATAACACATATTATGTAATGCATAAGAGGAGATGTGAAGCTCCCCCTACACACGTGTACCATATAAAGAGAGAAGTTAAGCTCCTCAATACACAATACACTCAACATGAATCTATATGTAAGAGAGATGTTAAGCTCTCCTTGCATATAGGCAATACGAAACACAAGTTCATATCAAATATTTTTTTTTTTTTAAAAAACCAAAATCTTGATAAGCAACATATAGTATATAATATACGTGTGTAAATCAAGCACAAAAGATCACATATATGTATGAAAAGATAATATCAATTGAAGTAGATGCATACATACATGAAAGAACAAAATATGAGTATATACAACATGAATCAAATTGATACCAATTGAAAATATCTAATGATACCAATTGAAAATTAAGCTTAAGTGTATATATCATAAAATCTACCACATGAAGAATTCGAACTAGTTAAATGAAGGTGTTTAACAACTAGTACGGAATCCTTCAATCAAGGAATAAGTCAAAAGTTTTTTTATGAAATATCAATGAAACACAAGGCACTAAAAACACTCTATCCATAAAGTCCATATCAAAAAGAAGTGAGTGTGATAGTGTTATGTGGAACATGGTATCATGAAAAATAGCAATAAAACTCAATATTTCTTAAAATTTTGAAGTCATGAAATCCATCACAAAAATTTTATTGAAAAATTACAAAATTTTTATTAAAAACAAAAATTTATATTTCAAGATATATGTATGTTTTGACAAGACATTAAGTATACATACATATCCTTAAAACACAATTGAGTCCATATATAGATTTGCATGAAAGGCAAATGACTCAAGAGGTATCCATGTATATCTTAATGTTTTGGCAAGACAAACATATACATGAAATGAAGGCACATGATCATAGCATAAATCCAAAATGGGAATACAAGTTTAAAATGTAATAATCATCAAAACTTAGGCTATACTAACACACCTAATGGGCACAAATAAGCATTCAAACCCAATCATATATAGATTTATTTGTGATCCATAATGTGTATAAGTATAAATCCAAGTATTGACAAATGCTAACATTTAAACTAATATTCAAATCATGAAGTGTAAGTAAATTTTGAGATCATACAAGAATAGAATCATGTGCATCAATTTAAGAATAGATAACTAGTTTAAATGGATTTTTGACAAACTAGTTAAAGATCCTTAAAGAATATAAGATCATATGTTTTTCATGAATAATACTAAATACATAAAAATTCAAGCACTCATAGTCCATAAAGCTCAAAAATTATCTTTTATTATAAAAGATGAGTGTTCAAAGGTTATGTAAATGGTATTTTCATGAAAATGGAAAGTGAAGCATGAATCTCATGAAATCTTATTTTTCATCTTAAACAAATCATATATTTTTCATAAAGTATTTTGTATTTAGCATGCTTTATGAAAATAGTCATTCAAGATCAAAAAGATCATAAATCACATTTTGTTGTACATATCAAAAAAATGAAAAATCATTTTTTTTTATTATTTAAAATACTAATCTTCATGGTATATGTATGATTTATCCAATTCTAACAATATCCATACATATCCCAAATCTAAAAGAGTCCAATATATATTGCATGAAGGCAAATGACTCAAGGGTATACATGTATATTTATTAGATTTGAATTAAACACACATATACATGAAGTAAAATCAAGGATAGGCATAACAAGTATAAATGACCGAATCATCAAAACTAGCCTATACACATGCATATAGTGGACACAAATGAGCATGAAGTTCAAATATATATGAGTCAATTGTAGTTCACTATTTGTACATGTATAATACAAGTTTTGATAGAAACTACACTTAAACTAGTATATACCACATGAAACACCAAAAATATCTTAAAATATGAACATGCTATGAATATTATGAATGAACAAGCATGTACATAAATGAAATAGGAGTTTAGAAATTGTTACCAACTCCAAAGCTCCTAGCATGGTGGTTGATCCACCAAAGCTCCTTGATAGCGATGCAACCCAAAAGTATGTCCATCATGTCCAAGTGCATCCACTACCAAGGTACCATCCCTCTCACGTTTTGAGAGAGCCCTCACCTACATCACAAGCAAAAGGTGGGGGTTTTGGTACCCATATTTTCTTGGGTCCTATGGGGTTAGTCTTGTAAGGAACCAAGCATTTTTATTTTTATCAAAAATAAGAACATTTAACCTTTCATAACAAAATTTTCTTAGATGGCCTTTGCGGCCACAATGTGTACATGTGTACACCTTAGCATACTTATGAGTGGGAATGTGAGCATGATGTGCATCATAAGCATGGTCATAATGATGATGTGCATGAGTATGAGGAACTTGTTTCTTTTGAAACAAGGATTCCAATCTAGTATGATTGAATGCACATGAGCTCAAATTAGAGCTCAAATTATCAATTTTATTTTTCAACTTTTTTAATCTCATTTTGATCAATGTGAGCATGAGAAGCATGATGAGATATAGAATCACTTTTCTTTTTCTTTTGTGAAACAAAATCTTTTTCTTTTCACAAATTTTTCTTTTCAAAGATTTATTTTCTTGAAAAACATCTTCCTTTTGTTTTTCCACCAAATCAATCTTATTTTCAAAATCATATTTCCTTCACATAAAACATTCAATTAGACATTAAGGAAATATTCTCATTTTTCAAATCTTCATTTTCCTTTTCTAAACATGCAAGTTTATTTCTAAAAGAATCATTTTCTACATGCATGCAATCAAATTTCTTTTTCCAACTTTCATTATCTTTTTCTAAGCATGCAATGTTATTTCTATATGAGTCATGTTCCTTATGCATGCAAGCAATTTCCTTTTTCAAATTTTTATTATTCTTTTTAATCATGTCATATTTCTCAAGCAATAATTGGCAAAATGTATTGAGCTCATCATATGACATATTAACATCTTCATCCTCGGATTCAGAGTTTACCTCAAGGGGGTTATCCCCTTGGACCATATAGCATACGTTGGAGATGTCGCTTCCAACGTCCGAATCGCTCCCCGCATAGTATAGATCTTTTTCGCCAAGGGAGGTGAGGGTGTTCCACACTACAAAAGCCGAGTCAAGATTAGTCAACTTAGACAAATAATCATCATCTAAGCTAGATACTAAAGCATGTAGGGCCTTTGCATTAGCCTCAATGTTCTTACCATTTAAGCAATATTCTTTATTAGTTGTGGCAAGATATACACTAAGGCCAAGTCCTTTGAGGAACAAAGACATCTTAACCTTCCAAATTTGGATGTTAAGGATGTCAAAGGTGGGTGGTGACATGAAGTCCATTGTGTGTGTACAAATCTTGTGATTAGCCTAAAAGAGGATCTTTAACTCTAGGTTGTTAGACCCAATATCAAGAGCACTTGGCTCTGATACCAATTGTAAGATCACCTAGAGGGGGGGTGAATAGGTGATGGCTAATCTAATGGTCATTTATGAACAAATAATGCGGAATTAAAACTAAGATGACCAAATTAAACTTCTTTTAATTAAACACTTATGTATAACACAAGAGTGTTGCCGAATTCCCCTTGCGAGGCTCTGGACAAACTCCTCTAGATTCCCCTTGAATGGGTTGAGGTGCCGCGTTGGCTCTCTTGGTTGAATACAAGTGTTAGCAATAATCCCACGCAAGTATATATCAAATATGCACAAGGGTATATCAAGCATGTAAAGTAAATACAATGTAAGTAATGCAAGATATAACAGAGACAAAAAGAGTAAGAGAGCAAGAGTGAGCAATCGCAAACACAAAGGGTTTGTTTCGAGGTTCGAGCACACTTGCTCTACATCCCCGCCTTCGACACACGAAGGATTTCCACTATGCACGATCCAACCGGATCTCTCCTTGGTGCCGCAACACCTACAAGCCCTCGGACTCCCAAAGTCCCTTACACACCACAAGCCCACCGGCTCGTCGAGGCCGCACCTCAAGCTACAAGAGTTCGCACCCGAACCCTAAACAACCACGAGCACACTTGCCCGTCTCCTCAAAGTACAAGATGAAATCTTGGTGATCTAAACACTTGATCACCTACAAAAACTCTCACTACAACACCTATAGGATGAATAGCTCAATGGATGCTCAAGTGTAGTGTGAGAAATCAAGGAAAGAACTTTTGATGGAAAACTCAAGAAATCACAATAAACACTCTTGATAAAATCCCTTTTGATAGGAAATATTGGCACTCTATTTTGTGGAGAAAACTCTGCTAAAAGAATGGAAATAACTGGACAAAAGCTCTCCTAAAATCTTGGCTCAAAACAATGACAAAACCCCATTTTATAGAGGTCAGAAAATCTGACCGTTGGGGTCTGTCAGAGCTGCCGGTCGACCGCCCGGTCGACCGGTAACGGTCAAAAAACTGACCGTTACAGCCTCCGGTCGACTGGCCCGGTCGACCGAGATGAATAGAGAGCACTGCTCTCAGTTCCGGTCGACCGGCCCGGTCGACCGCACAAAACTGCCAGACGTGCACAGTTTTGTGCACGTCGGTCGACCGGCCCGGTCGACCGACCTCTGTGAAATGGGTTAACTTGGAGCATAGTTTTGAGGTCTAAAACGTTCGAATTTTGGAACAAGTATATAGGATGAATTTGTAGATATTGAAGTCTTCTTTCTAATGCAACTTAAATCAAATCAATATCAATTCGGAATTGAAAGTTATCAATAAAATACTAAAAGGTATCAAATCAGAAACTGAAAACTGTTTTTCAGACTTCAACCCAATATTTGACATCCTTAACATTTAAATCAGAAGATGATTATTGAATATTAAATGTAGCTCTGAAAGTCATCTTTAAAATGCAATATAAATCATGTTAATTGAATATAGGAATCAAAAGTTATGACTAGAAAACTAAAAGTGTGTCGAGCAGATCAGCAGACGGACGAGAGTTCTAAAAAGGTTTTGGTTAAAAACACATGTATATTTGAAACACCAAAAACTAAAACGGTATTTTCTAAAACTAAAAATCTTTTATGAAAACACATAAATCAAGAGTGTGTGTGTGATATGAACTTGAGCAATCCACCAACTATCTATCCTTTACATTTTAACTAAAACAAACAAAAATCTTATACCTAGACACAAGTCTTGATCTTGAAGTCTTCCCTTGAAGTCTTCACATCTTCTTGACTTGGTCCACATGCAATCCACCGATCTCATCTCTAGATGTGATCTTGATGCATAGGCTCGTGAATCGACCGGTGCTAGCTTCCAACTTGACATTTTATCCTTTGTTGAAGCTCCACACCTACTAAGATCTTGATAAGGAATCTGTCACTAATTAAACACAAGGTCATTAGTAAACATAACTTCATGAGTTGATCATCATCAAAATTAGGGTGATAGGCCTTTGGGCCAACAGTCTCTTGCTAAGCGAGATTAACTTTTTGGCTCCATCTTTTGTAACACTCCATCTTATTGAATAAGAGAGTGTTTGTATCAGTTTTACAATTTTGATAAGAATAATAAAAGTGATTATTTTGCTTTTGTATCTTCTTTGTTTTCTCTTTGTGTTTGAAAATCAGACGTACTAGAATGATGAAGTTGTGATTGCTAGAGGTAACAGTTAACTTAGCAATTCTTAGATTACTCCATTGAAAGAGTTTGAAATCAAGGAAAAATACTGTCAGAGGTATGATATTAACATGACAGAGATTTGTTTTGTGTGTTAGAGGTATGATTAACTTAGCACTTGAGAGGTGTAATATTAACCAGAGATCTTTTTCCTGCTGGGGAAATTAAAATGACTATTGTTAGAGGTGTAATATTAACTTAACAGTAATATACGCTAGAGGTGTGATATTAACTTAGCATTTGAAGAGGTGTAATATTAACCATAGGACCCATTTTACGCTTGGAAAATCAGGAAGGTTCACTGTAGTAGGTATAAATGTTAACTAGACAGTGAGATGAGTGCTAGAGGTGTGATATTAAACTTAGTACTGCAAATCTCATTTTTCTTTGAGAAAATTGAGAAAATATCTGCCATAGGTGTGATATTAATTTAGCAGGTATATGTTTTGCAGCTTAGGCAAATTTGCTCAGAGGTGTGGTGTTAACTTGACCAGAATTGATTGATTTTGTAATTTAAGCAATGTTTAGTGGACCTGTCACTCTATCAAGGCGAATTGACAAGTAGAAGTTATACTCGTTGGGGATATATTAAAATTTTTACTGTTAGAGGTATAATATTAACATGATAGAGTAAGTCTGTAATCATTTCGTTGGAGAAATAGATACAGTTTGTGATCTTACCATTCAACAGAAGAGAATTGGTAAGAGATTCTGGTGGGGATAGGTGGAATCAGGTCTCTTAGAATTTTTAACAAATCCTCAGCTATCAATGGGTTTGGTATACCTTTACCAACTATCATTTGAGTTGGGCAAGCCATGCTATTCTCCACAGCATGATGAGTTGTCGAGGATTTTTCGTTGGGCTTAAAAACCAACACTTTCCTCTATCCTTAGCCATTGGAGGCATTAGATTGTTGCGTTATTGTAAGTAACACGATGTACCTTTTGGGTTTATGCTCCACAGAATCTTACTGGGGATTATAAAGTAAATATGAACTTCGCGGAGATTTGGTCTATAGATTATCATTACCCATAGAATCTTCTCTGATCTTTATTCAGTCACCATACTTTGATATGAATGTGGAAACAGTGGAAAGGTTCTGCAAAATGCATCACGAACCTTCTTTAATGAGTTTGGCTTGATAAGCCATCAAATTAACTCATTCAATCTAACATGGTAGCCGATCGATTGCCACATCTTGATGTGAATGCAAAAACAGTAGAAAGGTTCTACAAGGATGCGTCACGAACCTTCTTCAATGAGTTTGGCTAGAAAAGTTATCAGATAAACATATTCAACCTGCCATCTAACTATTTAGATGCCTCGTCATTGTGTTAAGCTTCGATCGATTGGACAAGAGAAGGGAGACATGCCAGTATTACATATGAAAAAGTCAGGTTAGAAAAGCCATTCTTCTGGATTAAGAGAAATGATCAGGAAGAAGAGTGCCTAAAACTGTTGCTTAGGCATGCTCGTCTTCAAAATATGACCTATTCTTATAAATTGAAGTTGGGTGCAGGTCTATATACTAGAGAAGAGTGACAAGACTAAAAACTGACGTTTTGCCTTTATCTTTTTCTTCAATATTTACATCATGCATCATAATGTTACCTATGTTCGGTCGGTTCGGCATCAATCCACCGTGATGTGATCTGTTGAATGAGAAAGCTTTTTTTTGGCACTTTCCCAAGCATCTTGGATCTCAAACCCTAATCAATCTGACTAATTAGGGTAAAGCTTCGATCAAAGGTATAGTATTAACTTGATCGTGAGAAGAGTGACAAAGTTAAAATTGAAGTTTCTAACTTTATTATTATTTTGATATTGATATCATGCATCATAAGCCTACCCCAAATACTTGGGACAAATGGCTTAGTTGTTGTTGTTGTTATATCATGCATCATAACGTCAGCAACGTTCGGTTGGCTCGGTGTCGATCATCCGTGATGTGATCCATTGAATGAGGAAGCTTTTCTTTGCCGCTTTCCCAAGCATCTTATATCTCAAACCCTAATCTATCTGATTGATCATAGTGGAGCTTTGATCATAGATGTAGTGTTAACTGTTGACACTCGAAAAGAAGGAACTCCCGCATTCATCTTCAACCGGTCTGAACGACGTCTAACTTATCGACATCTACAAAAGATAAGTTGAAGACAAACAGATGACCAGAGATGAGATAGCAATATGAACATTACTAATCCAGTAAAGCAGATAGTAAGTCAAAGTTGCCTTTGAAGAGACCCAAGCAGGCCTAAGACGCTAAGTTAGCTCAATACTTAGCCTGGGTATAACCCCAAGGTAAGCTTTATAGCTCCGCATGAGACTAAAAGCTTCACCTAAACTTGGTAGCCTCGCTTTGAAGCTAACTATTAGCTTCGCCTGAAGCTTCCCATTTAGACCCGCCAGAGGCTGATCCAAGAGCTTCACGCCAGGAGCTCTACCCCTAACTGAGTCATAGCTCCGTTATAGGCTGAGTCTTAGCTTCGCACGAGGCTCTGAAAGTAACTTCGCCAGAAGCTATGAGCTAGCTCCGCAGTGGGCTTTACCAGGTCATCAAATTGACCGTTTCGAAATCTCACGAGGGATTAATGGATGAACCCCACTAATTTAGTGGGATTAACGCCATTTTAAGTGGGTGGTTACACTCGCCCAATTTGTCCCCCATTAAGTGGAGACAAATCAGCCATAACGGCATGAGGACGTTCGCACGAACCCTCTAGCTTCGCCAGAAGCTCGCAAAGAGCTTCGCGATAAGGTCATTTGCGAGCCTTGCACGAAGCTAATGGCTGATTCAGCCTTGCTGAATTCAAGGGGGTGGTTACACCCCACATTTGCTATAAATAGGTCCCTTGCTGATTCAATAACACACACAGAGAGAAGGACGGACAGAGAGGAAATTGACTCGAAAAGAGCAGAATTCCTAGCAAAAGGGCTCTACTGATCTTCTGTTCTCTGATTCCCGAACCAAACGAGAAGGGAGTCTTATTAGGAGGCAGTTCGATCACCTGATCGATTGCATCGTCAAAGGGATAAAGTGATCGCGCGCTGATCAGATTCCTACCGGCACATTTCCTCAGAAATCTCAGCGGAGATCTACTTGTAATTTTTCTTTCAATTACTTGTAATTTCGCTCCTCGATCCTTTTTGTAAGTTTTCCCACGAACAACAATTTTAATGGTAAATAAGATGGCGACTCCGCTGGGGAAATCTGTCTTCTGCGTAACAAGAAGACAGTATCGCAATGCAACGATCAGAGTCTTGAGCCTGTTATTTTCAAAAACTTGGTCATTCATTTCGATCAAGAAAATTCGAGAATTGCTCTCTGAGGGTAGTCCAGTGCTCCATACTCGGAAGTACAGAAAGATCTCGGTGGTTAGGGCTTCAGAGCAAAAGCCAGCCATAGCCGGGCAAGTAACCAGACGAGCCTCGTCCCAACTCTTCTCATCCTCCACTAAGGCTACAAATGCCTTAAGCAGGGAGCCAGGTTCCCTGCGAACCTACATCTTCGCTTCCCAAGCAGATGTGGGGCCAAAGCAGAAAGCCCCGTGTGAAACTTCAGGCGAAGCTACACCGCAACTTTGCCTATTACGCGAAGACAAAGGCAAATTGCCTATCCGGTTTGGCAGCTTCGCCGAGGCTATTAGCCGCGAGGCTAGATTGGTAACTCTGCCTTCACCTAACCTAGAAGCAGTAACTCCTTATGCCAACCTCGTTCTCACGAGCGAAGTTACCGATGGCGTGGCTAACATAGCGCCAGTACCTCAGGGTACGAGCGGAGTTCTCAGCCGCAAGGTTGGAACTGAAGCACTCAGCGGTGCTAACCACCTTTGCAACAAGGCTGCAAACAAAGTACCACAGCGTGCTTCGCTCTCAAAATCTTTCGGCGTTAAGTCTGCTCTTCGGAGTGAAGCTAAGGGATCATCCCTGGGTGCTGATAGCGGTGCTTATGCAGTTTCAGCGCCTAAGGGTGATACCAGAGCTCTCAGCCGCGAAGCTAGAATTGCACTATGCAGTGCCAATCACCTCTGCGGTGATGAAAAAGAATGGGGCATCATCCCGTGCTTCGCTTCCAAGGCCTGCGGATGCTAAGTCCGCCCTCATAAAGCTATGAACAAAAAGGTAATGTCAAAATCACTTGAACAGATCAATGCGCGAGCCGCCCAAGTCTCCGTGCTGAGGCACTTAAGCTCGATTAAATCTGACCTGCGAGAGTTCTTAACGAATAAGCAGAAGTTAGAACCAGTGTTCTAAAAAACCCGTTACATAACTCGTTATAACTCGTTATATAACCTAACGCCGACCAATCGTTACGTAATAAGGCTAAAAACACAATGTTTCATAACTATGGTTATTTTGCTGTAGCGTTCGTTACGTTACTTTATTAACATAACGCACTGTAACTTACGTTACATTGCAAGTCGACTTTTTATATAAAAAAAAAAAAAAACCCAAATTCGCTCGGTCTAGGCCAAAATCCCCCCTAAAAAATCCTCTCTCTGCAACCTCATTGTCGGCACCGAGAAAAAGAAGAAAGAAGAATAAGACATACCTCTGGTGGTTCTCCGTCGTGATTTCCGCTGGCATCGTCTCTAAGCACATGTAAGCTCTCTCTTCTTTCTCTCTGATCTCTCTTCCCCTCCCGATCTCTCTCTGCTCTCTCCCAGGAGAGAGTGAGTGATTTGTCACATACATTGCATTTATGTTGTCACTTTACCACACTTGTATGCTAATAAATGATATTAATAAGTGTCTTTTTCTTTGCTAAATACAGGCCCAAATGCTCAAAGAAATAAAAGAGTAACAAGCCCAAAAGCCCACTTTATTCTGAATTAATTCAGATTAAATTCGAAGTGAAGAAATCTGGGCTATCAAGGGGTTGAGAAAATCCCTCCTTGAATCGAGGAATCAAAGCTAAGGAAATCAAAAGCTGATTCAGTCCACGATCGAAGCAGCAACAAAGAAACCAGCTGAAGATCCGAGATCCCCTTCAAACATGGAAGCCTCCCCCTCTTGTTGTGGCCAACTGGCCACAACAGTGCCGCGGAAACGCGGCCCAAGCCGCGTTTCCGCGGCCAACTGAAGTCAGTTGGGGGAGCGTTTGCTCCCCCAACGATCCCGGATCCTATCTCTACAGGTTTTGGCTATAAAAAGGGCTTTCAGCAGAGCAAAAAGCAGCGAAGACTAGGATTAAACTTTGCTTTTATTTTCTTAGGATCTAGGTCATTTGTTAGCTAGAACTCAAGTTGTAATTTTATTTTTTAAGTTGTAATCCAGTTTCAAAACTTGTGAGAGAGAGGACAGAGAGCTTGTACTTGAAGGATTGAAGTGACAGCAATACAAAGGTCAAGCCGATTTCTCTTTCACTTGCAGTACGGTATGCTTGTTATTATGTCGTTGTGTTCTTCGTTTTCCATGAGTAACTAAACGCTTTTTCTGGGCTTGCTATCGGAATCTCTCTTGTTTTCTTCTCTTCTGTTTTTAAAAGAAAAATCCCTATGACTCATATGCATGCCTCCCTTAAAAGCCTTTCTCTTTGAAAGTGTTCTTGAAGGCACATGATGATGGGAATGGAAAGTTGAATTCACCGTTCTTTCTTGAACTTCTTGTGAATCTTTTTTAATTCATCCTTGCTTCTTCGCGCTTTATGTTTTAACATCCGATTCCAACTCTTTCTCGAAGAAACAGAACTCAACCCTTCCACATCTTATGTGCTTTACTTAAAGCTTTCTAAAAAGAATTAACTTTAAGTTTTGCAATTGAACTTGAGGGACTAAATACTTTAAGAGAAGAATGGACAATTGAGTAGGAAGATAGTAAGCCCAGATTTGATTTCTTATTATAAACAACATCACAACTCTTAAAGCTTTTTAAAAACCACCTTCTCCAAATCCTTTTCTGAAAATTGAAGTTTCTCTTTTCATCTCTTTTCCTTCCATTCTCTTTTTCCTAAAAAACGAACACTAATTCATTGTTTTTAAGCAACTCATCAAAAAGCTTCCATCGCATCCCTCCTTGTGGACACGACCCGTTAGCCACAAGCTACACGGTACATTCTTAACTTCGTTGGTTGTTTCATTTGTTTTAGCAATCAATTTTTGGCGCCGTTGCCGGGGAGGGAACGGTGTAGTTGTTTTAACAACTCTTGTGTGTTTGTTTCAGGGACATTGAAGATCAAGATCTAGCATTCAAGCTTTGCCAAGAAGACTTGAAAATTCTGTGCCCCTACTCTCGAAAGTAGGAAACAGAATTTCAAGAAATTGCTTTGCAAATCTGAAAATTTTTGGGACTACTAAAAACTTTGTTTTGCAGGACATATTGCTTGCAAAAATTTCTAGTTTTTTATGTCATATTTGTGCTAGTTTGTTATCACCATCCCTGTTTTAATCCAACAGTAATTTGAATGATTGTGAATTGTTTAAAAAACGTTTAGACTTGCATTCTAGGCATTTGTCTAATTACGTTTTCTTTACAATTACTGTTGAAGAGAGCTGGAGACAAGGTATGTATGCATAGCATATAGTTTAGGAAACATTCTTGGTGTTATTGCTTTTGAATGCTACTTTCCTATATCTTGCACACTTGCACTAATCAATTCTAAGGGCAAACCCTAATCAAGATAAGGTGGGGAAGTCATTACCCTTCCTTAGCCCACAAACCATCTCCAAGCACGCACAACCTAAGCCTAATTAAAATTTGATAGACGTTGGCCTTAGGGACATCTCGAACTCAATAGGAGATTATCCTAAAGAGGGAAAGTGTTGGAAATTGACTCCTGTAAAATCAGTGTCAAGGAAAGGGATTGAGGGCCGAAAGCCCGAAGTGCGGTGGTTATTTAATTAAGGAACGTCTTTTGACGGAAAACCTCCCACCAAACTTGCCCTGACCTGGCTGATTAGCTTGTAGTCAAGGTCTACATTCTACCTCTTGTGGACAATCAACCAGTTAGGAGTTGTCTAGGTCAAGGATACCTTAGACTAGGCTTGGTTGATTTTTATTGTTGACTACTGTTTGAACTTGTTGTGATTGTGATTGTGATTGTGTATGCAAGTGTGGTCGAGAGACCCTAATTCATCTAGGTTAACTAGAAACACATCACCACCTGAGTTTGAACCAAGACCAGATCCGGTAATGGCTCAATCCACATCACTGCAGGATAGGTTCTACCCCATTAGGACCTCACTTCCATCATGCATCTCACTTCCATCGGTTGGTGAACACAATTTTGAGCTCAAGCCTCAATTCATCAACACACTCCCCAAATTTCATGGTCTAGAGTCCGAAGATGCCTACTTCTTCATAAGAGAATTTGAGGAAGTATGTCTTATGATGAAAATCCCACACCTTGTAGACGATGCTATTAGGTTGAGATTTATCCCGTTTGCACTTAAGGACCTAGCAAAAAAATGGCTCTACAGCTTAGCAGCCGGTTCCATCACATCTTGGATGGTTTCATCAAGGTCTTCTTGAAGAAATTCTATCCTATCCATAAAACCGCTCTCATTAGGAAGACGATCATGCAATTTAAGCAAGAGCCTAGTGAACCGTTCTGGAGGTACTTTGAACGCTTTAAGGACCTCCTTGTCCAATGTCCACATCATGGAATAGAGAAATGGCGACAATGCCAAATTCTCTATGACGGTTTAGACTATTCCACCAAAACCCTCCTAGAAAGTATGTGCCAAGGGGGTTTCTTGCAAAAAGATGAAGATGAGGGATGGGATTTGTATGAAAATTTAGCTGAGAAAACCATCCAATGGGAATCTGCGAGTGAGACCCCTAAGAATCCTAACTCCATCTCTTCGAAAGGAGGTCTCCATTCCATAGAATCGTCCATCGCTAATGAGGCTAAGTTAGCCAATTTAGCTAGAAGACTGGAAGCTCTAGAAACGAAAGACCCAAGTCCAGTCAATCAAGTCAGCCCGAACCAATTTCCACCCCCGGGTTGCACTTACTGTCAAGCCATGAACCATGTATTTGAGGAATGCCCAGTGTTTCAAGCTCAGCAATCCTACCACGAACCGATGAATGCGGCCTTTTCAAGGCCGAACAATAACCCTTACGCCCCAACGTACAATCCCGGCTGGAGAAATCACCCTAATTTCTCATGGAGCCAGAACAACAATGACCATTCACGATTCAATCATGCTAACCACTTCCAACATGGTAACAATTCTTCCAATCATCAACCCAACTTTTCCAATTTCCATAATCATTCCCCCAACCATCCACCAAGCTTTCCAAATTATCAACAGAACTTTCCTAACCAATCTCCACAATCCTCCTTCCAGAATCCTCAATTGGAAAGGAGAATGACTGACTTTGAAAGGAACATGGAGAGATATATGAAAAATCAAGACACTCTCATGCAAACCATTCAGAGGTTAGAGGTTCAAATGAGCCAACTAGCCAACCCACAGAATGAGAGACAAAAGGGTACCCTGCCTAGTCAGCCAGTCACCAATCCGAGGAATTCCCAACAAGCTCATTTGGCTGAGGATCCTTCATTCAATCAATGTAATGCTGTGCATACATTGAGGTCAGGAAAGAAAGTTGATAACCAAGTGTCAACACCCACCAATCCTATTCAGTACAACCACAATCAAGCTTCCACCTCATCCAATCCAAGCTCTTCCAAATCTGACGAGTCTGAAAAAGACAAGTCAGCCAGCCAGGTGCACCAGCCTATAGTACCATTTCCGAATAGGCTGAAAAACAATAAGCAAAATCCGCACATGGACAAGATAATAGAGATGTTTAATCAAGTGAAAATAAATGTGCCACTTCTTGATGCCATCCAACAAGTTCCTTCCTATGCTAAGTTTCTTAAGGACATGTGCACCAAGAAGAGAAAGACTAATGTTCCTAAGAAAGTCTTCCTAGCCACTAATATTAGTGAGCTATTTTCGGGTCCTATCCCTGTCAAGTACAAAGATCCAGGTAGCCCTACCATTGCCTGCACAATAGGACAAGCCGAGATTAGTCGTGCACTACTTGATTTGGGAGCAAGTATCAACTTGCTCCCATTCTCTGTTTATCAACAACTCGGGTTGGGTGACCTTAGTCCAACTCGAGTCACCATCCAACTGGCTGACCGTTCTGTTAAAGTTCCAAAAGGGGAAATTAATGATGTCCTGATCCGGGTAGGAGAGTTCATATACCCTGTCGATTTCATAGTTTTGGAGACACAACCTGTGTCTAACTCCAATCGTAGGGCTCAAACTCCGGTCATCCTAGGTCGACCATTCCTTGCCACTGCTAATGCCATCATCAATTGCAGGAATGGGTCTATGAGGTTAACCTTCGGAGACATGACTAGAGAAGTCAATGTCTTCCATCTAGGAAAACAACCCCGTGACATCGAGGACCAAACTTTTGAAGTAAACCAAATTGAGAACTTGACAAGTGAACACGGGGAAGAATTGGAATCAGAAATGGAGAATGACTTCGAGTTAGAGTCTGATGACTTTAATCTCGATCAGGTGGTAGATTCTGCCGTGAATTGGGCTTCAAACCCGATTTCACCAACAATGGAGCCAATAGATTTGACTAGTCCTTCTAGTGAGCCTTCCTCTTCCTTAGAATTGAAAGCCCTTCCTGCGCATCTCAAGTACGCCTACCTAGGCGAACAAGAGACCTTTCCCGTCATCATTGCCTCTCATTTAAATGACGGGGAAGAAAAAGATTTGAAAGATATTCTAAGAAAACATAAGGAAGCCATCGGGTGGACTATGACTGATATCAAGGGATTAAGTCCAACCATCGTTCAACACCGCATCCATCTCAATGAAGATGCCACACCCAAGAGAGACCCGCAGCGTAGGTTAAACCCTATAATGCAAGAGGCTGTTCATGCTGAAATCATAAAACTCTTAGACAATGGGATAATTTATCCTATTTCGGATAGCCAATGGGTCAGTCCTGTCCATGCGGTCCCAAAGAAATCTGGTTTCACCGTCGTGGAAAACGAGAACAAAGAGCTCGTTCAAACTCGACTTCCCACGAAGATCCGAGTTTGCATCGACTATAGGAAACTGAATGCTGCAACTCGTAAGGACCATTTTCCACTTCCCTTCATTGATCAGATGCTTGAACGTTTAGCGGGTCACGAGTACTACTGCTTCTTGGACGGTTACTCGGGCTATAACCAGATCCCTATCGCTCCTGAGGACCAAGAAAAGACCACGTTTACCTGTCCATTTGGGACATTTGCTTATCGTCGAATGCCATTCGGCTTATGCAATGCCCCAGCAACGTTTCAACGTTGCATGTTGAGTCTTTTCTCTGACATGGTAGAGCGCTTCTTAGAAATCTTCATGGATGATTTCTCCATCTACGGAGATTCATTCACTCAATGTCTCCACCATCTTGAACTCGTCCTCCAACGTTGTGCTGAAAAACATTTGACACTAAACTGGGAGAAATGCCACTTCATGGTGAAACATGGAATTGTCTTGGGTCATGAAATATCCAAGAAAGGAATAGAAATGGATAGAGCCAAAATCGAGGTTATTGCTAAGCTTCCCATGCCCAAATGCGTTAAGGACATTAGATCCTTCCTAGGACACGCTGGTTTCTACCGTAGATTTATCAAGGATTTTAGCAAAATTGCTAGGCCCTTGACTAATCTGTTAGCTAAGGATGTGTCCTTCACTTTCGATACTGACTGCATCACTTCTTGGGAGAAGCTTAAGAGAGAGCTGATTTCTGCACCAATCATATCTGCCCCGGATTGGTCTAAGCCGTTTGAGATTATGTGCGACGCTTCTGATTTTGCCATAGGCGCTGTCCTAGGACAACGTACTGATAGCAAGCAGCATGTGATCTACTACTCTAGTAGGACTCTCAATGACGCTCAACTTAACTACACTACGACCGAGAAGGAATTCTTGGCAGTAGTGTTTGCCTTAGAGAAGTTTCGTCCCTACCTACTAGGGTCCAAAACTACCATCTTCACCGATCATTCTGCACTTAGGTATCTCATGATGAAGAAGGATGCCAAGGCCCGACTCATTCGTTGGATCCTCCTTCTTCAAGAATTTGATCTCGAAATTCGAGACAAGAAAGGTGTAGAAAATGTCGTTGCTGACCATCTCTCACGGATTCCCAATTCTCCATGCAACGAATTACCCATCAATGAGGATTTTCCTGATGAACATCTCTTAGCTATCTCTAGGGAACCTTGGTTTGCTGATATAGTGAACTACTTAGTCACAAACCAAACTCCGTCTCATTGGTCCAAAAATGATGTTTACCGATTCTTATCCCAAGTTCGGTATTTCTTTTGGAGGAACCATATCTTTTCAAGTACTGTTCCGACCAAATTATTAGGAGATGCATTCCCGATGAGGAGGTTAGGAGTGTTCTGTCCTTTTGTCACGAACTTGCATGCGGTGGACACTTTGGTCCCCGCAAGACTGCTGAAAAAGTGCTACAAAGCGGGTTTTATTGGCCCACTCTGTTCAAGGATGCCTATGAATATTGCAAGACGTGCCCTAGATGCCAAATGGTAGGTAGGATCTCACCTCGAAATATGATGCCCCTCAACCCAATTCTAGAAATAGAACTCTTTGATGTTTGGGGCATCGACTTTATGGGTCCAT
The DNA here is from genome assembly GCA_038442645.1 of Agave tequilana. NCBI lineage: Eukaryota > Viridiplantae > Streptophyta > Magnoliopsida > Asparagales > Asparagaceae > Agave > Agave tequilana. The sequence continues at coordinate 327,909 of JAVJIF010032704.1, forward strand.
TTCCTAACTCATTTGGGAACCAATACATATTGGTTGCTGTGGACTACGTGTCCAAGTGGGTAGAAGCCATTCCATGTAAAACTAATGACAACAAAGTTGTCATAAAGTTTTTGAAAGAAAACATCTTTTCCCGCTTTGGAACGCCTCGTGCTATCATCAGTGATAATGGCACACACTTTTGCAATAGGTCTTTTGAAGCCCTTATGCGAAAGTATGCCATAACCCACAAGTTGTCCACACCATATCATCCTCAAACCAGTGGGCAAGTTGAGGTTTCAAATAGACAAGTCAAGCTTATATTGGAGAAGACTGTGAGCCAAAACCGGAAAGATTGGTCCTTAAAACTTGTAGATGCTCTATGGGCCTACAGGACCGCTTTCAAGACGATTTTAGGAATGTCTCCCTATAGGTTAGTCTATGGCAAACCTTGTCACTTGCCCGTTGAGTTAGAGCACCGAGCCTTATGGGCAATCAAGCAGTTGAATTTCGATTTGACTAAGGCCGGTGACCTTCGGAAATTACAAATTTCCGAATTGGAGGAATTGAGAAATGAGGCCTATGAAAATGCTAGGATCACTAAAGATAGAGTGAAGATTTTCCATGACAAGCACATCATAAGAAAAACCTTTGTCCCTGGTCAAAAAGTCTTACTCTACAATTCTAGGCTTCATCTTTTTCCAGGAAAATTGAAATCACGATGGACTGGGCCATTCGTTGTAAAAACCGTGTTTCCACATGGTGCAGTTGAGATCAGTGACCCCAAGAATGGAAATGACTTTAAGGTAAATGGTCAACGCCTTAAACCTTTCTTGAAATCGGTGCCGGTAGATGAAACGGTAATGGGTCTTTTTGACCCAGTATATCGGTAACTTTCCTCCTTTCCATTTTATTTCATGCACTTATACATTTCTTTCATACATTGGGGACAATGCATGAGATAAGTGTGGGGGAGGGTTCTAACATTGCTGATTAAAAAAATATATATATATATATAAAAAAAAAGAAAAAAGAAAAAAATGGATATATATAAATTTAAAAAAAAAAAAAAAAAGAGAAATTTTTTGAAAGGGTAGACAATATTTTGATATATTTTTTGTAAGAATTTAAGTCAATTTTAAGGAATAGGAGAATCATAATTAGGATTTCTTATACTTGGTCGAAATAAAATAACTTGTTTGATTTTTAGGGTCAGGAAGAAATTTGGGAAAGTAATTTAGTCTTGATATTTACCTTGATGACATATGCACACAAAATACACTAACACACTTAGGGTTTGAAAACAGAGACTCTTATGCCTTATAAAAAAAAAAATAGCTCTAATTATTGAGTAGCTAGGTGCTTTGGCCTAAGCAAGCCTTAGTATTTATGCAAAAGATAATTAGACAAGTTTGAAAAAGAAAAAAAAAAAAATGTGTATCATCTGATTAAGCTGGGTACTTATGCCTCATGAAGCATATGTATTCACGCCTAAAAGGGGTACCTAGTATAAATAATGTGTATCCTCTGATTAAGCTGGGTATTTATGCCTCATGAAGCATAAGTATTCACGCCTAAAAGGGTTACATAGCATAAATAAAAACCTTGGTTTCGTGGCCTTATCTGCTCGGGTGTTTAGGTCCTTAGGGGTGTTTTCTCACCTGGTGCCCTAAAACCGTCTGGTTTAGGTGTCACCGACTGAAAGCTCGTTACATGGGCAGATTAGAAAGCCTAATGAAATTGAGGAATAAAAATTCACAAAAAAAAAATAAAAATAAAATAATAATAAATAAATATGAGGCATAGGAGTTAATGTTGAAGAACCCTTAGTAAACTTCACAGTCACGATGGTGCATACGAATCAGGGTAAATTAATAGACTAGATGAGAAGTACAAATCGACTCCTTACTTTAATTGATGACAGGTTTTTGAATGGAGACTAAGTTTAGGAATGAAAAATTTGATATTCCTATAACTTATAGATTACTTAAGATCTCACAAATATACTTCAAATATTTCCTCCTTGAAAAAAAAAAAAAAAAAATAAATAAAATAAAAAAAAAATTTGCTTTTTCGAAAATACTAACCCTTTCTTTTCTCTTTTGGATTTTGTGGGTGTAATCCGCTGAAAACCCTCACGAGACAAAACTCGTCCTCTAGGGGTGACCTAGAGGTTTAACGGCTTGTTGCACATGCTCAGTGCAATCGAGTGACCTGCGAAAGTGGTCTAATAATTGATTCTAGTTAGTCTAATGTTTTTGCTCGAGGGCGAGCAAAAGATAAGTGTGGGGGTGTGATTTGTCACATACATTGCATTTATGTTGTCACTTTACCACACTTGTATGCTAATAAATGATATTAATAAGTGTCTTTTTCCTTTGCTAAATACAGGCCCAAATGCTCAAAGAAATAAAAGAGTAACAAGCCCAAAAGCCCACTTTATTCTGAATTAATTCAGATTAAATTCGAAGTGAAGAAATCTGGGCTATCAAGGGGTTGAGAAAATCCCTCCTTGAATCGAGAATCAAAGCTAAGGAAATCAAAAGCTGATTCAGTCCACGATCGAAGCAGCAACAAAGAAACCAGCTGAAGATCCGAGATCCCCTTCAAACATGGAAGCCTCCCCCTCTTGTTGTGGCCAACTGGCCACAACAGTGCTGCGGAAACGCGGCCCAAGCCGCGTTTCCGCGGCCAACTGAAGTCAGTTGGGGGAGCGTTTGCTCCCCCAACGATCCCGGGATCCTATCTCTACAGGTTTTGGCTATAAAAAGGGCTTTCAGCAGAGCAAAAAGCAGCGAAGACTAGGATTAAACTTTGCTTTTATTTTCTTAGGATCTAGGTCATTTGTTAGCTAGAACTCAAGTTGTAATTTTATTTTTTAAGTTGTAATCCAGTTTCAAAAACTTGTGAGAGAGAGGACAGAGAGCTTGTACTTGAAGGATTGAAGTGACAGCAATACAAAGGTCAAGCCGATTTCTCTTTCACTTGCAGTACGGTATGCTTGTTATTATGTCGTTGTGTTCTTCGTTTTCCATGAGTAACTAAACGCTTTTTCTGGGCTTGCTATCGGAATCTCTCTTGTTTTCTTCTCTTCTGTTTTTAAAAGAAAAATCCCTATGACTCATATGCATGCCTCCCTTAAAAGCCTTTCTCTTTGAAAGTGTTCTTGAAGGCACATGATGATGGGAATGGAAAGTTGAATTCACCGTTCTTTCTTGAACTTCTTGTGAATCTTTTTTAATTCATCCTTGCTTCTTCGCGCTTTATGTTTTAACATCCGATTCCAACTCTTTCTCGAAGAAACAGAACTCAACCCTTCCACATCTTATGTGCTTTACTTAAAGCTTTCTAAAAAGAATTAACTTTAAGTTTTGCAATTGAACTTGAGGGACTAAATACTTTAAGAGAAGAATGGACAATTGAGTAGGAAGATAGTAAGCCCAGATTTGATTTCTTATTATAAACAACATCACAACTCTTAAAGCTTTTTAAAAACCACCTTCTCCAAATCCTTTTCTGAAAATTGAAGTTTCTCTTTTTCATCTCTTTTCCTTCCATTCTCTTTTTCCTAAAAAACGAACACTAATTCATTGTTTTTAAGCAACTCATCAAAAAGCTTCCATCGCATCCCTCCTTGTGGACACGACCCGTTAGCCACAAGCTACACGGTACATTCTTAACTTCGTTGGTTGTTTCATTTGTTTTAGCAATCAGTGAGCACAGAGAAATCTAGAAAGAGCATAGAGAGATTGGGAGGCGAGAGAGCAGAGAGAGCAGGGAGAGTGAAATATCTAGAGGGAGGACAGAGAGAGATTATTACTAAAATATTGGCCGAGATAATATTATCAAAAGATAATTGCTAAAAATTATCATGCTTGTTGTAACACCCTGAAATTCTAAATCTTGATTTAATACTTGTTAAAGGGGATAAACTGATTATCTGAGATGATGACCAAATTAAGCGGGTGTAATAATGGATGTTTAGAAATCCCATAAAAGAAAATTTTGAAAGTGGCAAAATATGGGTATTCGACATATATACATATGTTCCTATCTATATTTGTTATGTTTATGTAAAACCTTGTGAACATGGTCATTCTTCTATGAATACTTGCACATATATATTTTGTACTTTTCAATATATTGTTCATACATATATGTGTAATAAAGTGGCATGTGAGTACATTGTGTAAATACAAGAAAATGAAGCAAATACCAAATAAATAAATAAATAATAATAAAAATACAACCATGAGAATTATTTTATTATTTTTAGAGTTAGTGGAGAAAGTAGGTGTGCATGGCATGGGTAGATGGAGGGCTGTGATTAACCTTGAAGTGTGTGTATAGGTGGCAAGATGAGGGAAGAGAGAGGTTATGGATATATGTAATACATGTTTATGGGAGGGGGGTTTGTATAAATGGGGAGATAATTAATCCCTCATTCATCTCCTTCCATCTCCCATTTTTCAACCTAAGAAACCCATGAAAAGAATCTCAAATACAACCTCTCTAAATCTCTTTCAAACCTTCAATTACTTTTTTTAATCTCACTCTCTTCCTCTTCTCCCCCTCCCTCTCTTCTTTGGAACCGGGAGCACCCGGCCACACCCGGGTGGCCGGCGGCGGCCGCTGGTGGAGCGGTGGCCGGCCGGTGGTGGAGCAGCGGCAAGTGGGAGCAACGACGATAGCGAGGAGGAACAAGAATGTGAGGGAGATTCTATCTTGATTAAACCTAATTTCAATTTTCTCAAATTTAGAAAATTTTAATCATGTTATGATCCACCTCCAATAATTAATTTGTATTGCTTTGAAACTCTTGTAATTAAAAATCAGTTGTGAGGGGATTTCTCTTGATCCATGTTCTTCAATAGTTCTTACAATTTCTTAAGTAAATGCTTGTTACAAGAAAAATGGTAGATCTTTTATTCTGTGAGATTAAGAAGTGAATGGGGTTAAAATGATGATGAATCAAGTTTGTAGGTAGGATTATAAACGTTCAAGTCCCTAGTTTGATTATAATTCTGAATTGGGTGGAAATGTTAAAGAATAAATCATGAATTCCATAAATTTTAGCACTCTTGAAATGGAGCATAAATCTGTCAAACACTGTAATTTATAAATATTAGTTCAGTTTGTTTGCATTTTAAGAACAATGGGTATCATATAATATACTGTTGGAAAGATAATTGAATCTACTTTCCAACGGCTTTTGCGGTGTCCCAATTGAAGGTCTGTGCTGAAAATTATCGTCAAAATACGACAGGCTAGTCAAGATTTCTGAATTGCAGAATTTTTTTGTATGATTGAGGAGTTTCTGAATTTCTTTTACTAGTTAACTTAATTATAAATGTCATTTAATAAACTATTAGAAAGATGATAGTGTCTCTAAGTACATGAATTTTAACCCGCGTTGGTTGGACATTAGGAATCCTTTGAGAAACAAAAGAAAGTATAAATCATGTCGGAAATTGGTTTCCTCCCTATGAATTACCGGTTAAGGGGGCCTATGAGAATTTTAGGAATAAATAAAGAGACATATTGAGCTAAGCATAGAACTGAATACGCTACCATAATGAATGTTGATGTTCCATAAATTTTATGTGTACTGATCGTAAACATATTTTGCATTCTTTTCATTACACTCCTACATTTATCGTGTAATAAATCTGGTAATTTTCTTGTCTTAAATATCTATTTTGCAGAAGATAATAATGAAGAGAAAGAGGATTAAACTAAATAAATATCAGTTAAATCAGATTTAACTGGATCTATTTGGTTAGCTGAGGATGATCCCAGATCTAGTTAGAACAAATCAAGAATTGGGGGAAATATTCAGCTGAAGATCAGAGCAAATCAGAAAGATAACACCAAATGAAACCGGTAAAATTCAGATTTCTATAAATCCATTTTGGTTAGCTAAAGATCAAGCGAGCATAATATCAAATACAGAGAAGATCAACGGATGGGATGAAGCAAGTTTGACTCAGATTCTGACTGGATACATTTTAGTATTTGAATCATAACTTTCACTACAGAATCTCAAATCTGATGATTCAAGATGATCCAGAAAGAATATTTAAAGGGCTACAACTTATATGTTGATCACTGTTTCAAATTCTATCATCTGTTAAGCAATATTCAGTAATCAACACTCCATCAAGCTGCAGAACAGAATTCTGGATAAATCCAGTATGGAGATAAGGGGAAGATTGAAATTCAAAAATAGCCAACTCTTCCTATCTCCCTACACTCTCCCTTATCATTATTTTTCCTATAAATACATGTATTCATTGAGAGATGAGGAGACGAGAGGGCTGAAAAGCCAGAAAAAGAGAGTTTTGAGCGTTGTAATGGGAGATTGGAGAGGTCAAGGGCATTGTATTTGATGCTTATTCAATAAAATTCAGAATTCTTCTTCACGATCATGCGGCGTTCAGTCTAAGTTTTTCCTTAATTTTCTCTTTATTTATTTTTTTATTCTATTCTTTTCTTGCATATTTAATTCCATGAAATCATCTCTTTTCTTTTATTAGCTTCTTTTGTTTTCAGGATCGCTTGGAGGAGGGAAACAATAAGGCGAAGACAAGAAACAAGTTCACTGGTTCATCTTCCTCTTCCCTTCGTACCAGTCTCTTAATTTCTCTTTTTTTACTTTGGTTATTCAAATCTTCGCAAAAAGGTTAGTATTTTTTTCTTCTTTTGCTTTCTTCATTTTTCTTTTACTTTAATCATATTTTTATTTCACTTTTGCTTTCTTCTACAAGATTTTTTTTTATTTTAAAAAAAAATTCCAACCTTCATCCAAGGGATTTCTCAACTAGAATAAGATAAAAGTGAGATTTTTAATAACTAAATTTTCAAGAACAAGTCTCTGTGGATTCGATCCTATACTTGCCTAAACACACATTGCTAAAAAGATTCTAGCAAGTCTAGGTTTTATAAGTTGTACGTGATTCAACAACGATGGAGTTTTTCATGAACTTCGAAACGCGAACATGTACAAGTATAGGTCCTCTCGTCGAGGTTCATGTATAACGCTTTGTATTTCAAATATTCAAGTGGTATGTGTTGATTCTTACAAATAAATTTTATTTCTAAAATCTTGTTCTTTCCCTTGTAGATGGTAGTTGGTATGTGTTGTTTCTTTTATTTTTAAGAATATTCCTTCATGTATAATGTGTGTGTGAAGTACACATCTCTCCACATTTTATAATAGCATATGGGGTTATATTCTTTTACGATATAAATTTTATATGTTGAATCTATTTAAGAAGTAACCCCAGGATCTGTCCTCGTAAATAATTAGAAAGAAACAATAAATATTTTGAGTGATCTTTGTGGTGTCCTCAATGAAATTCCTATTTCAACCAGTCATCATATGACATTCAAGCGTTCAGAATCGAAATTATAGAAACCTTGTAGGAGTTGGGACGATCTCCACACTTAAATACATGTGCAAATATTATCATTTCTCAGTATTGTTGTATATACCTCGAAATCAAAATCGATAATTTTTGGACTTCTTATAAGGACACAACTTCTGGGATTGTTATTCACACAGTAACTTGATCCTGATATTGGCCTTTAGGATGTCATCGTGGCAACATGTATTCTTTTCTTCTAGTTAAGACTCCAGCACCCCTCTGGGGCTAAGGAAGCTCGAAATAAAATACCAAAATATAATTATCTACTGATATCATTTGAATGTAATTAAAAACAAAGTAAAGACTTCTTCTCTTACGATCATATTATTTTTGTTTAAGTTCATTGGGCATGGAAGGTTTGAAAGAAAATTAATTCTTGAGCATAGTGATATGAGTAATCCCAACCTTATTTTTATCCTTGAATCTAGTAATATGCAGTTTAAGTTGACCGAACAAACTCTGATAAATGCTTTTATGTTGGGTTTGAAGCAAGTGATTTATGATAACATGACTAACTTTAAAATCTGGACACATTTAACTTTTGTAGTCTACAAGAGCCAGATTTTGGAATTAGCTTTCATTTCTTCTATATTAGAGTTGTCCACACATCTCTTGGTATGTAGTTTCTTATTCTTATTGAGAACTCGTTACCCTTAGATGCTCTATTGAGTAATTGTATGATAAATTAGTTAAGAACTGAACTAGTCCTTTGATACAATTAACCTTCCACCCTTTCGAGTGGTCAGTTGTCTCAATATCTAGATTGGCAAACTTTATTTAACTAAAGTTGATTTTTCCCTCTTTCCTTTCAGTTTCTTTTAGTTTTAATGATAATGTCTAGTGTTAGTATGTGTTCTAGACTTCAAGTCTAATTACACTAAGGATTAGGTGAGAGAGCTGAAACTCATAGCCTAATGAAGTATGAATAGAAGTAAGGTTAGAAATGAACATCGATATAATCGAATGGCACCCGTAGAAATTAATGTATGATAATTACATATAAAAATTTAATGGTTGATGTTACTTAGGAGTCGACTTCTGAAAACTTACAATTAACAAGTATGTTAAGATTTGGATGAATAGTCGATTTCGGACATCAAATATCGAGCATATAAAAAGGGGAAGTATATGTAACTACAAGACATCACCGTGTGGCCTAAGAATGTGTTCTGAGAATATTAGTAATTATTCGGAGTTGATCTTTGCTTTTTAATTTTGGTTATTGGTGCATGTGTGTGTATGTGTATTCACACATATGAGTAGTAGTTATTCATAATCGTAATAGAAGATTGAACATTGATAACGTGAATAAGAACCTGACTGGTATAATTAAGATGAGTAGATCACTACAGTGTCAATTGATATCTGCATTGTGCATGATATATCGAACCACATGAAATGTTTTAAAGTAAAATCGATAAGCGCGGAGGTAAAATTAAAACATTGATTGATGTTTTGAACTATGCATGAACTGGTTGTTATATGTGGGCATACGCATTTCCAACTGTTGCATTTATTTATGTATCGGAGGAAGAGGCCGGGCGGGAGCCGATAAGAGGGGGAAGACGTGTTATTGTTACATATATATATATATATATATATATATATATATATATATATAATATATATATATATATTATATATATATATATATATATATATTGGAGGAAGGGGCCGGGCGGGAGTCGGTAAGAGGGGAAGACGGTGTATGGTTACTCTCATGTATGTGTATATATATTTATATATATATTGGAGGAAGGGGCCGGGCGGAAGCCGGTAGGAGGGAGGGGGAAGACGGTGTTATTGTTACATATATATATATAATATATATATATATATATATATATATATATATATTGGAGGAAGGGGCCGGGCGGGAGCCGGTAGGAGGGGGAAGACGGAGAATCTCACGTTTCATTTGTGATTGAGTAAGCATATGAATAATATGCGACGTGTATATCACTAAGTATGATATTTGAATATTGTGTAGTGTAGTACGATTCTGTGTGATTGTATTATCCATATAGATAAACTATACTTAGATGATATGGGGTGATCTTGTGATGTTGTATCACCAAGACATATACTTATCCCCATGAAACTTCGATTATGATTGGTTGTACTTCATGTATGAGATATGAGTTATGTGGTGATATGTGTTAAAGGTACTTAAAGGAGAATCATGCATAAGTTATAATAACTGAGCGAGTATCTTATTAAAATCTAGACCATGTAATCTGCAGCAGAAAAAATAAAGAAAGTTAAAGAGAATCGATTACAGAGAAGTCACACCGTCACATAGATTATATGGATCTTTGTGTTAATTATTCATTATAAGATATTGCTCTCTCCTCGTTTCATTTGTTCATCTATACTTGCTAAAATTGTTGAAGAAAAACATGCTCCCTATTTGTATTTTCCTTCCTTGATACACTTTGATTCTCTCTCACTGAGTTGTCGAGCTCACTCCCTCCAGTTTTATGTTTCAGGTCGCAGTATGTCAGAAGACCAGCTTCAGATTTAGGCGTTTGTTAAGAATTTTACTATTAATGATTGTATTGGGTTATAATTTAGTTCCTGTTGAAATCCTACTCGATGTATACTGATAGCTTATGTAAATTTTGGGAGATGAATATGTATGAAGTAAATTAGATTGTGATTATGGTGATGTGTTAGAGTTATAGTTAGATCTGTTTATGTTGTGGATGCCGAGAGGAGTACTCTCGGGCATATGTTTCTTTTGTTTCATATAAGTAGGCGATGTCAAGTCAAAATTTTTATTTGGAGAATAAGCAGGCCGTGGTGAGCCGAGATATTATTATGATTGCATGGACGATTGTTGACTTTGATCTACATGTTTGAATTGAGAATAAGTGGGCTGTTGTTGGTCGAAATTATTGTAAATTGAAATGTATATTTGGGCATGTCAGTATTTACAAAGGAAGTGCTGCCGAAATTTTAAGAATTTGGAGATGATTACGATAATCTATCAGTTTAAAAGAATATTTTTGTTATTTGAAATTTATGAAATCTGGGACCGTTACACTTGTTATCATACTTGTTATAATTCAATTACCATGCTTATTATAGTTTGTTATGTTTGCGAACTTATTATGAAATTTGTTATGTTTGCGAACTTATTATAACTTGTGAATGTAAAAAATTATTGTGATACTTGCTAAAAATTGTTGTGAGACTTGCTAAATGTGTTATATATTATTTTGATATTTTTTTATTTTTTAAAAAGTATTTTTCTATTTATAAAAAATCTTAAATATAGTATATATATTTATTTTTATTAAATAAATATTAAATCGCGTAACATACGTTATGCGTTACGTTATAACCTATATTAACATAACAAAGGAAAAATGTTATCGCTACATTATCGTTATTTTAAACATTGGTTAGAACTACTCCAAACTTCTCCCTCTTGTTGTGAACAAGTGGGATTTAGTTGGTGACAGTCCATTCAGTCCATTTCTGACTAGGACCAGTGCCCCCCACTCTTCTAAACCGACAATTAGTTTTTAATAGACTATCGGTACGAACTTCTGTGGGTCATCACAAAAGGAGCATATCGCGAAGTCTACCAGATCTGCCCTCTGCATCCGTCAACATGATCAGAAGGGGACGTGAACCGCATAGGGGCAGGCAAGCGTCGCGTGGTGCTAACTCCCCTTCCTTTAGTTCTCCAGACGCGGACTATAGTCCTGGCTTAGGCCAAATCTTAGTAGAAGAAGAAGGTGTGTTTCGAAGCACCAGATCTAGGGTTGCAATATCCTACAATTATGAGCAACCATCCTCCTCGACTGGAGTAACATCATCAGAACCAATGAAAAGATTATTTTAATGGTCTGATGATGAGGGGGAAGATAGTGGGTATGCCTCTTCAGCAACAATCAGCTCGATACGAACGGATAGAGTGTCGGTGCATATGGCTTATAACGGTAATGATGACCTCCGTCGACGGTTGGAAGCTCAGGAGGAAACCTCCAGGCCCCGGCAAGAAGCCTTAGACAACATTCAACAAATGCTCGCTCATCCCCTCACTAACCGAAATAACAATAATACCGGGAGTAATTACAATGAGGAGGAACATAATGATGATGAGCAACCTAAGACTGAGAAGTCAAAGGAAAATTCTTCTATCGATGCTGAAGTTCTTAAAGGCATCCAAGTCAGATCGCATCCCTAACCCAAAGGGATGAACTGAAAAGTAGGGGCAGTCCGTCCTTACCCCTTGGAATGGGATTTAGTACCATACCTGCCAAAGTTCAAGAAACCAACGTTACATACGTATGATGGTAAGAGCTCGCCAAACCAGCTCATCTATTACTTCCGGTCTCAGACCGGTAACATTATAGATAACGATGCTATTATGGCCAGACTATTCATTGGAACCCTGAAGGGGGTAGCATTCGACTGGTTTCGAAGCCTTCCTCCGGGCTCTATCAATTCCTGGGTTAACTTAGAGACTTGATTTCTTTCTCGTTTTACGAGAACGACACCGAGGTAACTATAGATAATCTCCTTTCCATTATACAGAGGAAGGAGATCTGTCCGTGACTACATTGAGCGGTTCAGAAATTATATCTCTAATGTGCCCGGCAGGGATGCCATTGCTCATGCTCTTGTAGACATGTAGGCATAACTTCTGGACCAAGTAGAGATTCGTATGGGAGCTGTCAAAGCCCATACGTGGAAGGAATTGATCGAACAAGCTGAAATAGCCGAAAAGTCGACTAAAAAGTTTGAACCCTCTACCCCTAAAGGCAAATGGGTTATGAATAATAAGGGGCGCGGCGACACGTCACAGTCTTCCCAAGCCAAAGGGTAAGAGACTATGTCCGTCGAATTGTCAGGAGACATTCATCCGAAGACCAAGAAGAGCGGCGTCAATAATCAGGAGTTTAAGTTTCCTCTGAAACAATACTCCTTCAAAGACGAGCAGGTGGTTACAATATTCCATTTGCTCCACAAAGGGAATAAATTAAAACTGCCAGAGGCTCGATGCCCTAACGAAGTGGGACGCACAAACGAGCCCAACTATTGCCTTTTTCATAGGATGGTTCATCATCCTACTAACAAATATTTTGTCCTCAAGGACAAAATTCAGGCTTTAGTTGATGCCAGAGTTCGACTCTAAAGTCAGAACAAAAAATCACTGTGAATATGGTGACCCTCGAGTTCGGAAAGATCCCAAAAGTCACAGTTCATGACGGGTCTTTCCCAATCCCTGAAGCACAGCTGGAAGTAGACGATCCTTCAGCTAAAAATCAAAAGATTAAGGGTCTCGTTCCCTTGACATTGAAAACAGGGAAAATCATGTGGATACACCCGGACCTCGCCCAAGATGAACAATGGGATTCGAAGAAATCCAACTCAAAGGGCAATTCTTGCAATGTTATCTCTGTCTTGCCGGATGATGACAATGTGACATCAGCTTCTCTTAGCGATTCTGAAGGGGAAAGGCACGCTTGCACAGCGTAGGCTGATGTACCTCAGCCAACCGGTACTCGATCCAAAAATTATACTTGAAACAGTATGAGAGAATTACTGACAAGACACAACAGCAAACGACGTCAGTACAAGTACCCATACCAGCTCCGGTTCTGACCTCGGGAAAAGAGAAGCCAAAAGAAGTCCAGTTTGACCATGTCCTGAAGAAACTTTCAGGCCCAGGACTTAACATGCCTTTTCGCTTTGACATATTGCCCAGCTGGCTAATATCCCTGCTCATATCACCATACACGAGCTGCTTCGCCTGTCAAAAGAGACAAAAGAAGCACTCAGGGATGCACTGACTAATTCAGAATCATTTCTGACACATATGCCATAGACCCCTAAGGACGACACTTAGCCCTCGTGTTTTGAATGTCATCATGTACAGTTGAAAGTACCTACTATTACTTTCACAGCTGAGGATATGCTCCTCAAGGATAACAAACATGATCGACCTTTGTACTATATCGGATACATCAGTTCGACATGGATTAAAATGGTACAGGTTGATCCAGGGTCTGCACTCAGCTTTATCCCCAAAAGGCTCCTCTACTTTCTTAGCATATCGCTGTATCGGTTGTCCGCAACCACTACGATGATATACGATTTTAACGCAGGGAGTAGTCACCCCCTTGAAAAGATTCGACTCCGTTGCCGAATCGGGAATCTGAAATCAGAAGTGATGTGTTACGTCATTGACGCTGACACGTTGTATAACTTATTGTAGGACGACCTTGGATCCATACTAACTGGATCATTCCCTCTACTCTGCACCAATGCTTCAAATACGTGGAAGATGATGCAATGGTACGAACGGTGTTCGCGGAGAAACAACCATTCAAAGGGGTGGAAACTACTTTACTGATGCTCTCCTATATCTAAAGATCGGTAAAACATCAAAATAATTATTGCCTGACAACGATGACAATGGCAATGAGGCAGATTCAGAGTCTGAAGGAGACACACCAGCTACTTTTGTCGGTGAACCAATTGTAGCATGTTTCAATAATCCTCAATGTAATAATCCCTCTGAGGATGACGATGAATGGGTGATTAATGACAATATTTTCTTTGATTATCCTGCGAGTGTCGAATTGTTTGAATCTGTAGCCAATAACTCTCTACACATGCCCATGCATAAACAAGCATGCCAAGTACACCTTTGGAATGTATGGAAGGGTCCGTCTTCGTGATCCCTCCATCCAAAAGGAGTCAATCACCAATAATATTTGGTAGAGCCCAACTGTGAAGGTCTACGGTCACAGATTTGAGTTCAGACTCAGAGCCCCCACAGTTTTTCTATTATGCACAATCAGCACAGCATATGATGAGAAAAATGGGATGCAGCCTGCAGCGTGGGAATGGCCTAAATTTCAGAAAAGGACGACGTGGTTTTCTACGTAATTTCGTGTCAAAAGGGAAACCGACAAATTACTATGATAAAACACGCAGGGGGTTGGATACATTACACCTCCACCTTCTACATCGGTTCGATCCAAAGACAACGAGCCGATCTCGTCACGCTCCGCCTCTTCCTCCGAGTGGGAGTCAGATATCAGTGTGGGAACGATGTTCGAGAATCTCTCTGTTAATATGACTTTAACTAGTCAATTGGAGCCTGCGGAAGCTATTGATGTTGAACCATGGGCTCAGCAACTGGATTTCCAGTGGGAAAAATGATTCGAACAACGCGAATCACCTACTGAAGACAAGATGATCTAGGTTAACTTGGGTAGTCAAGATCACCCTAACCATCTTTATAAGTGAAAGCTTATCACTTACGGAGAAAGAAAAATTGATAGTACTCGTAAGAGAGTATATTGATGTCTTTGCATGGAACTACGAAGATATGCCTGGACTTGATCCGCAAGTAGCCATGCATCGTCTGAATATCAGGCCTGACACCAAGCCAGTCAAGCAACAACAACGATGATTTCGCCCGAACATTATGGAAGCTATTGAAGCTGAAGTTCATAAACTTATCGCATGTGGCTTCATACGGGAGGAACAGCATCCAGATTGGGTTGCTAACATTGTTCCCGTTCTTAAGAAGAATAAAAAAAATTGGATCTGTATTGACTACCGCGATCTCAATACAGCCTGCCCTAAAGACGAATTCCCATTGCCCATCACCGATGTTATGATTCACAATACCTGCGGATTTGAAAGAATGTCTTTCATGGAAGGCTTTTCAGGGTATAATCGAATTAAAATGTACCTAGGGGATGAGAAGCATGCTTCATTCCGGACACCGTTGGGGGTGTACTGCTATACCGTGATGCCCTTCGGATTAAAGAACGCGGGAGCAACTTATCAACGTCCAATGAGTATAATTTTTCGCAACCACCTCCGAAAGACGGTAGAATGTTATGTCGACGACATTGCTGTCAAAAGTCGCGATAAGAATGATCATCTTCGTGACTTGAGAACAATGTTCGATAAAATGCGAGCTCATCGACTAAAAATGAATCTGACAAAACCCTTCTTGGGCGTTTCGAGTGGCAAGTTTTTAGGATTCACTGTCACATCAAAAGGGATCCATCTTGACCCGGATAAAGTCAAAGCAATCCAAAACGCGCATCCACCTAAGAATCTCAAAGAACTTAGGGGCCTATAAGGTAGACTGGCCTATATCAGAAGGTTCATCGCAAATTCTCAGGCCGCTATCAACCGTTCACCCGGCTCACGAAAAAGGGTGTCTCTTTTGTATGGGATCAAACTTGTCAAGAAGCTTTCGAGGATATCAAGATATACGTCACTAAACCTCCAGTCTTAGTGGCTCCCACATCAGGAAAATCATTCCTGTTTTATGTGAAAGCTATGGACCATTCTCTTGATGCTCTGCTTGCTCAAAAGAACGATGACGGCCACGAACATGTCATTTATTATCTGAGTAGGACTCTGATAGGGGCGAAATCTCGCTATTACCTGATCGAGAAGGAATGTTTAGCTCTTGTCTTTGCTATTCAAAAGACGCGGCATTACTTGGTTGGCCAAACCATACATTTCATTTCTAGAGTGAATCCTTTGCGTCTCCTCATAACGAAACAGAATCACTAAATTCAAGATTAGCTAAATGGGCCCTCCTTCTGTCTTAGTACGATATGCTCTTTGTCCCTCAGAAGACAGTTAAAGGCCATGCATTTGCAAACTTCCTAACTGCTCATCCAGTTCCGGAAAACTCAAAACTTTATAAAGATATTCCAGATGAGATTTTCGAATAAATATAACTTCAGAGGATGAGGTATGACAAATGTTCTTTGATGGAGCATCAAGAATAGGCCCTAAGGAAATATCATTACTGGTGTGGGGGTCGTATTTATCTCACAACAAAACCATGTCCTTCCTAGGGCGTTTTCATTGACGGAACCGTGTTCCAACAATGTGGCAGAATATAACGCTTTACTCATTGATCTTCAGATCGCCCATAAAATGGAGGTACGCTACCTCGAAGCTTATGGTGATTCAAATGATTATTAATCAGGTTAAAGGAGAATATGAGGTTTGCTGTGGAGATTTGGTATCTTATTATTATGCATTCATCAAAATGGCTAATTTATTTGATGGCTTTTATATCGGTGATGTGTCTCGATCCCAAAATACTAGGGCCGACGCTCATAGAGACTCTTCAGGTCCACCACAGGGAATATGTCGACTCCTCCATAAACACATAGTAAACACCAAATCTTCTAGCCACTGTCTAATAATATCCCTCGCCTTGCGATCTAAGATTTTTCAATCCGTCCCAGAAGTTTCCTTTTGTTTGCCTTTTTCTCCTTCTAGAGGTCCATGCAAATTCTTACAATACAATAGATCCTGCATGCGGGGGCTTCCAAATCATCTAGTTATTTTCATTGTGAAAAATCATTTGATTGTTCGAGGTACTCTTCTTGTCCTTAGCTAACTTTCCTCTGATACTGCTCTGATAGGATTTGGCATCAGTAATCGATCACAAATTTCTTGCAAAATTATTAGTCAAATCCACAACGCCAATTTACGTAAAATATGAAGAATAACCAACAAACAACATTCATTAAAAGAGACCAATATTTACGTGAAAACTCTTATAGGAAAAATCACATGACAAGCAGCAGCAAATATTCACTATAAGAAAGAAAATTATAATCTCCAATTACTCTCACCATCATCTTTTGAATCCCCTATTCAAAGATTCAAGAATACAAAAAGAAGAGATCAAGAGCACTTTATTGTACTCTCGTCGGCATGAATTCTTTCGCTACAAAGGACTCAACTCCACCACTACAACGGTGTACTGTTCCTTCTCCAAGAAGATCAAAACCAAAACTCGATCCTTCACAAGTTCTTAAAACCTTCGCTTTTGTTGGCAACTTGAAGGGAAAAACTCGTAAAGCACTCTCTATTTCCTATTCTTGTTCTTCAATTTTTCTCTGAATTTTTTGGCTCAATTTCTGTCTGCCACAATAAGGCCTTTAGAAGACAATTAAGAATCCAAATCGTTTTTGAATTTTCTCCAGATCGCCACTGGACTCGGCTCCTTCCCGCCTCTGACTCACGCTGGCGCAGAAATTGAAGTAGTGGGATGGGCTCACAATTAAATGTTGAGTCTTGAAAAGCATTCAAATAAGTGATACTAATAGATTCACCATCACATAGATGGGGACAGGGGACCAAACTTTTCATATAAATAATTCATTCAACAAGGTATCTAGTCGTAATATCGTTGAAATCATGTCATTCGCAGACACACTTAATTTTTTTTTTTTTTAATTTCTATTCTCTATACTAATAAGTCTATAATTTATTAAATGAAAATTAACTAATGATACAAATTAATGTAATCCTTGTTCAGACGCCAGTCAGTACAAGTCTGGTCCAAGTTCCACAAGAGATTGTGTGTGTGTGTGTGTGTGTGGTTCTAAACCATTAGTTAATTTGTAGATGTAAAATGCAAACAATTCTACAAGACAAGCAAAGAAATCAAGAGTGAAGTGAAACAAATTAAAAAGCAGAACGAAGCATGATTTTAGAAAATAACTTCTTTGTCCGCGCCATGGAGGTATATACTATTGGAAAGAGAGAATTTTGCCAAGGAATTTGACATGGATAGCCAAGGGGTCGTCGAGGTGATCGCCAAGGAAGTCGACGACGAAAGGCGAAGGAAACAGCAGCAGAAAATAGTAGCAGCAGCAGCAGGTGCAGGTGATCGGTCGACCGGCCCGGTCGACAGCCCGCAGTATCAGAACCTCGGTCGACCGGCGCGGTCGACCGACGTGCACAACGTGACAAGGAAGGATCTCGGTCGACCGCCCGGTCGACCGACTGAAAGTACCCAACTCTCTGTTGGGCACCCGGACGAACGACCGTGGAAGAGGTCGGTCGACCGCCCGGTCGACCGACCTACGGTGCGGGTAATTTTCTGCTGTTTCGGGAAGCTGTGTATTTAAGGCTGTTGTTTAATTCTAGGGTTTGTATCTGATTACTGGGGATTTGCTGGAGCTCTCTTGCATTCAAAGAGGCTGCTAGCAATTGTAATCATTTCCAAGTAAATTAATCTCTCTTTCGATTGCCCCGAGGACGTAGGCATTGAGGCCGAACCTCGTTAAATTGTTTGTTTGCGCTTGTGCTTTCTTTCTGGTGATTATTTTGTACTGCTTGGAATTATTCTCTGTGCTTGGAGATTTAAGAGGATTCCTCTATCTGGGTTGTTGTCGCTGTGGGGCACAACAAGTGGTATCAGAGCTTCCAGGTTTCACTTGGGATTTCTGAAGATTCGGAGGGCTCGAGATCTGATTCGGTGGAGATCGTGTGTCGATCTCAGATCAGAGGTATTGGTGTTCGTGGGATCGTGTGTCGATCTCAGGAGGACTGATTGAGGTAAAACCTGCACACAAAATACAGAATTTTAGATTTGGAAATAAAGATGTGCAAGTGCTCAATTCTCACCGCTATAGCAAGTGGCTATGCGGGTCGTGATCCACAAGGAGGGTTTGCGATGGAAGCGTTCAAAGTTTTGTATTGAAATCTTTATGAAGATAAAACGAAAATTCTTCTTTGTTTTTAAAGTTATGAAAATGAAAAAAGAGTTATAAGTTAAAGTTAGAAAGAAAACGGTAGAATAAGAAAGTGGAGAGAATTAGAAAGTGACTATGTACAAATGAATTGGGAAAGAAGTGATGAAAGATTTGGAAGATGTGTTGGTGATTTAATTTACAGAAAGAAAAGGAAAGAAATAAAAATAATTACTTACGTTCTTTTCACCAAAAGCTTACCTTGAATCTTCAGCGACGATGTTACCTTGAAGTGGAGGCAATCAGCGCATAGCCCATAAGAGTTGATTATTGGTCTCTTCTACATTACATCATCAAGATAACTCAAGCATGAAATGATACAGAGAGACTCAATTCCATCGTCATGAGCTATCGGTGGCACTCGCAAAGGCAAGGCTCTTTCGATGCTGTTAGACTCACTTGGAAGACAATTGTACCAAAAAGAAAAGTGAAGTAGAAAAGAAGAAGAAGAAGAAAACTAAAATGAAATACATACAAAGAGAGAATACAGATTTGATTTCATAACGATAAAAGAAAAGAAAGAAACCTTACACCGGTGTCACTCTCAGCTCAAGCTTCATTCTTGTTCTTCTATGAAAGTCCGATCTCTTCTGAATTACATAAATGAAAACTAAAATTACATGAAAAAGAAAAACAAAAACCTAAACTAAGAAATGAAAAACTAGTCTAAATCCTATCTCTGCCTGCTCCTCCTTGCTCAGCTAAAACCAGTATTTATAGGCAAAAAAACCTAAAGGAGAAGATCCCAGGAAGATTGGGGGAATCTCCTGGTCTGATGTATTTCCCGTATCTTCTTCTGATTTTCTTGTTTTTTTCTTCAAAAGTTGACAAAACAGCCTTTGATTGTGCTTGATTCAGGGAGGATTCTTCTCAACCTTCCTTATATGCCAAGATTTTGCCTTGATTCAGGGAGGATTCTTCTCAACCTTCCTTATATACCAAGATTTTGCCCACAGGGAGGATTCTTCTCAACCTTCCTTATATGCCAAGATTTTGCCCTGATTTCTTCATCTTGATTCAGGGAGGATTCTTCTAAACCTTCTTTATATGCCAAGATTTTGCCCTGATTTCTTCATTTCAAATTTATTCTGAATTAATCAGAATTTGGTGGGCTTTTGGGCTTGTTTCTCTTCATCTCCTTAAGGAATGGGCCTGCAAATAAATTAAACATTTAATTAGGGCAAAGCAGATTTTATTCTATAATAAGTATGGAAATATGATAATAAATGTGCAATATTAGTGACCAATCAAGGACGCAAGGAGGGCTCGTGGAATCTGTGGTGGAGTAGATCCGGAGAGAAACTCGATCTAGGGTTTCAAGGGAAAGGTAAAAAAAAAAATCCAATTTTTATCTGAGTAGTGATCTATTTCCAGTAGTTGTTCTTCCGCATAGATAGAGGATCAAGTAATCTCAATGGCAGAGGAAAGTACTTCAGTTAGGACCATGAATCCTCACCCAAGGATTGATGTTGTCAAGTTCAACGGTACAAATAACTTCGGGATGTGGAGATGTGAGGTTATGGATGCACTGAATGCATCAAACCTCGATGACACTCTCCTATTGGAGAAGAAGAAGAGCACGACCACTGATGAAGAGTGGGCAAAGATGAACAGGTCGGCGTGTGGGTTGATACGTTCATGTTTGTCGCAAGACATAAAATATCTTGTGCAACATGAGACGTCGGCGAAGCATCTGTGGGAAACCCTTGAGAAGAAATACCTGACGAAGAGTGTTGAGTCCAGGTTGCAGCTTAAGAGTAAGCTGTATCAGTTTCGGATGAAGAAGGGGAGCACAGTGAATGAGCACTTCAACCGATACACGAAGCTTCTTACAGATTTAATAAACGTGGATGTCGTGGTAGAAGAGGAAGACAAGGCGATCATTCTCCTGAACTCACTCCCGGCGGAGGAGTATGAGACATTCACTCTGACTTTTATCAATGGTAGACAGACTCTGAACTACCATGAGGTGTCGTCTGCACTGACAAGTTATGAGACGAGGAAGAAGGAGAGACATCCTTCTCAGTCAAGCTCATCGGTGGAGGCACTGGAAGTAAGAGGCAGGGGTTCATCAAGGAAGGGCAAGGAGGTTAGAGGAAGATCTAAGTCCAGGTCAGGGTTCAGGGATCTCAAAAGGAATCAGTGTGCTTTCTGCAGAGAGATTGGGCACTGGAAGGTGGACTGTCTGAAGTTCAAGGGAAAGAAGAAAGAATCAAATCCGAGGCAAATCTAACAAAGGTGATTAACACTGCAAGCAGCAAATCACAGGTAGATGGATCGGACTCAGATTCGTCAGTGTTCTCCTTTTCAGTTACTACTCCCGTCGTAGGCTACTCAGGTGAAAACGAGTGGATCTTGGACACATGTGCAACATATCATGTATGTCCTAATCGGGACTGGTTTACCAGTTTTGAGAAGTTGGAGGGGTGTTCGGTCGTCATGGGCGATGATCATCCATGCATCATGGAGGGTGTTGGCACTATTCCAATCAGAATGTTTGATGGGATGGTGAGAGAGCTGAAGGAAGTGAGGTATGTACCTCAGTTGAAGAGGAACCTGATTTCCGTAGGAGCTTTGGAGTCATTGGGCCTTGGAGTGTCTATTAAGGAGGGAGTCCTTAGAATGACAAAGGGTTCGATGGTGGTGTTGAAGGCCGATCGCCAGAACAACTTATACTACTTGAAGGGTAGTACGGTGACAGGGCAAGTGGCGGCTTCTACCAGTCCAAAGGAAGATTCAACCCGGCTGTGGCACATGAGACTGGGACATGCAGGAGAGAAGTCAATGCAAGCTCTTGCGAGGCAAGGGTTGCTGAAGGGTGCCGAAACCTGCAAGATGGATTTATGTGAGCATTGCATCATCGGCAAGAAGACCAAGGTGAAGTTTGGCACAGATTCACACTGCACAGAGGGTATTCTTGACTATGTTCACACGGATGTATGGGGACCTACCAAGACTGCATCGATTGGAGGTAACTACTATTTTGTGTCGTTCATTGATGATTTTTCTAGGCGCCGTTAGGTGTACACCATGCGACACAAAGATGAAGTCCTATAACTGTTCGTGAAGTGGAAGGCTAATCTGGAGAGAAGCACGGGAAGGAAGGTCAAGGTCCTCCGTTCTGACAATGGAGGAGAGTACAAATCGGATCCTTTCCTACAGCTATGCCTTGATGAGGGCATAGAGAGACACTTCACGGTACGAGAGACTCCGCAACAAAATGGGGTGGCTGAGAGGATGAACCGGACCTTGCTAGAGAAGGTTCGGTGTATGTTATCCAATGCAGGACTGTCAAAGAAGTTTTGGGCTGAAGCTTTGGCGTATGCATGCCATCTCATGAATAGGTTGTCGTCGTCTGCAATAGGGAGGAAGACTCCTCTTGAAGCTTGGTCAGTAAAAGCTGCTGATGACTATGATTTGCTACGGGTCTTCGGATGTCCAGCCTACTACCATGTCAGAGAAGACAAGTTGGACCCAAGGGCAAAGAAGGGGGTGTTCATTGGCTTTAAGCGAGGAACCAAGGGGTTCAAGATTTGGAACCCAAAGGACAACAAGTTCATACTCAGCAGGGATATCACGTTCGATGAGGCTTCTTTGGTGAAGCCTACGGTCTTTCTGCAGGTGGAGACCAGCAAGACCAAGGAGTTATTGCAGCAGGTGGAGATTGATGCAGATCCACCATCTCTAGAGGAATCAGCATCAGTTCGGATCATTCCTGAGGTGACACAGGGCAGTGATCGAGTTGTTGAAGAAGATGCTGAAGATGTTGAACAGGGTCAAGAGCAGGTCATGGGTACTGTTCCAGATCCTACTGCAGTTGAAAGACCAAGGAGGAACACTAGGAGGCCAGGTTGGCTCACCACTGATATGGTCGTCGCGTATGCACTTCCAGTCGTCGAGGAGGCTATTCCATCTACCTTCAGAGAAGCTGAGATCAGCTCGGAAGCAAGGATGTGGAAAGCGGCCATGAAAGAAGAGATGCAATCTCTCTATAAGAACGACACATGGGAACTCACAAAGTTGCCAAAGGGGAAGAAGGTCATAGGATGCAAGTGGGTATATGCTAAGAAACAAGGATCTCTTCAAGAAGATGCAGTGCGCTACAAGGCTCGGTTGGTGGCTAAAGGCTACGCTCAGAGGGAAGGAATTGACTATAATGAGGTATTCTCTCCTGTAGTTAAACACTCGTCAATTCGTATTCTATTGGCCTTGGTTGCGCAGAATGAGTTGGACCTTGACCAACTTGATGTGAAGACCGCCTTTCTCCACGGCGATCTTGAGGAGGAGATCTACATGACGCAGCCCACAGGTTACAAGACTGCAGGAAAGGAAGAGTTAGTATGCAAGCTAAAGAAGTCGCTGTACGGATTGAAGCAGTCTCCTAGACAGTGGTACAAGCGATTTGATAGCTTCATCAGGAAGAAGAAGTACACACGTAGCCATTATGACTCATGTGTGTACTACAACAGGCTACCATCAGGTGAATATATCTATCTACTTCTTTATGTAGATGATATGCTGATTGCTTCGAGGTCGAGATCTGCTATTGATGCTCTGAAGAAGGATCTATCGTCAGAGTTTGAGATGAAGGACCTGGGCGAAGCTAGGAAGGTTCTGGGCATGGATATCACTAGAGACAGGAGAGCTGGCAGGGTGAGTTTGACTCAGAAGGGCTATTTGGAGAAGGTACTGCAGTGGTTTCATATCAGCAAGGATACTAAGTCTGTTAGTACACCTATGGCTCCTCACTTCAAATTGTCTGCAAAGATGTCTCCGAAGAGTGTTCAAGAGCGTGAGTATATGTCTCACGTTCCACATGCCAGTGTGGTGGGTAGCTTGATGTACGCTATGGTGTGTACGAGACTAGATCTATCACAGGCCGTCTCCATGGTGAGTCGATATATGCATGATCCGGGTCAAGGTCATTGGGAAGCTGTAAAATGGATCTTGAGATACATCAAGGGTACAATTGATGTAGGCCTAGTGTTTGAGAAGGACGACACTGAAAAGCAAGAGTGCATAGGGTATGTTGATTCAGACTATGCAGGTGACCTTGACAAGCGCCGGTCGACGACGGGATATGTCTTCACATTCTCATAGGCACTGGTGAGTTGGCGCTCCACACTGCAGTCTACCGTCGCTTTGTTGACCACAGAGGCTGAGTACATGGTTATGACAGAGGCCATGAAGGAGGCAATCTGGCTTCAAGGGTTGCTTGATGACTTGGGCGTGGAACATGATTTGCTGAAAATTAACTGTGACAGCATGAGCGCCATCTACTTGGTTAGGAACCAGGTCTATCATGTAAGGACGAAGCATATTGACGTCAGGTACCATTTCGTTAGGGAGAGTCTGGAGGAAGGTGACATCGACCTGTTGAAGATTCACACTTCGGAGAATCTAGCTGACATGCTTACGAAGGTGGTGTCGGGAGTGAAGTTTGCACATTGCAAAGCTTTGCTCCATGTCCTTCAGGTAATTTGAGCTTGCTGAAGCTCATTTGGGTGAACTACGGACAGCTTGATCCTTGGGCAGGGGTACGTAGGCAACCACATTGGTGTATCCGCTCTTGAGTCGATGGACAGTTCGGCTCAGATTTGAAGAATCTTCACCGAGGTGGAGAATTGTTGGAAAGAGAGAATTTTGCCAAGGAATTTGACATGGATAGCCAAGGGGTCGTCGAGGTGATCGCCAAGGAAGTCGACGACGAAAGGCGAAGGAAACAGCAGCAGAAATAGTAGCAGCAGCAGGTGTAGGTGATCGGTCGACCGGCCCGGTCGACCGCCCGCAGTATCAGAACCTCGGTCGACCGGCGCGGTCGACCGACGTGCACAACGTGCACAAGGAAGGATCTCGGTCGACCGACTGAAAGTACCCAACTCTCTGTTGGGCACCCAGGCGACCGACCGGTCGACCGGTGGAAGAGGTCGGTCGACCGTCCGGTCGACCGACCTACCGGTGCGGGTAATTTTCTGCTGTTTCGGAAAGCTGTGTATTTAAGGCTGTTGTTTAATTTTAGGGTTTGTATCTGATTACTGGGGATTTGCTGGAGCTCTCTTGCATTCAAAGAGGCTGCTAGCAATTGTAATCATCTTCCAAGTAAATTAATCTCTCTTTCGATTGCCCCGAGGACGTAGGCATTGAGGCCGAACCTCGTTAAATTGTTTGTTTGCGCTTGTGCTTTCTTTCTGGTGATTATTTTGTACTGCTTGGGATTATTCTCTGTGCTTGGAGATTTAAGGGGATTCCTCTATCTGGGTTGTTGTCGCTGTGGGGCACAACATATACTACATTACTACGGGCATGACATTAGTTCTTGCAATGATCAATTCTTCAGGACTTCAGATTTTTTTTTTTTTTTTGTGTACTTGCATTTTTGTTTCATAGTTCATTTTTTTCTTCACTCGTGTTCTGTTTCTATTTTTGTTCATGAATTCAAAAATAATTGCTTCCCCTCCTTTTGGAAGCAAATAATTGCTTCTAGAAAACTAATGAGTCTATAATTTAGTAAATGAAAACGAAATATTGTGAGACAAGAGTCAGTCAACAAAGAGAAAATAATGCAGTCGTTATTCAGAGGTCAAGCAATGCAAGTCTTGTCTAAATTTCATCAGAGACTGGTTCAAAGTTCAAAACAATCAGTTTGCATATAAAAAGGCCAAACTATTGTTTGAGACAAGCAAAGAAATATCAAGATCAGAAGCAAAAGAAATCAAGCATGGTTTCTGTTAATTCCTTGGCCCGCTGTCTTCTCGTTGCTGCCTTGATTGCTGCCTTCTGTGTCTTGCAATTTGAGCTCGTGCATGGAGGTAGAACACTATGTGTCCTATTCCTAATTTTTGATGTTCATGCATTCTTCTGTGTTTTTTTTTCCTTTTGCGCGAAAAATAATTTATCATCCTGTGTGCGTGCAGATGTGAAGATGAGGAAGCTAGGAGACAGGGAGGGAAACAGCCCCCCCGCTCCTAGTGGTCACACGACGATACACAACGATTCATAAGGCTGAAAATTCCCGATGCCCTCCTTGTAATTTCGAGACAAACCAATTTTATTTGTACTTGCGATGAGAATCTCTATAAACTCGTCATACATATTCTATATTATGTGCCTTCCTTGTCCCCTTAATTCTGCATCTGGCTCTTTGCTGATCACTCGACGTTATGCAAACAACTACTTGTGGATAGTTGAGAATACCCAGGAGCACAATGAAAGAGAGTTTCTTTATTATTACTACTCTCTTAATGTATGTCTTGTGTGTTCATAAAAGAAAATATATATTTATTATTAGGAATGTTTTTCCTGTTCTTGCATGTTGGAATGAATCAGATTGCATAGTAAGTAATTTCTGATTAGTAGTCATCATCAAAAGTTATAATGAGTGTTTTAATTTGAACAATAATATAATCAAACTACTCAGTAATTAATGAATTTCTAGTAGTCAATCAGTAAATAAGGTTACATTGTATTTCGCCTAAAAAAAAGAAAAAAGAAAAAGGGAAAAAGAAAAGAAAAAATGGCACAAAACTTTTGTAAACAATTTGGTCATGCAAGCTAGCAAGTGTTTTATTACATACTAGTAAAGAAGTCATTACAAGCCATTACAAGCATTTACAATCTGCACAGTGATCACTCTTACACCACTGTGATTGGGCTTAATTGCAAGCCCAATTGGCTCCATAATTGTAAATCTTTTGTTTGGTTTAATTAGAGTTGAAAATCTGATTGTAGACCCATATGCATAAGCATGTGTTGACCCAATGTTACAATCACCCGATTTCATGGTTTTGAGCATAACTAAACATATGTGATTATTTGTACTAATCAAGTTCAAGTGATTAAGTTTACTTCAGGGTTCTAAGGATTCCAGGAGTTTCTACCTCAAAAGGAAGGTGTTGAAGACTCAAGAAGACTCAAACATACATGAAAATCACACTAACACTCTGAACATGTATGGTTTCTTGGGATACTGTTATCTAATGATTAGCTTAATTTGATACCAGAGCACACAAACTTAATACTCTGGCGTAAGTTCCTAATAATGTGAGTCCCGTCAATTATGAGTTCCTCTGGGAGCAAATTTACAATTTTCAAACATACTCCAACTTATTTGATTCATGATAGGTGATTCCAGCATTAGATATTAGGACTCATATCAAATATAAAGTTTTGATAACTAATAGCAAATTAAGCTAATTATTAAAGACCGATAATGGTTGTCTATAAACATGCATCATTCACCCAATATATACATGAAAGACTCATGGTGTTCACACAAAAGATATGTACCACTTCATCAAGAATATCCAGAATACGTTTTTTGCTGCACCAAATTACGTTATTTTCATTTGCATACACATAAGCCCAACTGTAATAAAATTTTACATTTTTGCTGGTCAATTTTACAAAGTAAAGGTAATGGTTCTTGCTAGATTTTTACTAGAAAGGTTTTTGTTAATTAGGGCTTCACAACTTTAATGCTTTATTAGGAAAAAAAAAAATTTGAACTTCTGATATTGTGTGTTTTCATCAGAAACATGAAGCATTATTGTCCTTTTCCCCTGTTTTTTTAGATTTTCTGTCTTGCTTTTATTAAATGGCGATTGTTTTTTTAAGTTTCTCTATGATCTCATCTTATTTTAAACAAATGCTATCATTTACTTGCAATATTAGTATTTTGATTGATAAATATAGTATTGAAGTGCTAACTTAATGGTTACATAGCAAGATCATTACAATTTGCATGTAAAATTTTCCATTTACGGATTGGAAATATAATTTCCCCATATATTTCTAATTCTATGGTTATGTGATAAATATATGACCTGAAAATACAATTTTCATGTATAGTTTATGATTCTATGATTATGTGTTAAATATATGGACTAAAAATAACATGTTCATGTAACAATTTCCATAATGATTCATTGTTAATTTTTGTACACAAGTGAAGCTTGTTTAAGATTCATGTGCTATTTGAAATTATAAGCATTAATGTACCGAAATGTTCTTGCCTCCATCATAAACCTAACATTTTGTACTTCTTTACTTTCTATCTTATATGAAGTCTAATCTCAAGTTTGAAAGCTTCTCCAAATGATTTTCTTTAAAAAAAATACTAATGCTTTTTTTTTTTGCCTAATCTAATTTGTTTGCAAAATGTGTAGGGTAGTCTCCGTTTTATTACTCATAACTATCTATTTTGATGATTTCAACTATAATAGGTGCTCTTCTAATTAATAAAACTTGTGCTAAAATTTGAGGAGTTCAATCTAACTTTCCTTATACATATGGTTCTTATGATCTAATGGGCTTATCTTTATTTTAAACGACTGCTATTATTTTTTTGTGATATTAATATTGTTTGCCTAAAGGTACAATCACTCATGTTTTAATGATTCATAACTCATGTAGTTAAAGAACTAACGATCTTGGTGTGATTACAAAGTCTACAAGTTATTCAAAATCACATCGTGGAGCTCAACCTCAACAAATACATTAGAATATTTCAATTTGATGATTGAAACTCAAGAAGTCTTAAGTTCAAGTCAAGAGACTTCATTTTCAATTGAAAGAATTTATGATAGTAAGTTAGAAGTTTGTTAAAGCTTTAAATTATATAATTAGTGGTTCAAACTTTTTTCTTAACACGCACACACGTTTCACTTTGTGGTTTGATTGATTTTTAGAAGATTGTGTGTATTTATATGCATTATAATATGAATTTAAAGTATTGTCTCTAAAAGATTTCTTTAGCAGAAAGTTAATTTTAATGAATATTAAGTATCAAAAGTAAGTTTTATTGTTTGAAATATGTTTTAGAATGATTTCATACATATTAATGCTCCAAAGATATTAAAGAAACTTATTTTTGTATGATTTGTAAGTTAAAATTGATTTAAATAAAATTTTGAAAAGAATTAGAAAATCTGTATTATTTTCGACAGCCCTATGTAGGACTTTTGAAAACGGAGACGCTGTATGCACAATACTAAGTTTGAGTGGAATCAATTTTTACAGCCACGTGCAAGTTTTCGACAGCGTTTTACAGAGAGTTTAGTCTATTACAGAACTGACTAATTTTTGACAGCTTTCTAAGTTTTTTCCTCTAGTCGTTGAAAACCATTTCAACAACTTAAATATCATTTTCGCCAACGTTTCATAGAGAGTTCAGTCTGTTTCAGAACAGACTCATTTTTGACAGTTTTTTAAGTATTTTTCCCTAACTATCGAAAACCATTTTCGACAGCTCAAATATCATTTTCAATAGCGTTTTCTAGAGAGTTGGGTTAGTAGCAGATTGATTCATTTTTTACTATTTTCTCTTATAAAAATTGGCACAATCGAAAATGTTTTCGACAACTAGTACATAGCTTTCGAAAATGAACTTATGTGTTTGAAAAATATAGCTCTTTATTACCGTTATCTGTCAAAAATAAAACATCCATTTTCAACAACTTTTGGCAGATTTACCATCCGGTTTCTAGAAACCTTGTTTCTAGAAATGGTACAATTTTCATTTTGCTATAAAATTGAGTTTTTGCAAATGTGTTTGTAAGGGTAAATTCCCAAAAAAAATTTATCTACACTTAAATTTGCAACCAGGATCTAAGAGAGAGAGAGTAAAAAGACAATCACAAAGACACAGTTTTTTAACGTGAAAACCCAATTTGAGGAAAACCGGGGGGGGGGGGGGGGGGGGGGGGGGGGGGCAGAATTCCCTATTTGCGAAGGTTATAGTGAACTCAACAGGGTCACAAAATGCAATAGAGTTTTTGGCTTGAGGGAGACTCCTCTCTTTCTTTTGTTATGCTTTTCTCTTGGTTATCCTTGTTTCACCTCTATATATCTGTCCCTTTTTTCTTCTTCATCTCCTAGATACTTGGGGAGCTTCAATTGACAGTGCGGGTCGTGGGGTTTCAATAAATGCATGATCTGCATGTTGTGATTCTTTTGTAATGGTTGGGATTATGCCCTTGATTGCGAGAGCAATTCTTGTCACTTTCTGTAACAGTTCGCGCCAGAGTTGGAGTCGTTTGTAACGTGTGAAATGTGGAATGATCCAGCGGCGTAACAGACTCTACAAATGTAAGCAAAAATTGATAGAGTTGATTGTAGTGGCTGTCTACTCAGGACAGAAGAAGTGGTCTCAGTCGGCGATGTTCTCAAAAGGAGTATCCTCGGGACAATCAATTCCTCAGAAGGAGGAACAACCTCGGGATAACCAAATGATACTCTGCGGGGAGTTGTTCGAATGGCTTTTATTGTTGGTGTCTTCGAGAGGCTCTAATGGCGAGGGACACGTGTCTTAATCCTGACATAGATCAGAGATTGACATCTTCCTCTTTCTCCAGGCTTCAAGGGGAAAGAGTGGAGCGAATTGAGTAGCCCCGGCCTCGGGAAGCTGAGGCATCACTTTTAATCTGAAAGGACTGGTTAAAATGTCTCTCTGCATTCTAAGCCCTCTTTGAAAACTGGTGAAGACAACTAGCAAATTAATGATCCAAATCTTCACTTCGAGATGGATAAGATCGTGTGGCCGGACCGGATCGAATCCGGTTGATCTGACATGCCGAAAAATCTGAGATTCAAACTGACTTCTCAGATGTGGTGGAAATTTGAATTCAAGGCGGTTCGATATTGTGTCTATAAATAGAGAGGATCCTGAAAGTGGGAGGCCCATCTTCTCTAAAACTCTCTGCCCTTCATTCTTCTTACTCTGGTAGATTGCTATTTCGCTTTTCTTCTCGTCCGATGGAGGAAGGAGAAGGAGAGGATGGAGATGATGACATGGCTGGTGTGTCGCATCGGCCTTTGTCTTGTAACTTTGGTCTTCTTGATGACCTTGTCATGTACTTCAGTCCTCGTGACAAGGCCTTGCTACAAGAGGGGCTAGATTGGTCTCAAGCTCTGACTTGATTTGCTCAAATATATCTTCTTTTGGTGGTAGGTATGGATGGAGTGAGGTTTTGCTCGGGTGGCAGCGGGTTGGATCCTGATTCCATCACCATCTTCTATGTCTTACAGTTTTCACTCTAGGTTAGATCATGTGGTCCTCACACTAGGAGACTCTTTTCTGAAGGTAAGACTGGGAAGGAAGCATGGGTGGATGACCAAGGATGATGAGGTGTCCGTGCTTTTGAGGCTTCTGGTCACTTATTCAGGATGAACAGTTGGAGACGTGATATCATCACATTCTTGCACATCCGAAACGAGATTGTCTAGCTTCCTTGGAGGCATGTTCTGATCGGAAGGGCTATCCTTTCTAAATTCTGATTCCTTTTCTGTTTGGGGATCGAATCTAATCAGGGTTTCCTAAAATCCTGGGACTCTGTGGCTATAAATTAGGGATAGAGCCCTCATTTATTTTATCAAAGAAAGTTCCCTCAAGAATCCCTCTGTATTAGTTTGTATTGATTGTTAAATCAATAAAATCTGTCTCTCCCTTGCCCCGAGGACGTAGGCACGTTGCCGAACCTCATTAAATACTATATTGATTGCTTTTCTTTATTGTTCCCTGTTCTTGTCGTGTTGGGTACATCTCCGGCTGCATCTGTCTCCGTTTGACGGATTCCTCAGAGAGATTGTTGTCTTGGCGCGCGCAACATTTTCCTCCTCCAAGAAGATCAAAATCAAAACTCGATCCTTCACGGGTTCTCAAAACCTTCTCTTTTGCTGCCGACTCGAAGAGAAAAACTTGTAAAAGCACTCTCTCTCTTTGTGGTCTGATTTTCTTCAGATTTTCTCTGAATTTTTTTGGCTTAATTTCTTGCTGCCTCAGTAAGGCCTTTAGAAGCCAATCAAGTCTCTTTTTTGAACTTTCTCCAGATCGCGATCGGACTGCTCCTTCTTGAGCCTGATGGGCTTCATAGGGCAGGCCCAGCTGTGGTCTGGACCGGGGACCAAACTTTTCATATAAATAATTTATTCAACAAGGTATCTATTCGTAATATCGTTGAAATCATGTCATTCGCAGACACACTTAATTTTTTTTTTTTTTTTAATTTCTATTCTCTATACTGATAAGTCTATAATTTATTAAATGAAAATTAACTAATGATACAAATTAATGTAATCCTTGTTCAGAGGTCAGTCAATACAAATCTAGTCTAAGTTGGTCTAAGTTCCACTACAGATTGTGCGTGGGGTTCCAAATCGTTAATTAATTTGCAGATGTAAAATGCAAACAATTGTTCAAGACAAGCAAAGAAATCAAGAGTGAAGTGAAGCAATCAATGGAAGCAAATTAAAAAGCAAAAACGAAGCATGATTTAATAATAATTTCTTCGTCCGCTGTCTTCTGGTTCCTGTACTGATTGCTGCCTTCTGCGTCTTGCAATTTGAACTCGCGCCTGGATGTATATTAGTATGTGCATGACATTAGCTCTTGCATTGATCAATTCTTCAGGATTTTAGATTTTTTTTTTTTTACTTGTATTTTTCATAGTTTTTTTTCCTCTTCACTCGTGTTCTGTTTCTATTTTTGTTCACGGATTCAAATAGAATTGCTTCCCCTTATTTTTGAAAGCAAATAATTGCTTTTAGAAAACTAATGAGTCTATAATGTAGTAAATGAAAACGAAATATTGTGAGACGAGAGTCAGTCAACAAAGAGAAATTAATGTAGTCCTGTCTAAATTTCAGAGGTCAAGCAATGCAAGTCCTGTCTAAATTTCATCAGAGACTGGTTTAAAGTTCAAAACAATCAGTTTGCATATAAAAAGGCCAAACTATTCTTTGAGACAAGCAAAAGAAATATCAAGTATGGTTGCTGTTTAATTCCTTGGTCCGCTGTCTTCTCGTTGCTGCACTGATTGCTGCCTTCTGTGTCTCGCAATTTGAGCTCGTGCATGGAGGTAGAACACTTGTGTCCTATTTCTAATTTTTGCATGTTCATGAATTCTTCTGTGTTTTTTTTTTTCCCTTTTGCGCGAAAAATAATTTCTCATCTTGTGTGCAGATGTGAAGATGAGGAAGCTAGGAGATAGGAAGGGATACATCCCCTCTGCTCCTGATCCTAACACCTGGAAGGGGACCTGCGAAAACAATTGCTGAGGAAGCTGATGCCCTCCTTGAAATTCGAGACAAATCACTTTTATTTGTACTTGCGATGAGATCTCAATAAACTCGTCATACATGTTTTATGTTATGTACTCGCCTTGTCCCCTCAATTGTTCATCTGGCTCTCTAGACCTTAGTTGAGAGCACCTCCAGGAGTCCAATGAAGGAGTGTTTCTTTATTATTACTACTTTCTTAATATATTTTTGTGTTAATAAAAGAAAAAAAATATTTATTATTACAAATGTTTATCTCGTTCTTGCATGTTGGAATGAATCAGTTTGCATGGTAAGTAATTTCTCATCAGTAGTCATCATCAAAAGCTATAATGAGTGTTTTAATTTGAACAGTAAAACAATCAAACTGCTCACTAATTACTGAATTTATTAGTAATCAACCAGTAAATAAGGTTACATTGCATTTCGCCCCAAAAAAAAAAAAGAAAAAGGGAATCGGGAAAAAGAAAAGAAAAAATGGCATAATCAATTTTGCCAGGCAAACTAGCAAGTGTTTTATAGCATACTAGTAAAGAGGCCATAATAGAGATCCCATAGTTTGAATTTAGATCTTCAATAAAATGGGTTTCAAGGAGACTTGACTATCATATATTACAAGGAGATTGTTCAATGCTTTCCACATCTGAGTTGTGTAGATGTGGGTGACTGAGAAGCTGACACAGGAGCAATCTCTCAGATCAAGAGTCCTCATCTTGAAATTTCAAAGTAAAGGTAATAGTTCTTACTAGATTTTTACTATAAAGGTTTTTGTTAATTGGGACTTCACAATTCTAACGCTTTGTTAGAAAAAAAAATTGAACTTCTTAGATATTGTGTGTTTTCATCAAAAAAATGAAGCTTTATTGTCTTTTACCACTCTTTTTGATTTTCTATTTTTCTTTTATTAAATGGCGATGATCGTTTAAGTTTTTATGATCTCATCCCATTTTAAACAAATGCTATCATTTATTTGCAATATTAGTATTTTTGATTGATAAATACAATGCTGAAATGCTAATTTGATGGTTGCATAGCTAGATCATTGCAATTTGCATGTATAATTCGCTACTTATTGATTGAAAATATAATTTCCATGTACAGTTTCTAATTCTATGGTTATGTGATAAATATATGGACTGAAAATACAATTTTCATGTATAGTTTATGATTCTAAGGTTATGTATTAAATATATGGACTAAAAACAACATGTTCATGTGACAATTTCCATAATGATTCATAGTTACTTTTTGACCAAAGTGAAGTTTGTTTAAGATTCATGTGCTATTTGAAATTTCTATATAAGTGTTAACTTTCTCATTAGTTATGCAATATTCTACCAAAATGTTCTTTACTTGCCTTTGTCATAAACCTAATTTTATGTACTTGTTTACTTTTTAATGTAAATGAAGTCTACTCTCTTGTTTGAAACACTTCTCCAAAAGATTTCTTTAAAAAAAAACTGATTTTTTTTTTTGCCTAATCTAATTTGTTTGCCAAATGTGCAGTGTCCTTTTTATGACTTATAACTATCTTTTTTGATGATTTCAACTATAATAGGTTCTCTTCTAATTAATAAAACTTGTGCTAAAATTTGAAGAGTTCCATCTAACTTTCCTTCTACTGGTGGTTCTTATGATCTAACGGGCTCATCTTATTTTATACGACTGCTATTTTTTTTGTAACATTAATATTGTTGGTCAAATAGTACAATCACTCATATTTGATGATCCATAACTCATGTAGTTAAAGAATAATGATCTTGAAGTGATTTTAAAGTTTGCAGGTTATTCAAGATCACATCGTAGAGCTCAACTTCAACAAATACATTAGAATATCTCAAGTTGATGATCGAAGTTCAAGAAGTCAATTTCAAGTCGAAGAGATTTCGTTTCAATTGAAAAGAATTTATGTTTGTAAGTTTGAAGTTTGTTAAAGATTTAGATTATATAATTGGTGGTTAAGCTGTTTCCTGAACGCACACAAGTTTCACTTTGTGGTTTGATGCACTTTTAGAAAAGTGTGTATGTACACGTGTATGTGTTTATATATAAACACATACAAACACACATACATATGAGGTATTTTATTTTAGCAACCTATGTCAAATCGTAATTAGAAAAAAAAAACTCACTCACATAATTTAATTTGTTTCAATCACCACCTTTTTAAAGGAAGGGCGCATGCGGTGAAAAAACTTAAATTTCTCCTGCAGTTTAAGCGGAGGACTGTGACCGCCTATAGTTTAAGCTGAGGATTGCGACCATGATCACATTTATAAAAAATGTCCTATTTTGAGTCTTTATTAAGACTGTGAACTATGACATAGTTCTCACAAAAATGCATTATTTTTAGTCTTTATTAAGACTGCGATCATGATCACAGTCCTCAGAAAAAACATAATTTTTCAACTTATATTCAGACTGTAGCAATGATCGTAGTTCTCACAAAATGCCCTAATTTTCAATTAATATAAGAACTGCGACCATAGTCGCAGTCCTTTAATAAAGGACTGCGACTATAACTGCAATTGTTGACTGATTTTTCCTGCACACAAAACAATGAATATTAGATTTAAGAAAAGATCGTGCGAGGAATCAGTGCTAATCCGCGGTAGCAGGGCTATGCGGGTCGTGATCCTCAAGGAGGGACTGCGATGGAAGCATTAAGCAAGTTTCTCTAAAAATTTATCTTTTTTAGTTATTTTGTTAGTCACGATGGTATTTACAATGAAAAGTGGTATTTACAATGAGTTGTGGGAAAGAATTGTGGAAGATGTGGATTTAATCTACAAAAAAGAAAAGAAAAGAAAAGAATAGAAAACTAACCTTGGTTGGAGAAAATATGCGAAACCTAACACTTTCTACCTTATTTCGGAGGCATTGAACGTATAAACCTTGGGATCGAACTCAGTCCGTTGTCGCATTAGGTCATCAAGCCTTGGGCAAGCATGAGTTGATACGCCTCGAGGAGGAGAACATCGCCATGGAATATCGTTGGAACCTACTAATCTTCGGTATACTTGTGGTTCGGTAAACGCTCGCGTGCTCGTCAAAGATCAACAAAAGAAAACACAGTAGAAAAGAAAGAGAAAACAAAGAAAAGCAACGACATAAGAACAAAATAAAAATTACCTTTTATTGATTACAATGGAAGAGAAGAGAATCATCTGTCGGTGTCACCCTCAACAAAGCCATCTCCCTCACTTACATAAAAATTACAAAAAGAAAAGAAAACCTAGAAGAAACCCTAAAAATCTGAACTTTGGCCCTTTGCTGGACGTTGGACGCTCTGTACGTTGCAATGCAGGTGATATTTATAGGGCAGAAGGAAGTAGAGTCCCATCACAACACCTCCACGAAAACTCGTATCTGGATAAGCTCAGATTGCCGCGGAAACGCGGCTTTTGCCGCGGATCCGCGGCAATCTCGTGGAGTTAGGCCACGCGCTTTGGCGCGTGGCTTCTTCTGGTCCATCTATGTGGGCGCCTGCTTCTAGAATTGTAATCCTGGCCTTTTAATCTGAATTTTCGAGATAACTTAGTAATCAAGTTACCCTTAATCCAGATTTCTTCAAATCTTCTTCCCACGAATTTCCTTCTTATCTTGGCCTTTTATCCTCATCCTGCCGGTGTTTAGGGTTGGATAGAAGTCTATCTTTCCTAATCTCTGATATTTGCAACTTTTAGCCCTTGTATCTGCATTTTAACTCTTTGTATTTGCGCTTTTTCACCTGGGCTTCAAACACGGGCTTGGATCTGGGCTTTTGGCTCTTTAGGCTTTATTTATTGCTAAAATAACAATTCGAGGCCTGCACATAATAAATTACTAATTATTAATAAATGTGCAGAATTAAATGAATAAATATGAAAATGTGATGGTAAATATGATTATAAAAATGCACTTTTGACTACCAATCACACCCCCACACTTATCTTTTTGCTCGTCCTCGAGTAAAAACAAAGAAAAGAAAGAGAAAAATCTAACCTAGCTAACTCACTTTCGTAGGAATCACGGTTGCACTTAGCATGTGCAACAAGCCGTTAAACCCCTAGGTTACCCTAGAGGACGAGTGTTGTCTCGTGAGGGTTTTCAGCGGATTGCACCCACAAAATCCATAAAAAGGAAAATATTTGAATTATATTTGAAGAGACTAAGTAGTCTATAAGTTTTAGGATCCTCATTTTTATTCATTCTTTAAACTTAGTCTTAATAAAGTTAATTGTTTTCCATTTTAGGTAAGAATTAAAATTGAATTTCTAATATAGTCTTTTTCGTTACCAAAAATCATATGCATCCTTATTTTTTACTAGGATTCCTTAACTTGGACTCTCATGCCTCTTTATTATTTTTATAACATCATCTAATTTTCTTTCGTGTAAGTATAAAGGTTTCTTGAGGCCCTCATACCTAACTAATTGACTATTAGATGTGTTAATATAATTTTTTTTTTTTTTTTTTTTATAACTCATCTAATTTTCTTTCGTATAAGTATCAAGGCTTCTTGAGGCCCTAATACCTAACTAATTGATTATTAGATTTGTTAGTACATTTAAGTAATTTTTCCTTAGTTCCCTCGGACTTTCTAATCCACCCATGTAGCGAACTTAAAGTCGATGACTCCCAAACCGGTTGGCTTTAGGGCACCAGGTGAGAAAACACCCCGCGGACTCAAATTCGAGTGAACTAGGCCACAAAACTAAGGTTTTTTTTTTTTTTTTACACTCACCTTTAGGCGTGAATACTTATGCTTCTTGAGGCACATGTATCCAGCTTAATTAGTGATAAATTTTTTTAATTATTATTATTTTTTATATATGAGGCACAAGGGTCTTTGTCTTAGAATCCTAGATATGCATTAGGTATGCACATTTCCTTAAGGTAAAAATTAAGACTAATAATTATTCAACTTCTCTCCTATACCTAAAATTTAAACAATTTATTTATTTTGACTAAGTTTTTAGAAATCCTAATCATGATTTCCTAATCCTTAAAACTAACTTAGATTTCTTTCAAAAAATAAATCAAAAAATTTCCTTTTTATAACATTTTTTTTTTTAAAATTTTTTTTTTAGCAAATTTTTTTTTTTTTTTTTAGTTTTTACCTATGTTAGTATGTTAGTAAAGCCCACCCCCACACTTATCTCATGCATTGTCCTCAATGTATGAAATGAATGCATATATGCATGAAAAAGAACAAGGGAAGGCGGAAGTTACCTTAGGGGGTGGTTCCGGTGGTGGTCTAATTGGTCCACGAAATGCGGCCCAAACAAGATAACGTGGTAGTTCACGGGACCTACCTTTATTGACCTCTTTTTTATTTACATATTTACAGTCCCCAGAATGAATAGGATCATGGAAGATCCTCTCGTGAAACTTACTCCCTTTACATGACCAGTCCTGGAAAATCATCACAGAGTCATGGTCTATACCTATGTCCAACAAAAGAATGTGACTTGGTAGAATGGTGACTTGGACTCAAGAATGATAGGTTCAGGAACTAATACCGACTCAGGAAAGAAACTTAAATCAAGTAAGGGTTCAGGAGTCGAGCATGGTTCAGAAGTGGGTCAAGTCAAGAAGAAATGAAAACTCAAGTCTACAATCATTTTCCCACAATGGAATGTGACTCAATGTTGGTGATTCAAGTTCAGGAATGATAGGTGTGGGAATCAAAACTGACTCTAAAATATTACCTAAGTCGGGTAACAAAACAGGAGTCAATAATGATTCGGGAATTTGAATTTGATCATAGATTTGGGAATCTAGGTCACATATCTCATTAGTTTCAATCCATAAAAATGGGAACTTGCCAATTTTCCATGGGACTTTCAAAATTGCACAATTGGTCAAGTTCAATATGATCATCAAAAATGGGTGATTCAATTTCATGATCTATGGGTATGGAATAAATGTTGGCTCAGAAAATTGGTCCAAATTGGGTAAGGATACCGGAGTCAACATAGATTCGAAAATGGAAACTGAATCGCAAAGTTGGGGATCGGGTTCACATTCATAATCTAATTCAATCTCATTGAAATTAAACTAGCCAATTTGTCCAAGGATTGGGATTGAGCAAGTTCATATTGGTGTGATGAAATTGAATTTTGATCAAGGTCTTCTAAACAGAATGATTCTTGGTTCCTATCAAGATGCTCAAGAATGTTTGAAAGTCTAGAAATTTGATCATTCATTGTATCTTGAAACCGATCCATTTTTTCTTCTAAACCATCAAATAGATCAATGGTGGACTGAAACCTTGGTGATGTGGGAAAAGACGTATATGAAGATACTGGTTGAACAGGTGGTTGACCATATGGCTCAGGGGTATTGAATCCCCATTGACTCTGTGAAGAGTAGTGATGATTATTCCAATCTTGTTCATAGTATTGGGACTGGGGCATGTAATGATTCGGATAAGACCAATCTGGCACACTAGGTTGGTCAAAGTTATGATATGCCGGGTTGGTAATATCCGAATAAGAGGTTGGTGTGTAATATGGATCCTCATTAAAATTGAAAAAATTATTGTTATAGGCCATATCACACAAAGCAAACAAAAGAAAAAAAAAACAAACAAAAAAAAAAAAAAAGAAAAATTTCTAACCTAAGTTAGGGTAGACCTAGACCTAGACGACTCCTAACTGGTTAGACTGTCCACGGGAGGTAGGGTGTAGACTTTGACCACAAGTTAATCAGCCAGGTTAGGGCAAGAGTGGTGGGAGGTTTTCCGTCAAAGACGTTCCTTAATTAAATAACCACCACACTTCGGGCTTTCGGCCCTCAATCCCCTTCCTAGACACTGATTTGGCAGGAGTCAACTTCCAACACCGTTCCCCTTAGGATAATCTCCTATTGAGTCCGAGATGTCCGTAGGGCCAACGTCTACTCAGTTTTTAAGTTAGGCTTGGGTTAGTGAGTGCTTGGGATATGATTTTTGGGCTAAGGAAGGGTGATGAAATCCCTACCTTATCTTATTTATAGGTTATGCCCTTAAGATGAATTAGTGCAAGTGTACAAGATAAATAGATAAGAATCACTCAAAGCAGAAAATCAACCAAGAGATGAATCCTATTCTACATGCAATGCGTACGTACCTTGCTTCTCCAGCACTCTTCAACAGTAAATAAAAATAATTGAAAAGACACGTGCCTAATATGCAAACGTCTAATCAATTTTATCTTTAACAACAAATAATTTACTGTTGAATTAATTAGCAGTATACAGGTTATCACAGAACAAAACAGAATATATCAATAAGCAGTATTTTAATTTACAGAGACCTGCAAAAAAATTCAGTGAGTAATTCACTGCAATTGCCGCGGATCCGCGGCTCTAGCCGCGTTTCCGCGGCAAAGTTGCAGGTCCTTGTGCTCTGCCTTCGAGGGCAGAGGCACAGGATAGCTATATGTCCACTGCTGCGATAAGTTTCTGTTTCCTGTTCTCCAAACCTGCAACAGAAAAGAATAAAGAATTAGTTAAAAATTAAATTTTTTATTTTAGAGATAACTTACCGTCCCTCCCCGGCAACGGCGCCAATTTGTTGACTGATTTTCCTGCACACAAAACAATGAATATTAGATTTAAGAAAAGATCGTGCGAGGAATCAGTGCTAATCCGCGGTAGCAGGGCTATGCGGGTCGTGATCCTCAAGGAGGGACTGCGATGGAAGCATTAAGCAAGTTTCTCTAAAATTTATCTTTTTAGTTATTTTGTTAGTCACGATGGTATTTACAATGAAAAGTGGTATTTACAATGAGTTGTGGGAAAGAATTGTGGAAGATGTGGATTTAATCTACAAAAAAGAAAAGAAAAGAAAAGAATAGAAAACTAACCTTGGTTGGAGAAAATATGCGAAACCTAACACTTTCTACCTTATTTCGGAGGCATTGAACGTATAAACCTTGGGATCGAACTCAGTCCGTTGTCGCATTAGGTCATCAAGCCTTGGCAAGCATGAGTTGATACGCCTCGAGGAGGAGAACATCGCCATGGAATATCGTTGGAACCTACTAATCTTCGGTATACTTGTGGTTCGGTAAACGCTCGCGTGCTCGTCAAAGATCAACAAAAGAAAACACAGTAGAAAAGAAAGAGAAAACAAAGAAAAGCAACGACATAAGAACAAAATAAAAATTACCTTTTTATTGATTACAATGGAAGAGAAGAGAATCATCTGTCGTGTCACCATCAACAAAGCCATCTCCCTCACTTACATAAAAATTACAAAAAGAAAAGAAACCTAGAAGAAACCCTAAAAATCTGAACTTTGGCCCTTTGCTGGACGTTGGACGCTCTGTACGTTGCAATGCAGGTGATATTTATAGGGCAGAAGGAAGTAGAGTCCCATCACAACACCTCCACGAAAACTCGTATCTGGATAAGCTCAGATTGCCGCGAAAACGCGGCTTTTGCCGCGGATCCGCGGCAATCTTGTGGAGTTAGGCCACGCGCTTTGGCGCGTGGCTTCTTCTGGTCCATCTATGTGGGCGCCTGCTTCTAGAATTGTAATCCTGGCCTTTTAATCTGAATTTTCGAGATAACTTAGTAATCAAGTTACCCTTAATCCAGATTTCTTCAAATCTTCTTCCCACGAATTTCCTTCTTATCTTGGCCTTTTATCCTCATCCTGCCGGTGTTTAGGGTTGGATAGAAGTCTATCTTTCCCTAATCTCTGATATTTGCAACTTTTAGCCCTTGTATCTGCATTTTAACTCTTTGTATTTGCGCTTTTTCACCTGGGCTTCAAACACGGGCTTGGATCTGGGCTTTTGGGCTCTTTAGGCTTTATTTATTGCTAAAATAACAATTCGAGGCCTGCACATAATAAATTACTAATTATTAATAAATGTGCAGAATTAAATGAATAAATATGAAAATGTGATGGTAAATATGATTATAAAAATGCACTTTTGACTACCAATCAGCAATCCTCACAGAGGACTGCGATCATGAGTCGCGGTCTTTATATCAGCAGACCCCCATACACCAAATTGAATGATTCTTAATGCTTTTCAGATCTAAGTACCACATCGATCACAAACACAAAAAAAAACTCATCACGAGCATGAACAAATGAGATCTACAAAAGGTAGATCCCAAAAAATTGTTCCAGGGCTCAGCCCCCTGAAACCTCCGGGGGGGACTTACCGCCCCCTTCCAACCCCTACGTTTATATTACCGTGAAGGTCGATCCACGAATTACTCTACGTCGGAGTCAGAGTTGAGGGGAGAGTAACGAAAGGGGACAAAGAGGAAGGGTAAAAGAGAGAAATGAAAATATTTAAAGAAGTGGCGGTTAGGAATAATCAATTTATGCTGACGTGGATGAGTGTAACGAGTTAAAATAGGGGGTGAGTTTTTTTCTAATT
This sequence comes from Agave tequilana, assembly GCA_038442645.1. NCBI lineage: Eukaryota > Viridiplantae > Streptophyta > Magnoliopsida > Asparagales > Asparagaceae > Agave > Agave tequilana. The sequence continues at coordinate 370,287 of JAVJIF010032704.1, forward strand.
TTGAAGGAAAGTTGGCTGTAGAAAATTTTTCCTATATATGCGTGTGTGGTGGACAAAAATCAGCTTACCGTAGATCGAACTCACCACAAGCGATTCGAGGCGCTGTCCAGGTGATACCTATTAGAACATATGGGAAAAGACACCTTTCATATTATGAGCACTAGTGTGATTTCATTCTAAGACCCGGGCATGAGAATCAGTAGGTGAAATGGCAGGAAGGACCAATAGAGGGAAGCTGCCGGTGTGGTGGAAGGATAGATAGCACAGGGAACAACTAGTGGATGGATGAACTAGCACAGAGATCTGCTGGTGTAGTTGATAGACTAGCAAAAGGAACTGCTAGTCTAATAGTGTATGTATGTACTGTGAGGATTAAGAAAGCGATCTTCCTCACCTTGAAGAAGAAGGATCATATATATACCTGACAAGGATGTTGGCGTGAAAGCGGAATTGATGGACTGCTGTAATTGTACGATCTGCACCTATTGAATTTGTTATAACAACTATGATTGATGGCGCTGATTGGATGGAATTGGGCTGGAGAATCTGCTACTGTTTATAACTGTTCGCGCTAAAAGGGGCGTTACACGTTATGAACATAGAAAGAATGGAGTAGCGTAATGGTGGGCGGAGATCTCATGGACTGATGTTTGGAGCTTCTGACTTAGAGTTGGAGACTTTTGGAAAGAGAAAGACCTTGGAAGGTAAAGACCTCGGAGGCTCGAGGATGGATTCTGAGATTTGTGGATTTCTCGGGGAAAGCACTCAGTAGCTTGACACGTGTCATTTCTTGATGTGAGTCAAATTTTAACCACAGTAATATGCATTATAAAATGAAGTTAAAGTATGTATTGTTTTTAGCAAAAAAATAATTTTAATGAATATTAAATATCAAAAATAAGTTTTATTGTTTGAAATATATTTTGGAATTATTTCATATATATTAGTGCTCAAAAGATATTAAGAAAAACTTATTTTTGTCTCATTTGTAAGGTCATATTGATTTAAATAAAGTTTTAAAAAGAATCAGAAATTTTGTACCATTTCAACAGCCTTATATAGGACTTTCGTAAATAGATATTCAGTGTGCACAATACTAAATTTAAGCTGAATCATTTTCGACAGTTATGCGCACATTTTTGACAGCATTTTACAAAGGGATAAGTCTGTTGTAGAACTGACTCATTTTGACAGTTTTCTACAATTTTTCTCTAACTGTCAAAATCTATTTCGATAGCTCAAATATCATTTTGACAGCATTTTACTTAGAGTTTATCTATTACAAAAATATGACACATTTTCGACAGTTTTCTTAGTATTTCTCTAATTATCGAAAATCATTTTTGACGGCTCAAATATCATTTTCAACTGTGTTTTCTAGAGAGTTGGGTTTAGTTGCAGAAGTGATTTATTTTCTACAGTTTGTCCGTAAAATTAGCGTAGTTGAAGTGCTTTCAACAGCCAGTACATAGCTTTCAAAAATGAACTTCTGAGTTGAATAATATAGCCGTTGTTATCGTTACCCATAGAAAATGAAACATCAGTGTCGAGAGTTTTGGTAGATTTACCTTCTGTTTCTAATAATGATAAAATTGTCATTTTGTTAAGCGAGCTTTTGCTGAGTGTTCAATAACAGTTTTCTAAGTTATTCATCTTCCAATCTCTGAAGAAAAAATTCCTAAAGATTACTTAAGCTTTTCTCTACCAATTTTCTAGTTTTTCCTCACGCAAAGCTTATGCTTTCATTTCTCTAAAGCTATAGGCTATGTTTATGAAAGTTTCTGGTGATCTTGTAATCACAAACATGTAGGAGCCGGAAAATTTGGTGGTCGGAGAAAGTGGTTTTAGCTGTAAAAGATTTCCTTGATTCAAGCGAAACGATTACAACCAAAAGAACTACTCTTCCTTCTTTTCCAGTTACAAGGGAGGGAGGATGTCTGAATCTTCCCTTTGTTTAAGGCTGGGTTCTTCGTGTGGCGATGGAGAGTGAATCTTGTTCTCCGTTGACCAGATGACCGTCCTAGACCGTCGGGGGTCTTCTCTTCGGTCGGTAGAAAGAGTAACTCAGCTCCGTCTACCAAAACTCTGAAAGAGGAGGTAGGCGAAGAGCGGCTAGTACTCAGTAAGCTCGCTGAAGGGTTTTCTCTCTCTCTGTCGTTGATCTCTCCTTTGATTGTCGTCCTTTTTCCTTCTCGTCGTCCAATCCTCTCCTTCAATAGTGACGGGACTATTTATAGGTTTTTAGGGGGTGATCGTGCCCCCTGAAAATGCTCCACAATGAGGGGCCACTTCCTGCTACATGTGCGGTGACTGGCCCCTTATTTCGGGTAGTTGCAACTGAGACGCGGGCTTCGGGCCGACGCGCCTTGTTGCTGAGACGCGGGCTTCGGACCGACGCGCCTTGTTGCTGAGACGCGGGCTTCGGGCCGACGCGCCTTGTTGCTGAGACGCGGGCTTCGGGCCGACGCGCCTTGTTGCTGAGACGCGGGGCTTCGGGCCGACGCGCCTTGTTGCTGAGACGCGGGCTTCGGGCCGACGCGCCTTGTTGCTGAGACGCGGGCTTCGGGCCGACGCGCCTTGTTGCTGAGACGCGGGCTTCGGGCCGACGCGCCTTGTTGCTGAGACTCTGCTTTCTTAGTAGCTTGTCTGTTGGATATTTTAGACAGCCTACAGAACCCCCTCCAAAGTTTTCGACATTCCGCAGTTAAATGGGACGGATTTCGGAATACTTTGGATTTTAGCCGCGTTCGCCTTTATGATTGGACTATTAATGCTCCGGGTTTGATCTTATCTGGAGTTGGCCTTTGTGAGTGTACTGTTGAACTCTTTGAAGCTTCCAGAGTCGATCATGTTGAGTGTTTAGATGCACAGTCTAAACCTCTCCGATTGCTTTTAGTCTGTCATTGGCGCGCTTTAAGCCAGGAGTGGTTGGTCGTCTGCTTGCGTCAGTGTACTGTTGAACTGATTTTGCAGAAGCAGGAGGCCAAACGCAGGTTCTTTTCAAAAAGCAGAGATGGTACTGCTGTAAAGGCGCGATTTCTGTAATCGTGCGTCCTTTGGCACTGGAGACGCGACTGATTTTCAGAAGGTAGACGCGATATTTGGCCAGACTGAAAGGACGCGAATTTCTTAGAGAGACGCGACCTTCCAAATGCATTCATGGAGAGGCTGACGTGGCATGTCCATCGAGGAGGTGCGTTCTTTGGGCGCGAATTCTGTGCCATGTCATGATTACGCCGCCAGCTGGCCTAGGGAACCGGCGAAATTTCGCCTTTTGGCGCGCGGATTTCCTGGTTCATTAAATGAACTGCTCCACGTGTCGACTGCTGACTCGTGGCGGGGTTGCGACGCATGATCTTCTCCGTTCAGAAACGATTTGGTTACACGCGTCAAGCGGTGACTCGCTGCAGCGTCTACCGGGCCATGCGCCGCTTATCTTCGCGAATCCCTGTGCCCATAAAAGGCAACAGTTGGAGAGATGCATCCTCTTCTCTGAACGTACTTGCTGAGAAAAAAGAAAGAATTTCCTTCTCTGTTCATCTTCGAACTCGCTCGGATTTTTGAACTTTAATGGCCCCCAAGATGAAACCGAGTGCATCGTCCTCAAGGGCGACCGTCGCCGAGGCTGAGAGAGACGCTTCCTCTGCGCAGGAGGCTGTTTTCTGAGGTAAAATGCCTCTTCGGCGTGGGTTTCGCCATTAAAACAAGTTCATAGAACCCTAAGAACCCTTAACACAGAATCGTGTTTGATTCTCGGACGCAGTCCTTGAGATGATAACCGGGGCGCAGGTTTGATGACCTGGCGTCGTTAAACTCTGCGTTTCGGATCTTTCACTTAGGAAATCTCTAGTTGTGAAGGATTCGAACGCGGTCTTGGTTTGCAGGACGCGGACTTGATCCTTGCGTTCTGCGCCATCAGCTGCCGATTTTGATGAATCTGGCGTCTGAGTCCAAGTACTTAGAGAAATTCGCAAGTCTTGGTTTGCAAAACGCGGACTCGATCCTTGCGTTTTGTGCCACTTGACGCGGATTTGCAGGTCTGGACGCGGGTTTGATAACTTCTGCGTCCCGTATCTCTTCTGCGTTTGGACGCAGATTCGCAGGTCTGGACGCGGGTTTGATAACTTCTGCGTCCAGTATCTCTTCTGCGTTTGGGCGCAGATTCGCAGGTCTGGACGCGGGTTTGATAACTCCTGCGTCCAGTATCTCTTCTGCGTTTGGGTCATGAACACTTAGCATTTTTCAGCATTTCTCCTTACTTTTAATGAAGTATCTGATTGTGTCCTTTTCTTTCGCAGTGCGACATGTTTCTGGCCCACTCGTCAAGACGCGCCATTTTGGACATGTAGGTGGTGCTGACCAGAGCTTGACCTTCGTGCAAAGAATGAGTGTCCCATTGACTGCTGACCAGTCGCCAGATCGCAGGGAGAGGCTCTCTAATGTTGACAGGAGAACCTTTCGGGCGCTTATGACCGATGCAGCATTCACAACGGATGCTCGCGTTCCGCTGGAGAAGCCTGCCTTCTTCTTTGGAGATCGCATTCATGATGACGGCCGTCGTGTGTCTGAAGGAACTTACAAATGGCTCCGTCAGATAGGGGATGGACGATTGTTTCTTCCGGATATGGAGAGGATGTTCCCGTTGTTCTACTTCCAACACATGTCCATCCCTCGGAAGATGGAATGGGACATTTCCCAATCTGTCCCTGAAATCACCCTTGGTGACTTTGGCTTCCAGAGGGTAAACCGCCATGATAGTCATGACAGGTCAACCGTCGGCCTATTCCCCGCGTCGCGCAAATCCAATATTCCGGTCGGGGAGATACCACAGCTTGCTGCTACCTTCCTTAACTCGTTTATGGAAGTGGAGGGTGACTATCCTACCGAGTTCCGTGCGCATGGGTGGATCCATTCTACGGGGAATATTTGGTGGAGCAGGATGGTGGGTTTTGTCCTCACCGATCTTAAAGAGCTGCTAGAGCATGTGGGACTATACCCGGCGATCAGGGCCGTACAGTGGGGTATCCCACCGAGCTCTCACAATTTCTTCGGAGTCCTGGAGCGATATAACTCTCTGACGGGGACATTCTTCACCCCGGTTGGAGAGATGGGCCTGGCACTGCACGAGCTGCATGAGGTCTCGGGGCTGGCATCAGGGGACATTCCTTATGAGGAATATGTCCCTACCACTAAGGAGCTCCACATTTTGGAAAAAGAGTTTCCCGCAATATATGAGACCTACTGGGAGGTGATGTGCCACTTCCACATCTGCGGCCAGATAACTACCTGGAGATCAGGAGGAGTCAAGCAGTTGTCTTGGGCTAGTTATCTGTTCAACAATGTTAGCAATAAAGACCTCCCGATAACCCGACTGGCTGCCAGCTCTGATAGGGAAATCGAAGACAGGATTGATCAGGCTCCGAACAGCTTCTACACCACGGAGTCGAACGAGGACGGTTTCGACCCGGACTTGGTTTTTGAAAGCTTTCACCATCAAGCCCGGACTCCCATCTCTAGTCGAGCACTGTTGGCGGGCTTCTTGATGCTGTGGTTGAAGCGTTGTGTGGTGCCCACACTGCCACACGAAGTTATTGTTGCCGACGTGGTGTACCCGGCGGTGCTCCTGGCTCATGGCAGCCCCATAGCTCTTCTTCCGGCTGTGGTGGCCGGTATTCAGAGTGGGCTACGGGCGTTAGCCAAGAATTTCTGCGAGCCCCCGAAGACTGTTGACCCCATGGAAAGCCATATGTCGACTCAGAGGGGAATCCGAAGGTGAAGCGCCCTAACCCTCGGGTTGAGCTGCCTTATACGTACCTCATGGCTTGGTACGTGATGCATTGCCCTTCTTTGATGACGGCGGCGCGTGGGGGCACGGTTCGTATCCCATTTGTGCAGCGGCTGGAACGTTCGGAGTGGCGTGACACCTACCTGTATTATATTAGGAAGTGTCTTTCCTGCGCCACGAACTACCAGCTCAACCGCTGCTTCCCAGACGTTCCTGGTGCGGCTTTCGGGGAGTTGTTCGCTGATATCGCTGGTCGGGATGACTTCACACAACTGCCTGCGGGAATCTTCTGGTGGTTGATCAACATCCGGCCGGGATATGTGATGTTCCGGCAAGGGACTTCCTGCACCATCGAGCCATACATGCCGAACCGTTTTGCCCGACAGTTTGGCTACGATCAACTCTATGTCGGGAACCCCAATGCTCGGCTCGCCTTCGAAGGGAACCTGTTCGAGGGTGCTCGGGCTTGGTATTACAGTGTGGCTGGAGGGACGGGAGCAACATTCCGTCTACCCAACGAGACGCCCAAGTGCCGCACGAGCTTCAGCTTCTGCGCTTGGTACTTCCAAGCCAGCCAGGCACCAGACCTTGTTCCGGAGTCTTCATGCCTTGAGAGCATCAATGCACATCTCGAGGCCAGGTCAGAGTCCGGTAAACGTTCGAAGCTTATCGACCAGTATCTGAAGGCTTATAAGGAGGTCAAGAGACGGTCGAGGAAGGAGCCACAAGCAGCGAGGGCGGAGCCGCGACCGGCAAGGGCAGAGCCTCGAACGACAAGGGCTGAGCCACCAGCCACGAGGGAGGAGCCGCGGGCAAGGAGGTCTAAGCAGTTGGCGAGCAAGCGTAGTCGACGCTCTGCTTCTATTGCTGAGCCTGCCCCAAAGAAGGTTCGGAGGGACTTAACAGCTGAAGTCTCCCAATTCGGAGATATCTCTGCTGGAGTTGAGGCTCCTCCTGAAGACATCCCTGTTAGGGTTGAGGAGCCGTCGGAAGATGAAGATTTCCCCACCCTAGTCCGTGCTCCTAGGTCGCGCAGTAAGACCGTGGAGGAAGGGGAGCTTGTTGACGAGTCCACCGCCGCCGAAGATGACGAGTCAGTGGAGGTCGACATAATGACTGGAGGGGATGTTGAGATTGTAGGCATCTCAGTTCAACCCGAGCCTTCTTCTGCTCATGATGGGAGGGACGAGGCACGGCAGCCGGGGTCTCCTAGCATCTTCATTTCCAGTCTTAGGGCAGTCGACCCTAGTCCTACCACTGGGGTAATTGGAGGTAAGGCTCCTGTTGCGGAGCTTCCTCGCGTTGCGCTGTCGTCTTCTTCGATATCGGGGGAAAGCGCCTTTGAAGACGAGACCGACTATGGCGATGAACCCGCTCTTCCTGATCAGAGCAAATTCTTCCACATCTCGGAGGAGGAAATATATGGGGGCGAGCCATCGACTGCACCATCGCTGGCGATTATCCCTACTGAAGGTACTCTTCCCATCTTCTGTCTAATTTTCTCTTTGCATATTGAAGAGGATGTTTTATCATTCTTCTTTCACGCTGCAGGGCCAGCCGGAGACGCCGACGCTACAGCCTCTTCGCGTGTCGAGGAGATGGTGAAAGAGTTGACCCAGCCTGAGAGGATTGAGGTCTCGGCTGCTGAGATACCCTCAAAGGGGGCAGCTGTTGAGATCGGGGAGCCTTCCACTCTGCCAGAAGAGGAAGGAACCACTGAGGCTGAGGAGGCTCTCACTCTGCCGGGCGAGGAGGTTACTGCTGAAGCGGGGGAGACTTCCATTCCGCAGGATTTGACGTCTCTGGACCTCCAACCTGGTAAGGCAGCTCTGATGCTTTAAATGTTTCGCTTTTCTACCATTGTGGCTAACATCGCGATAACTTGCAGAGAGGACCGAGGGGGTTCAGGTGGAGGGTCCGATGGTTGGCACCCTTCCAGAAGGCCATACAGCTCAGGTCTCGGTGGAGGTTTCTGAGGAGGTCGTGCTTACCACTCCCTCATTGATCGTGGAGGCTCCTGCAGAGGTAGTACCTCCGGAAGTGTCAGCGGCCGGTCTAGCTCTTGCCGTCTCGACGGCCAGCACGACTCTTGTGCGAGAAGATCCGCCTTATATCCCCTGTCCTGTGACAGAAAAGGGGTCGGGAAGCTTCCTAGGTGGTGAAGGCATGGGGGAACTGGCACGTCAGATGGTGCAGCAATTCTTCGCTTCGATGGGATCATGTATTGATCTCATCTTACGTGGAAACAGCTCGTTCCAATTTGCCCAGACGCTTCTTAAAAATCTGGCCGTGAACGTTGAATTAACCGGAGGCCCTTCACTTGCCAAGGCGTGTCTGCAGGTGGTAGAGCAACTGGGAGGCTACCTGCAGGAGCTGGAGTCCTTGGAAGATACTGGCTCTTTTAGTGAGGCCCAGGCCACCCTGACTAGGCTCCTAGCTACTCAAGAACAAGAGCGACAGGAGGCGGAGGCACAAATTGCTGCAGAGGCCCGCAGCCTTGAATATTCCCAGGCTGAATGTCAAAGACTAACTGCCAATTCAAGGGAATCCGAGCTTACCATGCAGAGCACTGAGCAAGTCATCATCAGTGCTCGTGACACCATTGCCAAGGCTCGGGACACCATTGCCAAGGCGGAAGCTGTGCTTGCGTTCAATGAGAAGAAGCTCGTTACCATCAAAGAGGAGCTTGAGGAGCAACAAGCTGCTAAGGCGCGAGCTGAAGAGAGTCTGTCTCTACACTCTTCCAGGGTGGAATCTCTGCGAGCGCAGCTGGCTGCAAAACCCTTCCTATCTGAAGAGGAGCTGCGGGTCCAAGCCATGGTGGAGGCTGAGAAGGCGCGTCAGATCAAGATGCATCATCTCAGGGAACAAATCCGTTCCTTGGCGAGCCAGGACGTTTAGCCTTCTTTTCTTTTTCCCCTCTTTTTTTTTTGTAAAGAAGAGGACACTCTGCTCACCAAGAGTGTTTGTATCTACTTTTATCATTTTTGAAATAAAAGTATGAAAAATTTTTATCCCCTTCTTCTTTGCGTTGCTGTGGATGAATCCACCTGGCTGTGAATGCTAGACTTAGGTAAGACTAAGTCCTTTCAATGAGACGCGGCGTCGGCTCTAAGTCTTCTTGATGAGACGCAGCATAGACGCAGCATAGAGTGAAAACGCGGCCTCCGAACGCAGCGTCAATCACAGGGTGAGACGCGGTTCTTAGTTCATGAGAACTTAGGCAGGACTAAGTCCTTTTGACAAGACGCAGCATCAATCCATAGGGAGACGCGGCCATCATTGTTTCATGAGACGCGGCATTCATTCAGGGAGACGCGGCTCTGAATAACGCGGATCTGCTTCTGCGAAGAAGGAAGCGGATCAGGCAGACGCGGGAGACGCAGCCTTGTGCCTTTCCCTTAATTCAAAAATGGATTAAGTGCTCTCTGAGGGGACGCGACTTTGACTCGCGCGGGCATCTTTCTGGGACGCGGATCTTCAATCCGCGTCTGGGTGTAAACTCCCAGGCGTTACATACAGCCTGTCATAGGGATTTGGTGTGATCTTTAAATATCAGATGCGGATTTTCCGCTTTGTTTCCCGAAGCAGTTGTCCACGCGTCGGCTGCTGATTGGGCTTGAGTATTGATTCTCTTAAACGAGAAACCAGTGCGGGCGGTTGGAGATCAGCGCCAGCGGCGGTTCTCGAAGCAGCGTTACACGCGTCCGGCCCTTATTGGATCTTGGCAGTTGTGCAGTTATTAATGCCGGCGGTTCAGATTACGGGGCCATTAATCGCTATTATCAGGAGTTGCCTATAAATAGGGCGCCCCTTCTCCCTCCAATCCTGCCTTTGGACTACTTTGTTTTTTGAGAGAGCGCTTTGAGAACCTTCATCTTCCTCAGACAATTGTCTCCATGGATGAGGATGGCTCTGAAGATGACCCAGGGCTTTTAAGCTCCTGTTTGGTCTCTTTAGGAGAAAACATCTCTTTGCCCTGTGACCGCGTTTGCGTCCTGGTGCAGAGAGTACAACTCTTGACAGAGGTCTCCACGGGTATGCCGTTCGTTTCACCATGACATTTTAGATTTACCATGGCCTGTACCTTGGCTTCATGTCATCTGGACCCCCTCATGAAGTCTGCATTGGTGCACTCCTTCTGGAATTTGTACCATGGACCTGAACTTCTCCGGACGCGCGTGCAGGAATCTTTGGCACTTGGCGTTGGCGCGTTTTATGGCTTATGCCTTAGCGCGTTTCATGGCCAATGCCTTGGACGAATTCCAAAAAAAGGTTTCAGACCCGCACCTTGCAACTCCTGTTCATGGAGATGGCAATTTTCGGCGTCTGTGCCTTTTCGGCGTTTGTGCTCTTTGACCTAGGCGCAGAATGGGACCGCGTTTTGATTCGCGTTTGTCTCTGCTGACGCAACAGTTTGGCTTGCTGCGCGTGTCATTCCTGCGTCTTGGCAGACTGCATGGATCATTCCCGCGTTTGGCTGACTGCGTGGATCATTCCCGCGTTCGCCTCTGCTGACTTAGTTTTTCTCTGTTTACACTAAGTTGCAGATTGTTCTAATTCTCTCTTTTTGTTCCTTGCAGGTTTGCTGGGCCCTTGGAAGAATACTTCGGTCGGCGAACTCGTTCAACGTTCACCTATGAGAGAATATATTATGGTCCTCGTCACCTATAAGAGAGTATATTACATCTCTGACGAGGACCCAACCCTCGCCAAGGTCTCTTCAGATCTGGTGCAAGAGACGGATAGGCTGAGTATCGGCGAGGGTGGTCCGGCGGTTGCGGCGGCGGATGAGATCCTCTTCCTCTCCCTACCCCAGAAGTGACATCAAGGACATTCCGTTGGATGGCCTGCTGGGGAAAGGGATGGTGATGAATGCAGGACTTTCTGCTGCCGCTGGACCTAGTGGAGGGTGGCATCCTTTGTGATGACTCCTAAACTTCCTCTCTCACCCCAGGAGTGACTCCATGTTTGTTGGATGGTCTACTAGGGAAAGAGACGCGCCTGAACGAAGGGTTGCAGGACCTTCTGTTGCCACCGGACCTCAAGAACACCATTGCTCTTGGCTTGGTCAGCTAGGGCGCTTTCGAAGTTGGCGTCATGCATCAAAGTGCAACCGGTTCCAACAGTCGCCACTTCTTCAGACATCATGCACTTAGGATCAGATGCGGCTTCAAGGAGTGAGTACGGCCTCAGAGAGAGAGAGGGACTTCTTTGTACTCCTTAATTGTAACACTCAATCTTATTGTATAAGAGAGCGTTTTGTATCACTTTCATGTGTTTGGATATGAATAAAAGTGACACTTTTCTTTTTGCCTCTTTCTGTTGTCTTGAATGTTTTGTTTTAGAAGCAAAAGAATGATTTTGGTGGACCCGCCACTTTATAAAAGAAAGTGATAGGGGGAATGCGTGCTCCCAGAGAAGGTGAACTTTTGTCAAGTGTCTAGGATTGACTTGATTCAAGGTCAGCTGGGGAATTTGATAAAACATTGTCAGTGGTGTAATGTTAACCTAACAATGTCTTTAGGTGGACCTGTTATTCTGTTGAAGAGAATAACAAGTGAAACTAGACCCGCGAGGAATCTAGTAAAGCTTTCACCGTTAGAGGTGTGATATTAACTTAACGGGTTGGAGATAGTCTTGTCAGAAGTGTGGTGTTAACTCGACAAGGATGTGAGTCAGAGGTGTGATATTAACTTAACTCAGAATGTCACTGTCATAGGTGTAATGTTTAACTTAACAGTGAGGTAATGCTAGAGGTGTGATGTTGAACTTAGCATTGGTCATCTCGACTTAGACGAAGAAGTCGAGGAAAGGTCATGGCCATAGGTGTATTGTTGAACTTAGCGATGACTCGGATGCTAGAAGTGTAGTGTTAACTTGGCATCGTCCATTTCAGCTTCGATACGGAAGTCTGAAGAAAGGTGACTATCAGAGGTGTGATATTAACTTGACAGGCACTCGATGTACTGCTTAGAGGTGTAATGTTAACTTAAACAGTAATTTGTCAGAGGTGTAATGTTAACTTGACAAGAATTGGCTCGTGATAAGAGCAATTTGAGGACCTGTCATTCTATTGATGAGAATTGACAAGTAGAATTTGAAGTGCCAGAGGTATAGTGTTAACTTGGCAAATTTGAGAGTTTGTTACTCTATGCAGAGTTAACAAGCCAGGTTTGTACTCGACGAGGAGTATTCATTACTAGAGGTATAGTGTTAACATAGTAATGATTGCATTTTGTGGTCCTACCATTCTATGGATGAGAATTGGTAAGGGACTTTGGAGGAAAGAGTGGACTCGAGTCCACTTAGGATTTTTAGCAAACCCTCAGCTATCAACGGATTTGACATGCCTTTACCAACTACCGTTTGAGTTGGGCTAGCCATGCTATTCCCCTCAGCATGATGAGTTGTCGAGGACTTATGTTGGGCTTAAAGGCCAACATTTTCCTCTATCCTTAGCCGTCGAGGGCGTCGGATCAAATGGGAACGTGTCCCTTAGGATTTTTAGCAAATCCTCAGCTGTCAACGGGTTTGACATGCCTTTACCAACTACCGTTTGGGTTGGGCTAGCCATGCTATTCCCCTCAGCATGGTGAGTTGTCGAGGACTTATGTTGGGCTTAAAGGCCAACATTTTCCTCTATCCTTAGCCGTCGAGGGCGTCGGATGTTTGATCAGAGGTGTACTTTTAACTTGATCGGTGGAAGAATGCCATCTAGGGATAGTATTTCTTCAGGAATTTGCCATTGATTGGCATCATGAGTGTATCGCCATTTGAGGTTATGAGGCGATACGATCCATTTGAGTAGACTGACTCTACTACAAACGGTCCTTCCCATTTGGGTTGGAATTTTCCTTTCGTCTTGTGCGTCATGACCATGGGTCTTCGGACGGCTAAGACGAGGTCGCCCTTCTTGAAAGTTCGCGATTTGACTTTCTTGTTGAAGGCTCTGGTGATACGAGCTTGGTAAAGCTCGATTTGTTGTTGGGCCTGCAGACGCTTGTCGTCCAAGGCTTCCAATTCTTGGAGTCGCTGTCGATGCTTCTCCTCTGTTGTCATCTCCGCTGTCAAGGCGACGCGAAGAGATGGAATTTGGATTTCCAGTGGAAGGACGGCTTCGCATCCGTACACCAAGGAAAATGGCGTGGCTTTAGTTGGGGTTCGCACAGTCGTGCGATAGGCCCATAAGCATTCGCCCAACTTATCGTCCCAGTCTCGTTGACTTTTCGAGACGAATTTCTTGAGAAGCTTGCCAATAGTCTTATTGAAAGCTTCTGCGAGGCCGTTAGCGGGCGGATAGTATGCCGTTGATGACACACTCTGGATTCTGAACTTGGCGCAGAATCTCTGAAAAGCCTGGCTGATGAACTGGGGTCCATTGTCATGGACAATCCGCCGAGGCACACCGAACCGGTAAATAACGTGATGTTTCACGAACTTGATCACGTTAGAAGATTTCACCTCTTTCAAAGGGATAGCTTCGGCCCACTTTGAGAAGTAATCGGTTATCGCTAGAATGAACCGATGTCCCTTTGATGATGGTGGGCTGATAGGACCAATCACGTCCATCCCCCACATTTCGAACGGCCAGGTAGAGGTCGTAGAGTGGAGGTATCCTGGTGCTTGATGGATGAAATCGCCATGTATTTGACAGGCGTGACATCTTTTGGCATAGGCAACAGCATCGGCAACCATCTTGGGCCAGTAGTAACCCAACCTTTGGAGTCGGTTTGCCAGCTTCGGGCCAGGTTGATGAGCTCCACAAGTACCATCGTGGGCTTCTTTCAATACTCCTTGGGCTTCTTTTGATGAGAGGCATCGGAGCAGGATCCCGTCATGCGATCGACGATACAATGTTCGCGAAATCGCATTATAGTAGAATTTGGGGCTTTCCTCCGAATGGCGGCCGCCTCCTTGGTGTCTTCGGGCAGAATGCCGTATAAGACAAAATCAATGTAGGGGAATCGCCAGTCTTTAAGCTCTGGATCGGTCGACACTTCAAGTGTTTCCTTGTCGTGATGGTCTCCCGTTGACCCTGGACAGTCTCCGAGGGGACTTTTTGGGCAGTATAGGTCGTGGCTATAGACGAATACCTTCTCCATTGCTCCAGCTGGAAGAGCTAAGGAGGCAGCAAGGGATGCAAGTGCATCTGCATGCGCATTTTGCTTGCGCGGTACATGGTCGATGTAGAAGTTTGAAAACCTCTCGGCCATGTGGATTGTCGCGTTGTAGTAGGGTACTAGATCTTCATGCCTGACCTCATACTCTCCGCGAACTTGGCTGACGATGAGTTTGGAGTCACCGTACGCCTCGAGATTTTTAACGCCAATCTCATCGGCGAATTGCATCCCAATCAAAAGAGCGTTGTATTCCGCCACATTGTTGGAGCAGGGCTCGGTTAACGAGATAGCTCGGGGAATCACATAATTTTGTGGGGAGACGAGTACTACTCCTACCCCCGCAACTGTATGTCCCTTAGAGCTTGTTCTTGATGCACCATCGAAGAAAAGTTGCCATACTTGTCCTTCGAACAATGTCTGGGTCAGGCAGGCTTCGGCGACCTCGTCTGGGAGATCCTCGTAGAGTTTAGCTGCCCTCGGATCTGGGTGTTCGGCTAAGAAGTCCGCCACCGCTTGTCCTTTAATGGCTTTTTGTGGCAGAAAATGCATCTCATATTGTGATAGCAATATGGCCCATTTTGCCAGCCGGCCATTTAGTGAAGAAGGCTTTGTCATAAGTAACCTCAGAGGGTTGACTTTTGATATGACATTTATAGTCTGGCCTACCAGATAGTGTCGCATTTTCTGAATGGCGAACACTAATGCCAAACATTCCTTCTCGATCGGGTTGTACCGATGTTCGGCTCCGATCATCGTTCTACTTAGGTAGTAGATTGCTTGTTCTCGCCCTTGGTCATCATTCTGAGCTAGTAGAGCTCCCAAAGAATGATCCATTGATCGGACGTACACCAGGAAAGGCTTTCCGGATACCGGAGCTGCAAGGACTGGTGGTTGGGTGAGGTAGTGTTTGATCTCCTCAAACGCTTTTTGACAAGCGTCGTCCCAAATGAATGAAACACCCTTTTTCATCAGCTTGGCGAAGGGTTGGCATCTCCCGGAAAGGTTTGATATGAACCTGCGGATGTACGCCAATCGTCCTTGTAATCCCCTGAGCTCCTTGAGGCTTCTGGGGGGTTGCATCTCTTGGATAGCGCGGACTTTCTCTGGATCCAAATAGATTCCTTTGGAAGTCACAACAAATCCTAGGAATTTGCCACTGGCTACCCCCAGGAAGGATTTGGTGGGGTTCATCTTCAATTGATGAGCCCGCATGATGTCGAAGACCACCCTCAGGTCTGCTATGTGATCACCTTTAGTGCGGCTTTTCACCGCGATGTCGTCGACATAACATTCCACCGTTTTGCGTATCTGCCGATGGAAAATGGCATTCATGGCCCTTTGGTAGGTTGCCCCCGCATTTTTCAGACCGAAGGGCATGACGGTGTAGCAATATACCCCTAGAGGTGTCCTGAAGGAGGTGTGCTTTTCGTCATCGGGATACATCTTGATTTGATTATATCCTGAGAACCCATCCATAAAGGACATTCGCTCGAATCCACAAGTATTGTCAATCATGACATCTGTGATTGGCAATGGGAATTCGTCTTTGGGGCAGGCCTCGTTTAGATCACGGAAGTCGATGCAGATCCGGATCTTCCCGTTCTTCTTGGCGACGGGGACGATGTTGGCTACCCAGTCGGGATGTTGTTCTTCCCGGATGAAGCCGGAATCGATGAGCTTTCTGACTTCTGATTGAATTGCCTCCATTATCTCTGGACGGAACCGTCGCTGCTGTTGTTTAACAGGCTTCATGTCCGGATTGATGTTGAGGCGATGCATAGCCACTTGAGGATCAAGTCCAGGCATGTCCTCATAATTCCAGGCGAAGACATCTATATACTCTTGTACAAGAGATATAAATCCTTCTTCTCCGAAGGTGACAGGCCGTCGCTTATGAAGATGGGTTTAGGATTGGCTTCATCTCCTAGGTTGACTTGAACAACCTTGTCTTCTGTGGGTGGTTCACGCTGTTCAAAGCGGATATCCCAAAGAGCATTCAAATGTTTGATCCAAGGATCTGTATCAGATTGGATTATTTCTTCATCTTCATCCTCCATATGGCTTGTCGAAACCATGTTTACTGAAAGCCCTTTGAAGATGTTGCCGACACTGACATCTGACTCCCACGATGACGTGTCTGAAGAGCAATCGTGACTTGACGATTCTCGAGAATCAGAGGCTGATGGGACTGGAGTTGATACATAGCCCAACCCCCGGCGCGTCTGATGATAGTAATCAGGGGTTTTCCCTTTCGGTACAAAGGATCGAAGCAGTGTTCTTCTTCCTTTTCCGAAGTTCAACCCAGGCCTGTTGGTTAGATCATACCCCATGCGCTTCATCATCTTGAGCGTTCTCGGTTCATAATGATCGAACTGAGGGGATTCATCCTCACCTTCCGATTCTTCGTGGGGCATTGGTTCAGACGCGATTCGCCCAAAAAGTATTGGTCTTTGGCCTTTTCGTCTGGCTGGAACCATGAATACAGACTCTTGCGCGTCACCATTATCCTGGTATGTCCCGAAGGATGATTTCACCGGTACATGCAAAGATGTCAAAGCATCTATTGCCGACCAGAGGTCATCGTCCACGTCGGTAGTAGTATCCGACGGTATTGAATCAGACTCACACGCAGGGAAATACGCAAAATCTAAATCTTCATTAATATACCAACCGCCTGCATCGTCGGTGGTATCAACATCGAGCTTATTAGTGCTCTTTACAAGTGGTTCCAACTCCCACAGGCACTCTTCTTTCTCTGGCTCAATGTCAGCTTCATTACCAGAGTCTGGCTCCTCTGGTTGTGGGGTTTCATTAGTCTCCTCCGGATCCTGATATAAGAGGGAGTCCGTGAAATAATTTTCAACCCCTTTAAACGGATGCCTTTCGGCAATCAACGTTCGGACCTGTCCACTCTCGTCAATGTATTTCATGACTTGGTGGAGAGTAGAGGGAACGATGGAATTGCGGTGAATCCATGGTCGTCCCAGCAACAGGTTGTAGGAAGTGTCCGCGTCAATGACGTAACACGTCACTTCCGACTTGAGGCTCCCGATCTGGCATTTGAGCTTGATCTTCCCCATTGGGCGGGAGCTGTTGGCATTGAACCCGTAAATAGTCGTCTGGGTAGGGCTCAGACGATGGGTAGGAATGCCTAGAAACTGCATAACCCGGCGAGGTATGATGCTTAGCGCAGACCCTGGGTCTACCTGGATGCGGTTCACCTCGGATGACCCAATATACCCTGTGAAGTATAGGGGTCGGTCATGCTTCCCTTTAACCTGCATGTCGTCTGTTGTGAAGGTGATGCAGGGAGCATTTGGGGAGGCGTGGAGGCAATCCTCTACATCTTCCTCCCTTGGCACACGAGTCATGAAGACCTCAGCGTTTGCCAAAGCTTCTTGTAGAGCCTCTCTGGTTGACTTTGATAGCCTCAGGAGTTCATACAAGGTGATGCGTGCCGGGATGTTGGCTAGTTGAGCCAAGACATCGAAGCGGTAAGGTGTCGAGGATCCTTCGTTGCACCTTTTAGAAGAGCTCGAGAAAACCGGGTTTCTTTCTGTTTCTCCACAGGTGGTTTCGTGGAGGGCTTGGCTGGTTCTACGGCTGGTTGCGGAGAAGCCGCTGCTGTCTCGCCGTACTGCTTCAAGTATGCCTGTCCTGAACGGGTCCCCGCCGTAGGTTGGCTGGGCTCTGCGGCCAGGACTATTGTTTCCTCTTCTGAGTCAGTCAGCGAGGGAACATCAGTGTCCGCTTCTCGAGAGGAAGCGCATATCACATGGCAAGATGAAGTCTTCCCTTTGCCTTTGGACTTTCTGTTGGTCACAGTCGTCCATTGTTGCTCGTCGACGAGGTCAGGGTGGACCCACATGATTTCCCCTCGAGGTGTAGGGATGGGTACCAAGCCTTTCTCCCGCTGCTGATGAGGGTCTGTGTTGACCACCCTCAGTTCTCCTTTCGGGACAGAGATCACCCCCACGGGTGTCGGGGGTCGTGTCCCAAACTGGAGAATCGACGTCATGTTGGCCGTCATCTTCTTCTGCTCCGGTCGGAGTTTTAATACCTCCGCGTCAATCAGAGCTTGAAGGATGTCCTTAAAGACGTAGCAGCTTTTGGTAGGATGACCGAGCATCCTGTGGTATAAGCAGTAGGTGGGATTGTCGGTCTTGCCGACTTCCTCCGGGCGCCTAATTTCAGGGAGCTTCAGTCGATTGCTCTTGTTGAGTAGCTTGAAGAGCGAATCGACGTGTTCCTCCTTGAAGGAATACTGCTTGTTGGGGCGTGGCTGGCTTGAAGAGCCACTTGCCCTGCCTGTTTGAGGTTTGGTGGGAGATTTGGTCTCCGTCGCCAAATTATCCTTCCGCTTCGTCTGGAGGGAGGTGTCTGGTGCACGCCTTGTCGACCTCTCTGGCCTGGGCTTGCCTTCTTCCGCTCTGACGCGGGCGACAATCTCCTCAGCCTGTTCACCTTGCTGGACTAATTGTTTCCAGGTGCGGCTTTCAGCAACTCCTATTTGAGCAAGGAGTGAGGTTTGGAGATTATGGCGACATGTTTCCACCAGGGTGGCCTGGGTCATGCCGCTTGGACATCGGAGTGCCATGTTCCGAAATCTTTCTACGAAAGACTTGACGGACTCTCCCTTTCGCTGTTTTGTAGCTAAAAGGGTAGGCATTGTGACTTCGGAGTCGTCTTCGAAGAAGCGTGTCAGAAACAGCTTCTCCAAGTCGCCCCAGTTCTTGATAGAACCTTCCGGGAGCTTCATAAACCATTCAAAGGCCAACCCTTTTAGGGTGCCAATGAATAGGCGTGCCAGGATGGCATCGTTATCTACCACATTCCCGGTCTGGGATTTGAAGTAGTAGATGTGCTGGTTGGGTGACCCCTTCCCGTCGAATGCTTGGAGGGTTGGAGCCTTGAACTTAGGAGGGTATGGAACTAAGTCCCACTCAGCCGGATAGGGCCGGACCACTCCTGCTTCTTGGAGGTCCTTGCGATTGGCAAGGGCCTCGAGGCGTCGTTCCAATTGACTCACCCTCTTAGCATGAGTCTTCTCCTGGTCTTGGTCGCTTCTTGCCTGCGACGAGGGCTTGGACACATCCGAGGTAGATCGTCGTGTCTCGTCAGAAGATTCGGAGGGTGGGCTTCCTCCCTTTCTCCCCTTCGGCCGTCTAGGAGGAGATCTCGCTCTTTCTTCAAGCAATTTCTCAAGCATATGCTTGAGGGAGTCAATGGATCTCTGTTGAGAGGCGATTATATCCATCTGGTGCTTCTGCGTCTGTTCTAAACGCCTGGTCGTCTCCTCAGGAGTGTCGGCCATGTAGGCGGAAGCCTCCTTCTCGACGGAAGAGTTTGAAGCCTGCGACTCCACTATAGCGGAGTGAGAACCACCCATTCTAATGCCGCGGGCTAAGGCATTATAGTCAATTGGGGGAATGGCCCCTGTCCGGGTGCGAGTGTGTTGATACACCCCCTCTGGCTCAGAGTCAGATTCCTCTGAGTTGACCATTAGTTGTTTTCCCTTGCTTCTGCTAGTCATGTTTGCAGTAAGCTCCGGGTATTCAACATCTGAGAAGGTTCTCCTCCTGTGGGAGCGTCTTCTTTTGGCTGACGGGGGAATCAGGGTCAGCTGTCTGATTAAGGACTGCTGGTGCATGCCTGATCCATAATGGCATCCAGAGAGCATATGGATGAGTTGCTGACAGCAGCATGACGAAGTGGCTTGATTGGCACTTCTTTTCCTTGTCAAATAATCCCTCAAATCCGTGGGAGAGGGATTAAATAGACTAGCCTTGCGACGTGGAAGACGGGAGGAAGTCATGCGCTGTGCTGTCTGGACACAGGTTTCAGAAACGCAGCTGTCGCGTCGCGGCTGCGTCACGCGCGTCTGGCGTCTCTGTTGATATGAGACGCGACTTTCGCGTTGCTGTCTGCTGCGTTGGAGCAGAGAGACTTGGGAGAGAGTGGGCTGCTGGGCCCCACGCCTGTGGGCGCGTGCTTCCTGCGTTTGACGAGACGCGGAGGTTTCACCCTGGCGTTTGATGAGTTGGTCCTCAGAGGACTCAACTTGAGGGGTCTCGCGTTTGGGTCTCCAAACGCGGATCTCACGCACTGGACGAGGTGCGGGCAAGGCGTCAGATTGTACGCCGCGTCTACCCCCAGTCAGACAACCCACGGTTCCGACTTGGAGTTGACGCGCGCGTCTCCTCTGTCGACGCTCAGCATTTCGATTACGTCGAGGAGGTGGAGAGAAACCAACAACATCCTGGTTTGTAGAACCAAGAGCGTTCACCACGCGGGTCTCCTGAGAGACGTTGACGCGGGTATTCTGCGCGACGCAGTTGATCGCAGCAGCAGTGGTGCCTGGAACCATGCGGGCCTTCTGGGAGGCGTTGGCGCGTGTGTTCTGTGCGACGCGGTTGATCGCAACAGCAGTGCCTGAGGTCGCGCGGGCCTTCTGGGAGGCGTTGGCGCGCGAACTTGTCTCGGCACAGTGGGCATCGGCACCCGGCAGAGCCTCAGATTGGGCTTCGGGTAGCTCCTCAGTTGAGACCCTGCGGCAGACGCGGGTCTTTGGGCTCTTGGAGCCAGAAGAGAGGAACTCTTCATACTTCGCCTGGTCGAACTCGACAACGAGTGTTTCGACCATCTTCCCCTTACGGAGAACATCATCCTGAGCCACGATCTGTTCGTCAGTGACGAAAGTAGTCCCCAGCGGAGTCGCCATCTCTTGTAGGAGCCGGAAAATTTGGTGGTCGGAGAAAGTGGTTTTAGCTGTAAAAGATTTCCTTGATTCAAGCGAAACGATTACAACCAAAAGAACTACTCTTCCTTCTTTTCCAGTTACAAGGGAGGGAGGATGTCTGAATCTTCCCTTTGTTTAAGGCTGGGTTCTTCGTGTGGCGATGGAGAGTGAATCTTGTTCTCCGTTGACCAGATGACCGTCCTAGACCGTCGGGGGTCTTCTCTTCGGTCGGTAGAAAGAGTAACTCAGCTCCGTCTACCAAAACTCTGAAAGAGGAGGTAGGCGAAGAGCGGCTAGTACTCAGTAAGCTCGCTGAAGGGTTTTCTCTCTCTCTGTCGTTGATCTCTCCTTTGATTGTCGTCCTTTTTCCTTCTCGTCGTCCAATCCTCTCCTTCAATAGTGACGGGACTATTTATAGGGTTTTTAGGGGGTGATCGTGCCCCCTGAAAACGCTCCACAATGAGGGGCCACTTCCTGCTACATGTGCGGTGACTGGCCCCTTATTTCGGGTAGTTGCAACTGAGACGCGGGCTTCGGGCCGACGCGCCTTGTTGCTGAGACGCGGGCTTCGGACCGACGCGCCTTGTTGCTGAGACGCGGGCTTCGGACCGACGCGCCTTGTTGCTGAGACGCGGGCTTCGGGCCGACGCGCCTTGTTGCTGAGACGCGGGGCTTCGGGCCGACGCGCCTTGTTGCTGAGACGCGGGCTTCGGGCCGACGCGCCTTGTTGCTGAGACGCGGGCTTCGGGCCGACGCGCCTTGTTGCTGAGACGCGGGCTTCGGGCCGACGCGCCTTATTGCTGGAACTCTGCTTTCTTAGTAGCTTGTCTGTTGGATATTTTTAGACAGCCTACAAACATTGTTAAATTTTTTTTATGGTTGTGTTGGATCTTCGTTATTTTCAAGAGGAGATGATGGGTCCGAGAAAATCCATTAAGTTGGAGAAGATGATGGCTTGAAGTAGAACAAACAAATCAAGGTTGTAACCCCGATCCCGGCGAATACGGGGGACGTCACTGCAACGTATATACGTAGTCCGAAGTACCTTCCCTATATACGCTAAGCATCAGTACAGACAAGAATCAGAGTACGGAAGCAAAATGGTGCATTATACATCCAACACATATATATATACAATCACAGAGTTATCACCAGAGGTTGATGCATATTACAATAATAATACATCACAGATATGCGGCAAATGCGAGAGTACAAGAGGTATACATATATGAACAGCATAACAGGGAGCTCACATACAAGTATACAAGGAAATGTACAAGTATGAATAGAAAAAGGGCACTCACGAGTTTGCTAAGAGGAAACTCGAGAGGCATACAGGGGCCTGGAAGGATGTGGGCCCTGGGACGGTCCGGCTGGAGATACACGCTACCGCTGCGCCACTCTGAGCAGTAACGGGGAGAATCCACACGCTCCGGGCTCCATAACCTGGACATGAGAATCCAGGGGAGTCAGTAAAACTCCCCAGGCGAGTAGGGAATATGGATGCCAGGTGGCGGAGTCAGGAGGAGCACAGGTGTCAAGTACAGAAGACAGGGAGGTTAGAACACAAATGAAGTATATATGAAATGATATCAAGTAGGAAATACTCAGGAGGAAGATAGGTTAGGGCAGGCATGAACAGGTAT